>WEKY01060558.1:121449-170496 GCA_013390045.1 Picathartes gymnocephalus | reverse complement strand
CCGGGGCTCGCCCCTCCGGCCGGGGCTGCCCGTGCTCTGCGGCGCCATCCGCAGCCCCGGCTCTCCGCTCCCGCGCCTCACGTTGCCATTCCCATTGCCGCAGGCAACACGTTACTGCGAAATACAGCTGGAGCGGCTTTTTGTTTTTTTGTTTTTTTTTTGAGGCGTCAGACCTGCTTGTTAAAAGAGTTCTCCCTGAAACGCCCTGTAAATTAAGATCAAGCCCTGACTGGCACGTTGCTTCATCCTCCCATTACCTCACTTGAGCCGCAGCCCACATAGTTCTGTGCTAAGCAGCAGCCCTGTACGGGGGATGCTCCCGGGAAAAGACCCGCGCCCTCTCCACTCCACGGCTGAGTGGCCTCACATGGGTTTTTTAGGGGCGGAATGAAGAGAGATCTAGGCAAAGAAGGGAAAGGCCAGTTTAGAACCTTCTGGCTGCTTGGCTTAACCTCTCCAATGTGCCCAACTCAAAACTCACTTCATCCTTCCTGAGGAGTAAGCTCACTTTAGCTCGGGGTTGCTGGAGAACCGAGTGATCAAATAGAGCCTTGGGGGATCAGCTCACACTTACACACGGACAGATTTATTGCAGGGAAGAGTTGGCAGAACCTGGAAGCCACAGGAGACACCGGCCCCTACCCAGGTCCTGGCCCTCCCTGGAGCACTGGCTAGCCACCACACTGGGCCACTGCCTTCTTGCCATGTCCAGGGATTTCACGTACAAACAGGAAAACGCTTAACCCCCCTGCCCTGGCAGATTTGGGTCAACAAATGGGCATGACCGGGCAGAAGTGCTGCCTATGCTTGGGAGAGCCTGTAGGTGGTAAAGGTGAGATACACCACAGGATGCACACACACACACCCCCCACACCCCCTCCCCCCCCACCCCGTCCTCAGTTTATTGCTGGAGTAAAATTTTTTTTTTTTTTTTTTTACTACAGATACTTGTTTACCTTGAAGAGACTAATTTTACCTGGTCAGGTCTCCTGTGGACTAGTATTTTCAGAAGCAGCACACAGATACACTTGTGTTTGCAGCATCATATATATGTACATAAACATGCCCTGCAGGCTGGAGAGGCTGGAGCCGGGTTATTGTAGCCACGCCAACCAAATTTGCGTGTGACCCATCAACAGCCAGATAAGTAATGAGCACCTGCTAACAAAGCTCTGAACTGCAGGGCCGGGGATCTATTGGCACTGAATGGGAGATTGCCAAACAGCGCATTTGAAGATGTATAACGGGCTGTGAGATACATTTATAATTGGAGATGAACTACTTGGTCAATGTATATATTTATAGTCTAAGCAATCAAGTAAAAAGATCATGAAAACACAGAAACAGAAGAAGGTGACAGGACAGAAAATAATGTGTGAGTGACTGCATGATCCCCATAGCAGGAACTCATTAATTGTGTGTAAATGGAAACTGTCCCTTGGAGTTCAGGTTGCTAGAATAAAGAAGGTAGTAGAAAACTACATCTCAAACCTTGGCAATTCCTGCATTTGTCCTATGGAAAAACTTTAAACTTAACACCGGAACTCAATGCTCTCTTTTCAGCCCTGTTTTGGCTTTTCAAAGAGATGCTGTCAGCCTAATCCTTTTATGCTTACCCTTAGCATATTAAGGCAAAACAGACAAGTGAAAGCAAAGCAGAGTGAGGTCCTTTTGCTGGCCTGCAGGGATTTGTGGAACCATAGCTGCTTATCAGAGCAGCTGGTTTTTTTTTTGCTTTTGTTTCTAAACGTGATTGTGTACACAGCTGCACTGTTGCATGTGCCAGGATAAGGCTTCCCAGACTGTAAGAAGAGTACTTTCTTGTGATATGATTCCAAAATACGTTACCAATAACCTTACAGATTATGTGCAAAAAGTCATTTGTTCAGTAAGAGGCTGGAGCCAATATGGTGAAGGCATAAGCCCCCAGGCAGTCTAATTTTGCATTCTCCCTCATCTCATGCCCTCTCAGGATATCCCATTATTTGCATTTATGCTGCAGTTTACAGCAGTCACAAAGGGTTGCTGCTCCCAGAGCTTCTATTTAGAGGCGGGAGAGAGTCTGACAAAACAGGGATGTAGTAAAATGAAGAACTTTTTGGAAATTCTGGTCTAGTTTGGGTCTGGTAGCAGATAGGTTTAAAAACTAGCAACATGCCCCTTTAGACTGTGTCTGGGCCTTCCAATAAGACATTTAATTATTGTGCTGAGAGACAACAAAAGACCTTCCAGTAATAAACCCCACCCTGCTGCTTACTGTTGTCCAAGCCCAGCCTGCTCAAACTCTGTGCCATTTTGTCATCCTTGAAATAAAAATCCACCCTTTTCCTGCTAAAAAAAAAAAATATATATATGCTACAATGAGCTACTTGTGCTATCAGTTTATAGCAGGGGAAATGAGTAATAATTTGTTTGGTCAAAACTGCAGAGTGATTAGTTCTGCAATGCATGAACATCCAGCTGGAGCCATGCCAGGGCACAAGGATTAAAAGGAACCAAATTACTAATTCTAGTGAAAAGGATGCATGGGGACATTAATAAAATAAAAGTTTAGTTCTATGAATATAGGTAAGAGGGTGAAAATTTGTCCTCTCTGAAAGCACCACACCCCCAGACACTGGGGATATGTCTCCCCTTTTTCTCCTCCATGCTCTGCCTTCCCTGATCAGCTGGACTCTGGCTGCTTGAAAGAGGTAAAAAAAGACTGGAGATTAATTTCTCCTGTGCTGCCTCCAAGACATGGGTTCCTGGTCAACTCTCTCCCTCCTTGTAAGACCCCCTGTGTACCACCATGGGGGACAGGCCACTTCCTAAGCAGTGAGAAGGGAAGGTCACACTACAATCAGTGATTGAAGATGGAAGGCTGAATCTCCTGCAGCACCTGAAAAAAATCTCTCAACACAACCACTTGTAAGACAGCATTTCTTTATTGCCTGTGCTGTTTGCACACTAAGAAAACATACTTAAGGTTGTACAGTAAAAGAACCTTATGGTTCTTGCCATTGCAGTATGACAGCACTGATAAAGGTAATACACAGAACTGGCCCATATTTGTGTGTCAGCTGTATTTCACGCCTTTGTCTTGGGTGTGCTGTGTACAGAGTGTGGGAGGTGCACGTTCAGAACCTTAGCATGGATTTCCCTTCCCAAGCATCACTTCTTGCAAACACGAGCAGGTCCCCTGGCAGCACTCTTGGTCTTACTCCAGGCTCCACACCAGCTACCCTGGTTCCTTCTGGGTATCTTGTAGCTTTCTGATTCCCAGTCTCTGGAAGGCATTTGTGCAATTAAACAGTGTGAGCCACAGCCAGCCAACAGTAAGGACTGAGCAGGATCTTACCACTTTTAGGTCTTCCTTTTACTCAGAAATCCTGATCTTCCAGAGAAAAACTTCCTCTTTCGTAACAGAAGTAAAAGACACCAGGAGGAACCATGGAAATTCTTTGTAATACTGATGTCACTATAGGTGACTCAGAGCACTTTTCCTGCATGGGATATTCCTAGCAAAATTTGTGCAGTAAATAGACATTCAGAGTAACCGCCTTATCCCAAGAGAGGAAAGACCATGGACAAGTACAGGCCTTCCCTATGCAAGGTTGGGGGCTGCTTCACAGCTGCACATCTTGTGCCTAAAATGTCAGAGTCACATACAGAAACAGCCTCAAAGATGAAAGGGCACGACCAAAAATCTCACTTAGTCCCAAGGCTTTGAGAGCCACTGAGCTGCAAACCAGAAAGCATGGCACCCCAGAAGCTCCAGGCACACTGGCAGCTATACCGACAGGAGCACTTCTGGGGACAGTTTCTACCTCTGCCCGTGCTTCTCCTTGCCCTGCTTTGCCCCGCCCCTTAGTGACAAGAAGGTCCCTTCCCAATGGGAACAGGTTCAGTCCGGCTCTTTCTCAGGCCCTTCACCAGTAAAGTGAGGCTGTTGCTCAAGGTCACTGCAAGAGAAAAAGGTACATCTCACACAGGCAGCTGCCTTGTGCTTCCAGCCCAGTTGCATTTGAAAGCACTGCGGTGGGATCTTTTGGGACTGCAGGTAAGGCAGTTCCAAGTTGCTGGAGATTCTTCAGGAAAGGATAAGAGAATGGGAGGAAACAGGCAGCATTCAGCCTTAAAACAGGCTATATATGGCTCCCCTGGTTTGTACAGCACAGCTCCTGCAATGGGCTATGAATCAGCAGCACATGCCAGCACCTGTGGGTCCCAGGGCAACTGCTCTGTGTTCTGTAAACATACGATAGGACAGTGAAAAGGTCCGTAAGGGTGACAAAGCAATGACAGCCATTGGGATGACTCGTCCTATCAGTTCATACTATAATCACATATGGAATCTGTAAACTACAATATTGACAAGTCCAACCAAATCCTGCAGTAAATCCATTCCAGATCTTGCAGGAAGTGGTGGAAGCGTTCTCACTCACCACAGCAGGCTCTCAGCTGAGCACTGCTGCTGCAGAACCAAGAGGAGATGCTTTTCTCTGATGGATCACTACTTAGAGCTAGCCCAAATTTAAAATAATTTCTGTCTTACATGGAGATTCTATTTAATACAGACCCACTGTGTCCTCTACTCTTTGCTGCTAGGCCACTTCTTTGCCAGAAAGAACAGGAACAAGACTTCGTCCCTTTACAGGGAACCAACCTCTCCAGACAGAAGGCCCAGTCTGTGCTGCTAGCTAAGACCAGCCAAATTCCCGCAAAGAAGCAGAGGCCTCCAGAGGACCAGGGCTTCGTGCAGACTTGGGAAGTAGAACAGTGCAGATAATATGCACATTTTGTCCTGATTTATACCTCAAAATTCACATACTTGGAAAAGCTGCACCTTCCCCAAGTCTCTAGAGAGTTCATGCCATCAAATTCAGCTTGCTTGAAAGGAACCCCCAGCTTCATGATACAGCATTGGCACATGTCTCTTGATGACACATTTGTGTGCTTTATGCACAGCACCCTTTCCTCCTGCTGATATCCTCCAGCTGCAGGGCACTCTGCCTCTGCCTGTCTTCTTGTGCCGTCAGCAACCTGGAAAGAGCAGTACAGAGCAAGAACACAACCTGGTTACTGAGATCCTCCTGCCAAGGTATTTGCCTCTGCCCTTTGGGCCTCTCACTTCTTGCAGTCCTAAATGTAAATCCTAGATGGCTGGTGGAGAGCAAAGACTGAACTTCTCTGAAAGTTGGGCTAGATAAACCACACACAGAGAATGAGCATGAATTTCCAGGGAACAGGGAAAGAAACTAGACACATACAAGAGGGGGCACCATGGCTTAGTAATCTGAGCACCACTGTGAGTGGCCCGTGCCTTATTCCCAAGATCCCCCACTGGTGTCAGAATCCTGGGTTGTTTGCTCCACCTGTCTGGGCCATCTTGGGCAGCAGCATGGTAACAAAAGCCAGCTGAAGGCACATGCTATGGGAGATGTGATTCACTAGCTAATAAAGAAATCATCCCAGTTAATGAACAGCTAAGTCCTGCTGTGGCTTTAACAGAGATGATGCAGGAGGAGATGAAGAGATAAAAGAAAACAAAAGCATAGTTTTCTTGCAAGATTTGAAATACATTTTTTTTTCCAAAAACCACATATTTTAAAAAAAAACTAAAAATCTTAGAGCAAACTTCTTTCAGCTGAATGTATTCATCTTCTTTTAAAACTATTGCCACTGAAATAGCTCAGTCTGTACAGTGCTTATTAAGATAGGGAAGAAAGAACCCTTAGAGCTGCATGAAGACTTCCAACTGAAAACACCAGCTAAAAATCTGGGACAGTATGCAAGGTTTTTGTGATGAAATATTCAAATTAAACTCCTAATCTTACAACAGCCAGCTCTACCAGGTGAAGCTTTGTGTGCAAAGAGCCCAGTCTACACTTGGTGCTCTCCAGGCACAAAAGACAAGGACCTTGATTCAGGTCTTTTTTGGGACATGACAGGAAGTCAGTCTCTGACACTCCCCTCTTCTTGCCCATTCCCCAGGAGAGCCCACACCAGTCACCTGCAGCTAGGGAAATGTCCCAGGGTGACTGTTCCTGTTCACTGACCTGGCCATGTGCAGCATGGGCTCCATGATGTTGTAGCCAGTCATGGCACTGCACTCGTAGAACACAGCCTTGTACTCCTGCCAGAGAGCACAGCAAGCATGGTGACTGCCAGCTCTCCACCATCATCATTCACCCACAGCCTTGGGAGCCGGCCCACCCTCATCCCCAGGAACTCTGCCAAGAGCCATTGGAGCCAGGGTGCCACCCTGCTGGGGTGCACACCCTGCTCACCAACCCAGGAAAAGGAGATGCTTTTTCCAGTATTGGGGGCCAAGCCAGAGTGTCTAAAAGGGAGCACTGGGGGAGTTGTTTGGGAAGAGAAAACATCTGTCCAGGGTACTTTGATTCCTTTACCTTTTTGTTGAGAGTCCAGAAGGCAGGAAACACCTTTGAATCCCTGTCTCCCCCCACGCAGGGGCCAAGGCACCAACAGGCAGGCAGACAATGGAGTGAGGAAAAGAGGCAGGATGATGCATTAGGGAGCCCTCAAATGGGAAATCAGCCATGCATGTTCCTCTCAGAAAGACTACAATGAGGCATCAAGCCCCAAGAGAAGTACATGAGCCTGCTCAAGGGCCATTGTCTGCCACATACAGGCCACCACCTCATCCTCCCTGGTCCCAGAGGGACCTTGGTACATGTTCACATTGGAGAAACAGGGGGTGGGAGGGATAGGGAAGGTACCATACGGGAAAATGGCTCCAAGAAAGGCTTTCTGCCAGCCAGACTGCCCTGCTCACAGCTGGAGGGTGGCTGCAGAACAGGTCAAGCAGCAGAGTACTGAGTCACACCTTTGCCAGCCTTTCCCCCTCCACCTTGGGCACATTCCGGGTCTCCCTCTGCAGAGCATCCAATTTATTTCCAAGCAGAAAGACAACAGCTCCATCCTCTATACCTTCCTGCAAAAGAAATAAAGACCCCTAGAAACTCAGCAACTCAGAGCTGATCCTTCCAGCTCAAGCAAACAAGACCTTCAGTGGCAGCAGGATCAGGCTTATTAGATCATTAAAGGACCATTCTTTCAATAGCCCCAGGGATTTCTGAAAGGAAGCTTGGAGGGAAACATTCCAAATGTTTGGTATGTTGAGCTGGGATGGTTAAAGAGGGGAGATGTAAGTGCCTCTCAGGAAAATAACAAGCCTGAAGAAGAGCAGCCTGCCCCATAGGCATTTTGGAATTTGTGATCCGGCAGATCTTCTTAATAACCTCAGTAATTTTTGTATGTGCAGTACTGTGTGTAATGTGCTGTCCTAAACTCAACGATCCCATGCTGAAAATCCACTGGCCAAGCAAGTTAAGCAACCTTCACCCCTTGTAAACTGTCTCCATAGGAACTGTTATTCCTAGGCAATTCCTGGAGCCCCTTACTTCTGGTCAAACTCTCTATAGTTCCACTGGCTCACTAAAACATGGTCAGAGTAAGAACAGGGCTCAAAGTTATTTCCACACTTAAGTGCCCTGGATGACATACAGAACTGGAACAGCTTCAAAACAAAATAAATACACAGATAGGGAGAGGAAAAGAAGAGTGATATTAAAATATACAGATTTCATGTGGTTTGATTTTCTGTGTGCTCAGTTTAACCTTCCTCCTAAAAGGAACCTGATTTTCAGAGGCTAGTTAGATTTGAAGATCTTAACCTTTGATTTTTAAGAGTCCAAAGACGTAAGTGGTTGTTTGTTTGTTTTTTTCCCCAACAGGCTTGTGGAAATTAACCGTATTAGAAACTTCCAACCTATACTTACTCATTTCACTGAGATCTTGGTTTTTTGAGAGTCAGCACAATCAAAACAAAACTGCCCTTGAAAATTTCCCTTCCTTCACCTCTTGATCATCTACACACAACTAATTTAAAGACAGGTATTTTTGTCTCCCCAAGAAGATATAAGCCACAGATAAATACTTTTAGTGAGTGTTTGGAAATAAAAGACAGAGGGAAAACCAACAGTATTAATACATTGCTACCAAATTTTTTAAATAAAAAAGGAAATAAAAAGGGCCACCTCTCTTTCCTGTGCATAGGCCAGACACCAGGAGATCTCCCTGGTTGAGCACAGGTGGGATGTGACCACATTTAGGAGATGTAGGCAGTGCACGTGAGCTGCTTACAAACACACACTACTGTTTTGGCAGGTCCCACCACATTCTGCCACAGAAACAGCCCTCCCTGATTTAATGGGCTACCACTGGCTTTGTTACCTTCAACACAAAGCCTCTGGTTCCAAACTGACCACCACAGGCATCTGCTTTGGTAATTCAGCTTCACAAGAACTTCCTGGGCCACTGAAAAATGTCGCTTCCAGACACTGTTGGAGCTGGTGTGGAGCAAGGGAGCAGCAGCAGCAGCATTGGAGCCCAGGTCCTGCTCTCACCTGGATGCTGCTCATCCAGTTCCGCACCGCCATGAAGGAGCACTCGGCCGTGACATCGTACATCACCAGGATCCCATCTGCCTTCCGGAAATACTGCTTGGTGATGCTCCGAAACCTGAGCCCAGACAAAACCAAAGGCACCCTCAGAACCACAGCTGTGACACAGGAAGTAACAGAGTGGGATTATCTGTCTGCTAGTGTGGGCTCTCTGCAAGGCCTGGCAGCCCCTGTGCATGATGTGTCCCTCAGGGATAGTGTCCACACACAGGTGATAGGTCATATCCCTCCAAACTTTGAGACAGGTCAGGCAGCTGTGGGTAAGCAGGAATCTTGTCAAATGCATGGTGCTGAGAAAGCAAGAAGGAAGGATCTGTTTAGGTGGGATAGGAAAAGGTAATTTCCTATTAAAAGGGAAACTGATGGAGAAAACATGATCTTTCTCTGTAGTCTGGAAGAATCTGCAGACTAAGCTGTACCACAGTACACACTACACATACATAATGTCTGCCCCAGGGCTGCCGAAACAGCAATTAAGAACTCAGCATCAGTACAGTCTGTTTCCATTATTGAATCTATAAACCAGTGCCATTATACACAAAAAACCAGGAGCTAGACACAATTTCCAGGAAAAACTCCTGTCAGACATCTACTTTTTCCTGTCCATACAATTTAAAACCACAGGCTTGTATTTTGTGAATAAATTCCAAAAAACCAAAGCAACAAACCCAAACCTTAAAATCTGTAAGCACTTTGTGACAGAGCCATGATATAACCACACTGATTGCAAACTGATGGAATTAAATGTAACAAAAGTACTGAGATCTCACTAAAGAGCTGCGTATTTCAGCCCTGCACAGGATAACAAACTCTCCTATTATGAGCCAAGAAAACCTACAGCTATTTCCCTCCTGTACTCTTCAGATAATTGCCTGAAGCCTGTTCTTTCTCACTTGAATAAGGACACTATAATCCTGGCACCTACCCAACTGAGAAAGCACAGACTGTATCTTTGGCAGTCAAGGTGCACCTCTGGAACTGCCAGCCAGGCAAGATGCTCCAGAAGAAACATCAAAGGCAGCATGCATCAATCTCAGGGAAGTCACCAAGCAGTTCTCCTTGCATGCTCCAAGGGGTTCTTCTATCTCTTCCCTACGGTATTTACAGTTGGACACCTCTAGCTGGAATTAATTAATATTCCTCCAGAAGAAGAAATGGCTTTTGCTTCTTTCCAGGTTTCCTGTTCAGTGTCAGCACTGAGCCAAGCTCTCTCTTTTGGGTACACATCTAAGACCTGCTAGTGCTGCATGGGCCTGTGCTAAAGGTCCTTCTGCAGAGACACTATCTTCAATTTGGCCTCTGCTGCAATCTGACCTCAATAAAATGTCAAATTTTATGTCACAGCAACTCCCCTTACTGCTCAGTTTCAGCACTGAAATAACCACAGGAGTCCCCTCAGAAATAATTATTTCTTCAGCATGAAGCTTAATTTTGGAAGAAAGAGTTGCTTTTCAGTAGATACTCCTACTTCATACTTTCCCACCAGCTCTGCATGGTCTAGCTGGCTGAGACAGACAGCATCATTGGCATAGTTTAGGATTGGAGTATTCCCATGACCTTGGCTGCCCTCTGAAGGCCTGCCTCCATAACATATTTAGCTCAAAATACCCAGTACTTATTTTTGTCAGGCCCTTGAGGTTCACAGTCCTCTTGAAATAGCTTTTCATCTTAAGCTTCGAATTATATCCTAAATAAAATGTAATTTACATGGAGGCAGTGATGGGCCTTCATCTCTAGTAGCAGATGAAGATCAAATGTGTCCTCTACTACTCTGATCCTCACCAACAGTGCTGGTAACATCTACAGATGTCCCATGCTTTTGAAACTAGAGACCTTCAAATGGAGAACCAGTGCGCACTGTCACAAAAAACTGCACAATCCCTCTACCAAGGATTATCACTTCTACAAATCTGTCAGCAGAAGGGATAGTGAAAGGGGCCAATAACCTCACTGACACAGTCCAGCAGGGTAGGCCAAATGACCTTTCCCACAGGTCATGCTAATTCAGCTGGCTTTGACATCTGAATTAGATCTGGAAAAGTTCACAGTCCTTTCTACCCTTTGAACCCCATGACATACATCTATGGACAGACTGCTTGGAGCCACAAGCATGCAGGTCAGACACATGAAAAACTACTTTTCTATCAATCCTCAGAGCAATCTTCCCGGGCCCTGCTTCACAGTCACAGCTTCTAGAAATCTCTGGAACAGACCTTTGCTACAGGTTCAGCACTGGAATAGCTGTGGTGAACCTGTCTGGTCCTTCTGAAGCTCAGTTTTCCCAGGGACAGAAACCAACTCCATGCACTCCTTCCCTTTCCTCCACCAAGCCAGGCAGAAATGGCTTACCTCTCTTGTCCAGCTGTATCCCACAGCTGTAAGGCAACCTGGGTGTTATCCACCATTAGACTCTTCACCTGGTAATCGATACCTGTTGGGAAGGTGACAGTGATTGTAAGGTAGGATAGGCAGAGAGCAGCTTGCCATTACAATGGCCAGGCCAGCTCCATTTAGTTCAGGGAAATTGCAAGACTGATCGAAAACTGGGACAGGGACTATCTTTACCACTAGCTGGGCTATAATAAAGGCAAAAAACATTTGCCTAGGCTGACTGTCCTACCTTCCTTATCCAGATGAGCCAGGCACCCTGTTACTTACCAATGGTTGCATTGAGCTCAGACAAGAATCTGTCATAGCAGAAGCGGTGGATGAAGGAACTCTTCCCAACGCCAGAATTCCCTACAAACACCACTTTAAAGATGCGATCTGGGGAACAGCTGGATGCTTCCAGTGCCTGGAGCTACAATGGAAAAAAAAGGGATGAGGTTTTGAAAAGCCCAGCTGCAGGTGGTGCTTTGATTTAGGGATTGGACCCCTGCACTATAAATCCATGGAGCTGGAGTTTGATGGGAAGAGGGTCAGACACCCTCGAGTCCCTAGCAGGTAGCAGATGTTTGAGGAATAACCTCAGGGAAGTGCACTCACCCTGGTTTCAGTGCCAACAGGCTGAGCTCGAGGAGGCAGCAGAGCAGCATCTAAGCCATCTGCATTTCTTCTGCAGTCAGAGTCACCCTTCAAAGTCATCTTAAACCACCCAGGATCTGCTGCCAAAGACCATCTCTCCTCTTCTCTGCTGTTCTCTCCAAAGTTTGTGCTGCCTCCTTCTCCTGTCTTCATCCATACTCCATAGCCTGGGAAGTATTTACAGTTCTTTCTGTTGGGTTCTTCCACTGCCACATCCACTGGGAAGGTGAAGGGAAGGTCCGCAGAGGCCAGTTGTCTGTATTAAAGCCCACAGGCAGCACAGGTAGGGTGGGAGGGGGTGAGGAGATGGGGAAAGAAGGAGGTTGCAAATTCCCAAACAACCAATGCAATCCCATTAGTGCATATGAAACTCTTGCAGGAACTCTACTTTACATATTCACTCCTCATACCCCCTGTGATTTAGGCATCACTGGCTGCCCTAGGGAAAGAGATACAGCTCACCAGAGCTGTGCTGTACTCATACGTGCTGACAAATATTTCATTAATTCTAATAAAAATTGCCACTTTGGATTTTTCAAGAATTCTTTGCCTACTGCCTCCCCCAGTAGTGAAAAAATGAGGTAAAACATGCAAAATGAAAGCCATCCCCTAAAAAAAAAAAAAAAAAAGCAGCAATAATTACCCCTGTATTTTGTTACTAAATACAATACAAGAAGAAATAACAGACTGTGCCCACACAAGCACAAGCTGATGCACTTTGCTCACTGAGGGTAGAGCTGACATGGTAGGTGAACAACCTTCAAAAGAACACTTGGAATAAACAATTTAAACTACCGGAATCATTGCTGAGGAGCAAGGCAGCATCACTGGTTTTCCATGGTTAAAGAACTAGACAAGAAGTAAAAAGACCTAGAGTTAAGCTGAAGGGATTTATCCACCACAGATATCTCCACTGCTTTCACTGACCAGCAGAGAGTGACCAGAGCTTACTACAGTCAGTCTCTTCAGAGGCAGGACATCCCAACCCACTCTGCAACATTTTCCTCTTGCTGTTGATACAGAAATCCAGACAATTCTTCTTTCTCACTCCAGCAAGCACATTTCATCGGGGTTGCAAAATTCACCTGCTGCCATGCCTACACTTTTTTTAATGAAAGGGAGCTCACATTCCAGGTTGCCCTGCCTGCACCTGCCCCAAATGCCAGCCCAGAGCCAGGCCAGCTGGAACTTCTCCCTCTTGAAAACGGACACATACTCTCAGGCTCTGGGGAATGGAGCCCATCTCCCAGGGCTGGCAAAATCACACAATGAGGGGCCCCTAAAGAGCCTCTTTAGTGGGGGCAAAGGAACAAACATACAACTCTGAACCATGACCCCAGATCTAGTGGATTTCTTTTCATCTTTCTCAAGCAATGTGGTATGACACAGCACTGGGACAGAGACAGGACCAACAACTACTTCTCCCCTTCTCTCATCACCTTAATTGCTGAACTTCCAACTGCTAAGCCTTTCCAGGGGGTTTATTCCAGTAGCAGCTAGAAGGATCTTTGCAAGAAATAATTGGGGAGGAAGATGGGAGAACTTGGTTATCTGATTCAATGGATATAATCTGTGCCAGTCACAACCATGAAAGAGCTCTGCCTCAGACCTCTCCAAGCAACCTCCCACCCTGGCCTCAAGAATCAGCCCTCCTCCACAGTCTGCCTGGTTTTCCACCAGTCCATGAGCCAAGGAGCCTGGAGCTAAATTCTTAAATGCTACTATAAGAATTGCAAGCATTAAGGGTGACTTGAAGCTGGAAGAAACTGAGCCTAGACCTATGTCTCTGTCTGGCAGGAGAAACTGAGGAACAGTGGAACTTTCTGCAGAGGCCTGGTAAGGAACAGGGGAGTCTGCTGCCTTTAAAACTTGTTTGGGGCCAGCAGCTGCAGGTGAGATCCAGCTCCAAGCCAGGTCACTGTATATTCTTTATGTAGAGTGGAAAAAAAAAAAAAAGAAAAGGCCTCGGCCACATAGATGTGTTGCTTGCCCTGGCTGCAGGGAGGCCTGGTGTGCCAGGAGAGCATCTGCATAGGTGGAAAGGGAAATGAGCAGGACAAACCCACCTGGAGCCAGGCCCTCTCCTCGAGGCTTTCAGCTGCCAGGAAGAACCCAACCCTTGTGCAATTCCTGCCCTCTCCCGTGCCCCAGGGATACGGATGCTGGCATGAGGCACAGGCGGACAGGATTTGTGCCTGAGGACAAACTGGCACATTTAGGAATTGATCCAGTCATTTCAACAGAGCTGTCTGACTCAGAAAGAGGCAGCCTTTGTGACTCCCATCCCATGAAGAGTCCCGGACCTTCTGGTGATATTTAGATTTGCTCCCTCATTGCTGCAGGCAGAAGCAGCAGTGGGGCCACCACCTCCCTGTGGAAATTAGCCAACAGTATCCTCAGCTTCACCCTGAGCCAACACAACCTGATGCCAGGAGACAGCTAGAGCCACAGGAAAGCTGCACCCCACCACACTCCCAAAACCAGCCAGCACCGAGGTGGGAGAACCAGACACAGGACACAGCTTGACTGACAGGGTACTGCAGTGGGCACGGACTGACACCATGGACATGACAGACACCCATCTAACCGTTTGACAGGCTTGTCCTCCAGCAGGTAACTGCCTAGCACTGACCCTTTCTTCAACAGGGGCTTTTTGTTCTGAGGCACCTGGAAGTTGAAAAGAGAAGGAATGAAGAATGTGATTGCAATCCCAGGTCAACCACTCCCCACCTCTGTAGAGCACTTTAGGGAGGCAAAGCTGGAGCCCTGGCAGCCCCACACCATGAAGTGGTAGTGCCTCACTGGAAGGCTCAAAGAGGTAGGGCTTACTTTTCTCAGCTCAAGTAATTTAATTACTGCAAGAAGCCATCACTGTTGCTGCTTTCTCCTTCACTTTAAAATCCATCAGAAGTAGTGATACCCCAAACAGAATTCTTCCTCTAGCCAGCCAGACTTTTTATTTCTGTGACTTGTTCTCCACTTGATCTCACAGCTGAATCTCTCTTTCCCCACCTGCCTTTTTTACGCTGATGTTTTGTGGGGCAGACCAATTGCCCCTTCCTCCACCTGTACTCACCTGGAGCTGCACGTGACCCACAGGAAAGGAAGGAGGCAGCTTGGCAAAGGGTGATGTACATGCTCTGCCTTACACCAACATCTCTCTTCATGCTTTCCTCCTACTTACCACAGACTGAACACTTCCTACAGCCAGTATTTACCAGCTCCTCAGAGAAGGAGAAAGTGGGACAACTTCTCTCCCAACCCTGTTCCCCCCACTTTGCCATTCCCAGCAGTCACGGCTCTGGCCACACACAGAATGTGAAGTGAGAGCACGGAAAGGTGCCCATCGCATCAGCACTGGGGGAAAGGGAGATGTATTCAGTCTGCAAATCTGAAGATTTCTAACATATCCTTACAAGTAATTTCTGGGGGAAAAAGTGGAGGAAGAAGGGTTTGCAGTCTGCCAGATCTGCCTCTCGCAGCAGTTTTGAACTGACCAAACACCTGCAGGCGGCTCTGGACAGGCCTTCCTTTATGCTTCTCACAGCCTGGAGTACTACAAAGATTATTTCTTCAATAATCCTTACTGAGGGCTTATTTTAAAAGGCAAAAAAATTAGGAAGCTGTTCTGTTGGTCAGTATTCCCAGGAGTGCAAAAGGAGACACTCTGGACTCCACAGAGGGCCCGACTCAACTAGGAACTTTGTGGGGAAACAACAAAACATTTTTTACATATAAAACTGATGTTCAAGAGAACCTCCAGCTACAGCAACAATCCAGCACTGAGGCTCACAATTGTGGAGCACAAATCTTCCAAAGCAAATGACCCCCAAGTGTGTAACAACACTCCAGTCAACGCAGCCCGGCTGTGGTACAGACAACCACTGGTTCTCCAGCAGGCACAGAAGAGGAAGTTTTCAGTGTTTGAGCAGCTTCACTCGAGGGCACCCTCTAGCCACACAGCAAGAATGAAAATGTGTTACAGGCCATGGGAGCAGTCACAACCTTCAAGTCACCTGTGGAGCAAAAGGAGTCCCACACAATCTGCTCTGGCACCACCTTACCTGGAGAGGGAACAGCCTGCGGAGCATGTGCTTGGGCAAGAAAGGAGGAACAATGGGGCACGTTTTGCCATTGGTTCTGCCATGCTTTATTGGCCTGCCAGGTTTGTGTAACATTTGGCTTTTCACCAGGATGATAAAGGGACAGATACAACATCACAGCTGTGTAACACACAGTGACAAGGATTCCACAACAGCACATGTACAAGCATTTTGGATGGGAAAGATTCTGATTTACCAATGAAATAAAAATACATGAAAAATGTAGTAAAAGTACCAAAACACTCTTCTCGATGAGCAGACATGAAATTTGGTCTGCCAACATAAAGCACACAAGCATAACTCCATAGCCAGATGGGTCATGGGTGTGAAACTGAACCTGGACATAGGCAGAAATAACCACATATTACTATCTGTGACCCAGCCTCTCTTGCCTGGGACAAGAGCGCCCCACAGTGCAGTGGGGCCAGGTCTGCCCACCCTGGCACAGCCAGAAACTCTTACAAAGAGCAAGGTATTAAGCTGGGAACTGGGAAGAGCTAAGGAGCAGTGACTGGGTTGCTATCAGCCACATACAGCCCAACTCCTCCTTCCAACCACTTCAAAATCTTTGCCGTGAAGGAACCTCTCTCCACCACACCTTCATTTCACAGAAATAACTCTTCCCAGCACTAAGAGAGGGTTTTAAGGCCTTGGGTTTCTTTTTAGCCTGTAAAAGCACTGATAGTCTCTGCAGAGTGTCACACACTAGGGATCCCCATTAGAAGGCTGGACTCTCCTTTTTGCTTCTGCAGGGAAGTATTGCCATCTTCTCTCCCCCTTACTGTGAAACAGGCTGGAGAACATATCTTCTGCAGGTATATGATGATAGCAGCATCTCTGCAAGCCCTTGGAGCCCTGCTTCCCTGTGGACTGAAATGAGAGCAGCCAAAGGAAAAAACCCTACTCCAGTACAGGCTTCAACTGCTCAGCAAGACACAGCCTTGCCAGATGAGCAATAGTGGTAGGAGTTCACCCTGTGCCTCATTCCCTACTGCCAGTGCCAGGAGAAGGGAGAAAGCAGCCCCTCTGTGCTCGGCTCTCTCTTGGGTCCACCTGCAGCAACAGGTCTTGGCAGGGGAACAGGAGAAGAGAATAGAGGAGAAGCAGACAAGCTTTGCACACACAGAAGTACATACCTGAGCTGTGGTTTCCACAGGCCACCTGCCCACCCACAGGAACCCACAAGGTGATGAAGCACAACACATGGAAAGAGGAGAAGAAACCATTTTCTTTGCCTGCTTGCACTGGACTCTGCTACAGAGTAACTGTGTTTATGGCTTTTCCAAGAGGGAGCAGGAAGCTCTGGTGTACATCCACATAGTTAGCAGCTTTTAAAATGAAGATTGAAATAAAAAAAAAAAAAAAAAACCAAACTTCCAGATTTCAGAAACACATACACCTCACCTCTATCCAAAATTGTTACTGACATTAATTTATACAGCTCTCTATCTGGAGAACTCCAACCTCTGGATCGAGCAGGGCGTTTTGTCTCCTATCTGGATACAATCCCCGTGTTTCTTTCCACAGTCCCTTACACACCAGCCAGAAAGGCTCTGACAGTCTATCACTGCCTGTCCTCCCCGCAAGTCACCTACTTCCAGATCTTCAAGTGGGGCATGGTGGCAGAGCAGGCAAAGACATGGTGGCAGAGATGGGTCCAAGAGGGCAGAGCAGCTGTGCAAGTGACATTTGGGAACACAAACTTTTTAATGAAAAAATAATAAGGATTAAAAATAGACCACATATCTGTTTTTATCTTGGTGACTGGGAAAGGCCAGAGACTGACAGTTCCAGATCAGAGAGATCCTGCCTTCTCCTAGTTCTCTGACACAAGGGTCACTGCTGCACCCAGCAGAGTTCACAGGAATAAGGAGCTGCCCAGAGGAACCTCTGAAAACATCTGCTACAGACTCAGGGGTCGGAAAAACTCCAAAACCTTCCTGTGCTGCTCCATGCCCAGTCAGCCAGCAGCACATCTGGGAATCCATCTTCCTCACCACCCAGCTCCAGGATGCATCCAGCTTCTCTCCCCTCCTTGCACGTGCCCAGTGCCACGCACAGTGCACAGACCCCACATGTGTGGCAGGCAGCACCCACTGCAGCACTGACAGTCCCCAGCCAACGTGCCTTGGGTTAAACCCAGGCAGCTGGCAGTGGCAACCAGCAGAGCTTGCCTCCAGCACAGACACAGAGGTGCTGCAAAGTCTGTATTAAGCACAACACCAGGCCCAGAGAGCTCTTGTCATTGTCCCCCGTGGAAGTGACAGGCCCCCGAGTGGTGACAGCAACAGCAGCAGATGAAAGGAGGGTGGTTGGGAATTAAGGTTTTCTTTCTTAGACTAACCAGCTTCTTGGCTTCAAAAGCATCTCGCTCATCTCGAAGTTTCTTGTTCATTTCTCTGCTCCAAAGGAAGACACAGGAAAGACACAATGAGATGCTTGTCAAAAATGAAGTAAACCCCAACATTTGAAAGTGAGAACAGAAAGAGAGCTTAGGAACAGGGACAAAGAGGTTGTTTATAGCCAGACATGTTGGGATTTCCATGTATCCCAGCCGAGGTAATGGGCTCTACATGGTTGCCTTAGCCAGCAGCAAAGACTAAATTCCTCCAGAGGAGGGATTACCTCGTGAAATAACATAACCTGTAATGTGCCAGAGTTGGCCAAATTGCACAACTCTGTCTGGACCTAGAAAAACAACCAGAGCCTAAACACTGCTTGAATCCAATCCTGTAGCTTTCCATGGGAGAAATGGGCACAGTGCTGAAACCTCAGCCCCTTACAGGCATAAGAGCTGGGCATTTCCCTCCAGCCTTCACCAGTTCTCACCTGAGGAGCTCCAGCTGCCGAAGAAGGCTTTGTTTCTCTTTCTGCATGTTCTTGGAGACTCTAAACACATCCCTGGGCAAAAGGTATTTTAAAATAAGGGGAAATAAATTAATGGGGGAGAAAAGACAAACATCCTCCTCTCAGGGGCACTCATGGTATTCTCAAAGATAAGGGCCTGCCCTACACTAGAAGAATTCAGAGGAAGCAGCACTGCTGTTGGGGCTGGGAGCTCTCCTGCTCTCCCCTAACATGAGAGTAGGCAACTCATCCTCTCCACTTCCTCAGTTGCTAGAAATGGGAAGGATGCTCACTGCCATCTGGATCTGAAACCTCCCAATGTTTTATATGTGTGTTATTAGATTTAACCCAGAAATGGGAACAGACGTGATTAGAAGAGTATCTTTAAAGAGAGCATTATAGAGGTGATGGTGAACTGAAAAATACATGGAGAGCCTCCTTTCGGCTGAGGAACATCTGTATTTTTGTACTGATTTTCTAGAATATAGTCATTGCCCATAAAAGGTAGGCAAAAGATAACAGTATCACTACCTCTTTAGGGCCATAAGATCATTGGGATGTTTCTTCTTTTCCTCAAAAAGAGACAGGCAATCCTCTAATGAGACCAAGGCTCACTAAGTAGGGATACTTAATCTTTAACTACTTGGCCACCTTTCCTTCGCTGTTTGGGTCTTTGCCCTAACATCCCCCTTTCCTGCCCTTTCCCACCTGTCTTTCTGCTCTTGTTCAAGCTGAGCCTCTTTCTGGAGCTTCTGTAATTGCCCCTTCACTGCCTCCAGCTCCCATTTGCTTTTCTCCAGCTCTTCCAGCAGGTTTTCATTCAGGTGCCGGAGCCTTTCGTTCTGCACACGGGTCTCCAGCTGCTCCGAGTTCAGCGACTGTAGCTGATGTTCCAGCTGCAATGGGAGAGCAGGAGGAGTTAAATACAGGGAGGAAGGGTTTTGTGCTACAATCACAACTGTAAAAACAAGCTGAAAAAGATGTAAACAATGAGGCAGAAGGGAGTAAAAACAAGTCTACAGAGCCACCAGTGGCATCAAGAAGGTGAACTGGAAGGAATTCTCTCTCATCATGGCAACACTGGGAAACCAAGCAATGCAATTAGGCACAGCTGAGGAAATGCTTCAGGCAGAGTGAGGAGCCTGATACTGTCAGGCATTGTAGGAATCAGAGTGCAAACGGGGGTCAAAGGAGGACTGGAAAAATTTGGATGGTTGTGTCTGTTGGGACTTATTAAGCAGAGTTGTTGAAATGCATTCTCTAGTTTAGGGGCTTCCTGAGCCCATGGCAGCTGAGAGGAGGATATACTGAGGTGCTAGGGGCATCTCACACTGCACCTGAAAAGTGAAGTTTTTGGGTGGCCTTTACTACTACTAGAGACAGGACCTTGGGCTAGAGATGTTGTTTAAATGCCATGGGGCACAGCTGCCCTTTAGGAAGCACAAGCCCCCAGCACAATTAACAAGACAGATTTGGGAAGTTCAAAGCCTCCTGCCATGTACTCAATTCCTTACAAATGGCTGGCATAGTCTGGGAACAAGTCACAGACAGATGCAGCTGCCAAAGCTGCCCATCTCAGATGACAAGTAGGGCATTCCAAGAGGGATCATACTGACACTATCCAGCCAGCCACACCAGCTAACCAGGGCTCTCTGCTGAAGCTGCTGCTACACAGAAACTGTGGTACCCATCTGAGAACTTACAGCCCAAAATAAAAGTATGCAATCCATGCTTATAACCAGAGAGAAGCACCAGGAATCAGATGTGATCAGGGTAGCAGGTGGCAGACTCAGCCTCCACATTTACACCTTCAGCTTGCCTTTTCTCTCAGCCTACTCTCTCCCCCTCTCAAAAGAAAAATAAAGCAGCACACCATGGCAGAAGATGAAATGCTTTCTTTTCTTGCTACCTTCCTCTCTGCCAGCACACGTGTACAACAGTCAAGAGCAGGAATTAATGGATCTGACCTTTCCTGGGTTCCTTGAAACACAAGCCCCACCTCTCTCCCCACTGAGGTGACAAGGGCAAGCCACACAGCTTTGCCTGGAGCCCTCCAGTCCTGTGGACACTGGGGAATATTTCAGCAAGACTACATATGCTGAACAGTGGAGTTGTGACTAAAACCAGCAACCCCTGCCTACAGCCTTCAGATCTTTCAATAAGCCAAGGAACTGGCTTTAAATAAAGCACACCTGCCCCTCCCTAAGAAATCTCCGTCACGCACAACTCCCCCATTTACGTGGTCTGTCCTTGGAAGTGACAGTGCGGAATAGCACCATCACAGTACTGGTCTTAGGCCACAAGAGGGACCCGATTGTCCACACAGCTCGGTACAAGCCTCAGAGTTCAGAGCACCAGAATTGACCATTTGAGTAACAGTAAGTGTCCACGCAGCCCAAGTGTTCTGCTCTGATCTTCAGCAAGAGCAGATGCTGCCTAGGAGGAGCATGCCTGGGCTCCTAACTATGATTCATTCCCCTCATACACCCCTCCCATCTACAGTTCCTGGACTAGGGATGCTAGAGGCCACATCTCTGACTACTCCTCCTTTCAATGAATATTTACAAGCCCATTGTCCATCTGTTTGTCCAATTCTTTTTTTAAATGCTGGTATTGCCTGCCTCTTGGGACCAAAAGTCCAGCACTGATCTCTGTGTGTGTGTTAGAAGTGTGTTCTTCTAAATCACATTAATACTGTTCTCATTGAGTGTCCCTCACCTTTGCTGTTGCAGGACTTGGGGAGTAACAATTTTGTGTGGACCTTACACATCCCTTTTATGAATTCATAAAGCTCATGTCTATCTTCCCTCAGTCTCCTTCCTTCCAAAACTAAGTCTAAACTTTTCTGGTTCCTCTTCCTAAGGCAGATTTTCCATTTTTTCAATAATATTAGTACTCTGCACCTTCATACTTTAGAAGGACACAGTGGAACTAGAGGAGACCAGAGCTGCACACACTAAATGAGACACATCAAAGATGTGGGCAGCAGGAAAAATACATCCTGTATTTTATTCTCAATATCTTTCCTGATGGCACCTCAGTTGTGCTGGCTTTTCCAGCTGCTGCACAATGAGCAGGTGATTTCAGAGAAGCGCTGTTTCATCCACATCACAGCTAGGTATCCAACTGGGATACCCCCAGTCTCCAGCATCTTGCAGGTACCTGCCATGACTTGTTTCTGTGGGGGTAACATATCAGTTCTTCAGACACCAAGGAAAAAGACATCCCATACCAATGTCCGTGCCCAGGATGGCAGGCTAAAGGAAAGCTTGTGCTTTGTTCTTTTATGTAACCAATTAATCAGTATGTCATCAAGTGCTCAAATGTAAATATACAATATGTACCTCTCTAAGTGTCACAGAACTGTTCACTCCATGTCATTTTGGAGCAGCCAGAATACAAAAACTAGAGAAATCTGGCTCTTTTTTGTCCATACACATCTTCCTTACACATCACAAAAAGCTTCAAACTCACAACTTTTAAATTTTTACCCCATCTTCCTTGCCAGTATTGTACAACTGATAGGAAGACTGTGCCAAGAGAACACAAAGCAGATAAGAAAATGCATGGATAAAACATTCCCAGAACGGTATTACAGCTGAAGACAAACTAATTATTTGACAAACCATCTCAACACCTTCGGAGACAGGAGAGGATTTCACTAGCCAAATTGTCTAGTGCCAACCCTCAGCAGCTGAACACCATTCTACATCAGAAAATGCCTTAGCAGAAAGACAGCAAAGGGGGATGTGCTTTGTTAGAAAGGATTTGGATCCCATTACCTTCTTCTGGCGGTAGAGGATTTTCTCCAGCTCCTGCTCTTTGTTGTGCAGTTCCTTCTGGAGCAGGTTACTCCTGTCATGCCTCTGTGCTTCCTGCAGAGGTAAAGATACACAGCTGTGCACAACACACAGCACAGTAAGAGCTGTTCTTTGGGCAGACGAGCCACCACCTCTACTTCAGACCAAAGGAAGGTTGCCTTCAAGGCAAGAGAGGGAAAGGTACCTGGCAGACCAGCCTCTCCCTTTCTGCTTTGATCTGTTGTTCCATCTCTTCATAAAGGCACCTGACTTCTCGATCATGATCTGACTCCTTCCTACAAAACACAGGTGCATGCAGGTCAGAGAAAAAGAGACTACAGAAAGGAAGAGGAGGGTGGCAACAGATTCCTACTAACAGCTGTGTGGCACTGAGTGGGATTTTAACCACACTGAATGCTATGGGTGAGCACTGCTGCAGAGCAAACCCACGGGGAACAGGCCAAGACAGAGTCATTTCATTACAGCAAGAAATATCTTTTTTACTAGTACATCCTGTAACCCAGTCTCTCCTTGCATTTGAGGCAGGATTCTCAAACCAAGCATCAGCTGGCTCCTGGCAGCCAATGGTCATGATGTTCTCCTTACCTCTTCAATGCTTGTTCCATAGATTCCTTCTCATGATTCACCTCCTTTATGTACGACGAAACACGCAACAGAAACTCTTCAAAATTGGATAAGAGCTCTGGACGCTCCTTCCGTAGGCGAGCCCAGAGTTCCCGAATCTCATGTGGGCTGGAGCAAGCATACAAGAGAGAAGGAAAGCAAAAGTCTTACTGTGTCATCTTATGGAGTGTTACTTCAACCCCAACATGCACTCAGGACAAACTGCCGTTCTCCTGTGATGATCTCTGTTACACCATTACAGCAGAGAGGGAAATTGCACAGTGACAGAGCATGCATGTGGAGCAGGATCTATTGTGAGGTCAAAACAAAGGAGGTCATCTAAAAGAAGAAAAGAAAAATAATCTAGGAAGCAAACATGGAATGACTGCTTTTCCAAATATTCATTGATAATACATTTGGTATTTACATCAAGACTTGAAGAAATGAATATTCATCAAGTTTGCTGTGTGTTATGGTCAAACTGTTATGGCACACAGTTTAACACATATCACACATCATTGGTGTTTCTCTTACACTCAGACTGTACTGGTAGCTGCTACAGTCCTCCATAATTTTTTTACAGGTTTGGAAACTGAGGCACAAAAAAAGATGCAAATTTACTCAAGTGTCACATCAGGATAACAATGGAGGAAGCCCTGGAAAACCAAAGACATCTTTTCTGAACCTGCAATAATGATTACAGTGTTTTGACATTTAATTCATTGTTAATTGAGCACAGCACTACAAACTTACACATTCCCAAAGTGTCTTCTAAGACTGCTTCATGTTTCTTTTTAGCGAAGAGCTTTTTAATTGGTTTTTTTTTTTTAAATCATAAAACACTTTGGAAAAACTGCTTTGAAAGATACAGAATAATTATACCTATAGTCAGTATCCAAATAGGTATTTTTCTTTGCCTATGCACTTGTCTCCCTTAGTATTCTTTGGGAAACCACACAAACAAAACAAACCAACTAAAAATTTTTTTATTTCCTCTGCCAGTATTGCATGACAACCTTCTTTTTCTGTCCCAAGTTTAAAAAGTTATAGCACTTCATCAAAACTTAATGTTTTAAATAGAAGAACACATTGAGTCCTGTTGGTAAATGAAACCATTTCTTTATAGAGAAAGCAGTGAAAATATTTCAGATTCCTAGGCTCACCCCAATTAGCTTCTGTTTTATATTACTTCTTTACAACAGCTGGTTTGGCACAAAGACGTGACATGAAGTAGCTGCTGAAGTTATTGCATAAAACTGCCAGTAAGTGGTCAAAATAAAACACAAGATAATTCCACTTTAAGATTTCTGCTTCTCAAGGCACAGTTATAAACAGTAGAGACACTTTTCCCAGAACAGTAATATGGCCTTTCACAGTGTCATCCTGTCGTTTGAAGCATAACAGCTTCCCAGAATTTTTTCCAGACAGAAGTTGTTTATCACTACAAACATGCAGGTGCTTTGCATCACAATGAAAATAAGGGGAAAAAAGTCTGTTTTGTGACAGATGCGCCTCTGAAAGCGGCAAACTCCATCACTCTCAGCTTCTGTCTCAACCCTGTCCACCTCCTTCCCTAGCTTGGACTGCTCCCTGCAAACTGGCAATACAATTGGAGTACAATGCCTGAAAAGAAGGACAGCCACAGATGCAGCTGGGCACCCCAGGCCCTGCAGGTGTGCATCAGTAAGAACCAGTTATACATAATGCTTCATGTTGGAAAGCTTAAAAAATGGCTGGATGACACTGGGGCCAGCAGACTCTACTGGGGCTACATACAAGGGCATTAATACCAAGTTTCAAGGCTCACGGGAGCACTTCTTTGCCCGGTTTAACCTTTTACACTCAAGATCAACACAGTCCAAAGCAGCTTCTTGAACACAGATCCTTCACAGAGACTCTTAGAACGGATTGTCTGAAAATATGTGAACAGTCACACACCATTTTGGAACAGAGAGCACACTCATCCTCCTTACCTCACCTAACCCTCATGTTTTTTTTCATTAGCTGCTTGTGCTGGACTTGTATGCCACCAGATGTTCCATTTTACAGCTGTGTTATGAACTCGAATTTGGGAAACAGTGAAAAGCACTGAGCTAAAAGTAATTGGTAACCAGTGAGAAAACCCAGACTGCACTGTATTTGCTACCAAGCATATGAAAACCCAAGGCAGCAGTACAGAAAGCCCAAACAGTGCTTCAGAGAACAAGCAGCTCAGTTCACCTCTTTAGTCTTTTCTGGTACTTTGAAGTTTTGGTACTGCAAGATCAAAACAGGGTAGAAGCAACGCCATGCAACTCCCCTACTTACTCTTCAAACAACTGGGCGGCTCCGAGCTGCTCCATCATGGAACAGAATCGTTTCTCTTCATCATCATCTGCAGGGTCCAAGTCATCTGACCAGCCTGATTCAAAGGTCTCCTCGTGTCTGGAGTGATCCATTCTCCCAGCCCCTTGACACAATTCAATCCCTATTAACTTTCCTGGTGGAAGGTGAAGAGAAGAAGAATAAAGAAAGTCAAACTGGATGTCATTTAACAAGCCGCTATTTACAGGGCAGCCTGACAGAGCTCCCCGAGAAGCCTCCTGCATGCTGCTGGTGCAGGATACAGCTCCTGGCCGGTGGAGAGCCTCCGTCCTGGCGTCCTGAATGATGCCAGTGTCCGTCCCGCAGCGCTGGGACCGCAGCGGGCTGCCAGCCCAGCCACAGGCTGCCAGGGCTGTGGTCACACCAGCGCGCAGACGAGCCGCCAGCCGCGGCCCTGGGCTGCCAGCACGGAGGGTGTGTGGCAGGAGGTCACCGCACTCCCACAGAGCGGCGCTGCGGGCTCGGCCGCCAATGCTCCCACACGCTCCGTCCGGGAAGCGCGCCCAGCCCCGAATAGTACCATGCTGCAGTTCCTCAGACTAAAAACAGGAGAGGAGGGGCTCGTTACCCCTCCCTCCTCATGTGCTGCCTCTGTTCTGAGGCAAGCGCTGCGCAACAAGGACAGCCTCTTGCTGGCATTGTGTAGAACAGAAGGAACTCGCCCTCTAAGCACCTCCTCCTGCCCCGTCCCACGTACGGATGGCTTCCAGCTATCTGGATTCTGTTCCACGCTGAGACACTAATGCCACGAGAACCTCCTGCTATGCAAGGCATGTGACAAATACTGGTGCTGGGAACAAACCCTTCTCAAAGAAACAAATCAAACAATCCTATCCAAAACACAGCCCCTCATTTTGTATACAGAGGTCAGGCCTCCAGCAGCACTACTCTTCCTTTCCAAAACATATCTGCTTGGTCCAAAAGGCAGAAATGACATGCCAACTACAAGACCAGGAGTCCAGGATGTTCACAGAGCACAGATGAGAACATGAAGCTACTCTAAAGGGAAAAATATCCACTATTATTATACTACAACAAAGCACCCCACTCTATCTCTTCTTATCTCCACAAATCCAGAATTTAGCTGCTTCTCTCCCACTAAAAATGTGCTGTAAAAAAACTTGCAATGTGGAGATATAGGCCCTACTTAGTTAAAAACTGATGATGAGACAGTTAATTAAGGAGAAGGGTTTAGATTAGGCACTTTTGATGTCTGCCTTTGAGAAAGAGTCATTATGTCTCGTTATCTCTCTTTTACAGATGGGAAAATTGAGATGGAGATGGGAAAATTGAGGCAGAGAATGATCTGAAGATTGTTTTGTTATCCTAGAAGGAGCAAGGAGCCCTCCCAAGAAGCAGACTTGATTGCAGTTTGAACTGCTTCCCATGATTTGCCCCTGCACACTCCCTAAGAAAGACAGCCAGGCCAAACTCTTGAGTTAGGGGCAAAGTCTGAAAAGGATTTTAGTGATTCCAGACACAACGAATAAGCATAAAGAAAAGAAATGCAGAAATTAAGTGTTTTGCCTAGACTGGAGCAAATGCCATGGAGCCAGGCTGCCAACACAGGGTGGTACCTGACACAACGAAGGAACTTGCCTAGCTCTCCCAGCAATGGCACTGAGGCAGATGCCCTCATGATGTCCATCTGAGGCTGTGCCCATGGGACAAATGCCTCATACAACGAGATTTGGGAGTAACCAAGTCATAACACAGAGGGCACTGTGGGTGCCAAGGTGCCCAAATGGTGCCCATTTACCTGCTACACAGTGCTGGACTGGAAAGCCCCACTCCCAACAGGACTCTTGTTTCTGCCAAAAGCAGTGGAACCAGACAACAAGGACAGAGGCACAGGGCAGGAACAGGTGTAGTCAGCAGGCACTCAGTAGGATAAAACAGTCCCTGAATAGGCTGGCCCAAGACACTGTTTACTGGGTTTATTTAGAGGAAATCTTTGCAACTTCTCACAGTGGCTGTTTCTGACCATTCAAACTTCAGCATTAAAAAGCCCTCCCTCCCAAGTTGTGAGAAAGCCAGGAGCAAATACAATCTGAGCAATCAGGACAGCAAAATTCAGGAGCCTCTTCCATCACTTCTGAAAACACTAGACCACCTGTGTTCACTTGCTTTGACCTGATCCACTTAACATCCCTGCATGTCCAAGGAAGGTGCTGACAGGTACCGATTTTCTGAGAGCTGACAAAGCAGTTGAGCACCTGTGCTGCCGGGTGAGGACTCTGGGCATGGATTAGCATTCTCCTACTGTTTGGAAAAGACAGCTGTAAGAAGACAACAAAGGTTTATTTGCCAGTGTTCTAGCCTACCAACAGGACTCCTACCAATGCCCTTGAGCAGCACTGCTACCAGCTGGGGACAGTTGCCAAGAGACATATTTCCATGCAGATGATCAACTGCGGATCACATAGCCAGACACAGTTTGCAGCCTGTACCCTCTCCAGCAGATGTTCAGTGGCTGGCTCTACCAGGTAGGCACGTAACAGTTGTGGGAGAAGGCAGCACAAAGCCTCCAGGAGAAGGATATACATCCATCCTCTCCAACGATGCTCACATGAGCATTGGGCGTTGTCCTGCACAGCTGGTGCAGCTTTAGCAGAACCACTGCACTTACTTTCTTACCAACAAAAAAAAAACCTGTCACAGGTGGGCTTCTTCCTTCCTCTGCCTCTGTGCAGTCCTTACCTAGACCCATGCTGAACTCCACAGGTGTCAGGTATCCCTTATTATTCTGTTCCAAGCTGTCAAAAACAGTCTCCAGCTGCTCAGGGGTTAGGGGGAGTTCACTCTGGAGCCGCTGCAAAGACAAAAGAACAAACAAATTTGAGACATGGCTCAAGTCTTCCTTGTGACTGTCCCTGCCATCCTCAGCTCTGGCCCACAGCAATGTGCCCTTTCAGCACTACATCCTGCCCAGGGTGAGACAGGCTGCCAAGTACAGCTGAGTGATGACACAAACTCCTGTCTGGAGCCATTGATATGTTGACTTTTTCCATTACTGGATGATTCAACCAGGACTTCAGGGAGGGAATTTCAGGTTGTTTTGTTTGGAGAAAGTTCAACCCGCTTCCTCCCCCACTACAGAACCACTGTCTCTAGCTCACTGCCTGCCTCCCTCCACTCCTGCTCAGAGGTGGCACTGCCAGCCTCCTGTGACCACTGCTGCTCCCAGGGCATATCAGGTACCAGCTCCAACTCTTTGGCCAGGGACGAAGGTCAGACCTGTGGGTATCTGGATTCAGTTCTGAGCTCTTGCAAATCGTAAAAGAAATGTGCACTCCATAACAACGAGTTGGCCTGCTGGGACTGTATTACTACTCCCACAACATGGACAAGGAGCAAAACAATTCCCCTTCATAATACACGTGCAGCGCACCTAGTGTGGAGGGACACCCAAAGAAACAAATAAAGGGGTGTAGGCTAAAACCTCATAATTGTCCATTAAGTGTGCAGCTTTAGATAAAAGCTTAATAAAAATTTATTAATGTAACTATAAAACTCAGGTGTCACTCAACCCAAAGTAAGGCGAGTCAATATTTAAAGCAGCATGAACCTGTCAAGTGTTATTTATAGATTTATGGGGAGAGATGGGGCAGGAGAAAAACAATCCACATGTAACCTTCCTGATAAACCTTTAAAACAAAACTCACTGAGAACTACAGGGTTTTTGTAAACAAGTACTTTTTTAACAGAAAGCAGCAGAACACATTGTAGAGCAAAGCTATAGTTCAGGCCTAAGGTGAGTTTTTGGATCAGGCTTTAGCTATGATTGTATAACTTTTTTGTCCCAACTTTTTTTTGAAAGATTGATGGATTGTTCATCATGTAGGTTTGGGGGGGCAGGGGAGCTTGTTGTTTTGGGGGTTTTTTTAAATTAAACCAAAGATGTTTTTCCCTCTGGATTTCCCATCCGCTGCATGCTTGATGTTTGTAAGGACTGCCACGACTTTTTTTATTTTATGCATTCCTTACAAATTTGGAATTGCAGTCCCACGTGTCTCAGGAATTCCCTGGAGGTACGAGGCCCTCCTGGGAGTTTTACTTCCTAGCAGCTGTCTGTGCCAGAGTTTGGTTCCCAGAAATCTGAATAAGACAGAGGCCACATGCACACCCCACACTTGCCGAGAGTGAAGGAATGCCACATTGTCCCCTGTTTTGCCACCCATGACTTTACACATCCTCCCAGGACAGAGGAAGAATTTTTTTTCCCCTCACCTGCATGTCCACCTTGGTGATAAAACCCTTCTCATCCTTGTCACACAGCTGGAAGAGCTCCCTTGCCTTCTCAAGCATCTCCACCTGCACATCTTCCAGTCTGCTCATTTGGCTGGGAGGAGAAACACGAGAAGCCACCTCATCCTCCTCACCCCCTTCCTCTTTTCCCTCCCAGCGGATGTATCCCAAGAGCACTCCACTCTGGTTCTCCATCTTCTCAAAGTCTTTTTCCCCAGGGCAGGGCCAAACAGAAGAACTGTGGGGCAGAAAAAAAGAGAAACCCCAGTCAAACATGACCCTCTACTTCCAACCCACACATGGCATACATAAATGCCTCAGTGGTTGAAAGAACAACATTCAGCATCCGTATCTGGACAAGATAACATTTCAAAGTGCCCTTAGACCCAAAATATTCCATGGTTCTATGAACTGAGCGGAGGGGAGAAAGGCAGTTCGTGTCAGAGACAGACACCACACTGAGGCACATGCCACATGCAGGTACACCCTGTACACAACATGAGTATAACTAAGCCTTCCACACACCTGTAACCCCGCACCCAGCAGGGAGGCTCTGTTGCCATCTCTCCTCCTCTGCCTCAGACCCACAGTACAGTCCAAGTTCTTTGCTGGTGAAAGCCAGGTGCCAAGGGAAGGTTTCAGCAGAGACAAGAGGGTAGGAAGGAAATATTAAAGCACACAAGTAAATCTGCATGGGAGCACAATGATAGTCCCACGCCAGCTAAGGCAGGGCTCAAACGCTGCGAGCTGCTCCTCTCTGGTCTTGGTTCCTCTGGCAATAACATGTACTTTTCCTTCTCTTGTAGCTTTTCTGCACCACACCTTTGAGCACCAACCTGCATCAAAACTGCAAAAACCCAGAGCAGGATGAGAGCAGATAAGATGATCCATGTAAGTGACAGAAGAAAGAAGAAGAAATGTCTCTCCCAGCCTGGTCCTCTACCTCTGACATTTTATTGTTAATGCTTTCCAAATAGTAGCTCCATCTTTTTTTTTTTTTTTTTAATCCTGTTACAGTACAAAGAAAGGTCAGACAATTCCTACACTGGGAAAAATTTAATAAGCTGGGCACTCCTGACCCCTTGACTTCAAGCCTCTGTTTTGAGAGCTCATGAGCTGCCAAACAAAATTTTAATCTGAAACATTCACCTTTATAGGAAGGAAACCACAAAACTATGGAGACATTTCAGAGGCCAAAGAAAATATTTCCCATCACTTACGAGTACCTAAAGCAAAAAGGAATGGGAGCGCACATTTAAGCTTAGCACTGTGACTATAAAAATGTCTACAATGCAGCCCTATACCAAACCACCTTCTGGACTTACTGATCTCATGGAATCAGACAGTTTCTCCAGACAGATCCTCTTCAGCAACATCACCACATTTTTGAAGCCTTGTTGCACTAATTGCTTTAGATTTCTCCGTCTGCAGACCTGCTTTCTGCATTGCAAGGCAGGAGTGAGCTTTGTGAGCAGGCTGAGAGCAGATTTAAACAGTGCTGGACAAAGAGGGCTTGAGGGTTGGGTTGCTTGGGGTTTTTTTAACCTCCAAGAAATTAAAAGCCACGTACAGATGCCACGATAACAAACAAACTAATTCTGTTTGCACTCTTGGTACAATGGGAGGATAAAGAGCATGATGGCCAGGAAGAATGTCACAGGCGAGAATGATACAAAGCTGACACAAAAGGAGAAGGCAATTACGCCCCACGCTCTTTGACTCCACTTATTACTGCTGGTCTGTGAGCCAGCGGGTGGTTCTGCTTCACAGAACAAGCAGAAGGCTTCATTCCCCCTTTCAAATCAGTGTTTTTCCAGGGCACCTCTGTTTCAAATAAATATCTGCTCAAGTGACACTCAGCTCTGCAGAAGACTACCTATAAATCGGTACTATTATATGTTTCTAGTCAAGTAAACATCCCTGGCAAGCAATGGACACACAGCTGGACCCAAGCTTTGGGGAATACAGCAGAGGAAAGAAAGGAGGAAAGCATAAAAAATAAGAAGACAGACCATGTTTTTCTCTCTTGCTCTTTCTCATACAAACCCTCCTACCAACCATTTTTTTGTGTTATGGATCCAACACAGCAAAATTTGGAGACTAAAGTTACATTCTACGCATTAGCTGGACAGTCAGCTTGCTTCTGGTGGCAAGTCTGTGTGTGCAAGTAGTAAAGAAGACAGAAAGAACACCAGCTTACTTTTCATATTCAAGTAAAAGTGGCAACATTGGCCTTGAAAGAAAAAAAAAAAAAAGGACGCAAATATCTTATGCTTCCTAGATTTTATGGTGAGGTGGTTATGGTGAGGAATAACAGCCACAGTGGTGAATGATAATTATTGGCTTCTACAGGCCACCTTCCTGAAGGTTTTTTCCAGACCCATTCCTTTTGCAAAGATAGAGCCTCAGCACAAGCAGCACCTTGTTCCAGACAGGAGCAGGGGTGGAAAGCAAAAGAGATTTCAAAGAAAGAGACGTAACAGGATTGTAGAAAACAGCCAGAATAAGAAAAGGCACAAGTAAGCAATGTTGTCTAAAACATCCCTCTAGCTGCCTAAGAGACACTGAGGACCCCAGAAGTAAAGATGATCTTACTTTCTTATTATCAGTTTCATCAGTTCTAGAGCAGCCCACACAGTTGACGTCTCCCCAGCTTTGCTGCAGCAAACAAAAGGTGGTGCTAGGAGGATGTTCTGTTCTCTCTCTCAGAGACATTTTTTTGAAGCTGAAATCCAACCCATTACATCCCTACCTCTAGCATTTCCTCATTTTATCAAAAGCCCAGCTGCACTGTAGCTCCCAAACACTGGCTGAGTTAAAAGCCTCTTAATTAGAAGAGCTGGGAGCCTGACATGGACAAAAGTCTGAAAGGATTTCACTCATGTAAAAGACCAAGCCCATTAATTCAATGTTCAGAGCAGGAAGTCTCTTGTCCAAGCTGCTTCAAGTGGCTTCAAGCCAGATGTGGCTTTTTTCAATGGTGAGACAGCACTTGCAGACGAACACAGCAGCAAATAAGAGAGAGCCCAAGGAAGCAAAATACATTGCAGCTCTGATGGACTTCTCTCCCAGAAGCCTGAGAAATGCTTCCTCTCTATCCCTGCTTGTAGGGGCACTGCATGGTGCAGGTGGGGCACAAAGCAGATCTCAGTCTAACAAGTGCTGCCACACCTTCCCTAGTTACAGATCACCACTGCAAAGGACTGGGGCTGCAGCTTCATCAGCACGATGCACAACATCACAGAAGGACCACTTTGAATGGGGCTGAGGTCACTGGAGTACCAGAACTGTGGACTGGTATCCAAAAGTGAGGCAAGCAGAGCTGGCTTAAGTGCAGAAAGATCAGCCTGGGAAGAACCATGCTTGCCTAACATAAGGGGCAAAGGCAGGGAAGATATGTACAGGCAGCCAATGCTTATGGTCAGGCAAACCTGCCAGGCTCTGCCAGAGAGATGAAGTCAAGCCACCTCCAGTGACAAAGAGTGGTTGTTGACCAAAACTTCTTGTCAGGATTAGTTTTTCCAGGTCCCTTCTGGCAGGAAAAGGTAATTATTGAGTCAGCACCACTAAGAATTCATTTCCACACCTAACCTGGAATCCAGACAATCTCTGCATCTTGAGCTGTTGATTTCCATCATAAAAAGGTGTGCAGTGGGTCATAGCCCAGCATCCTGCCCTCAACAGTGGCTGTGAATAGCTGGTGAAGGAAGAGTTACAGCAGGGCAAGCAAAGACTTCCCTGGAGACATCTGCCAACTACTAGCCACTATCAGCCTGGTGCAATTCCTGAACCACGTGGTTCCTTCCTTATCTTCCAGACACTTGTCCAGCCTCCCTTTGAAACTGTATGAAAACACTCACTGTTCCCATGAACATGCTGATAGAAACGGGGTGCCTGCTGCAGCCAGTGGGTGCTGGCAAAGCTTCACAGGACTATTCCAGTTTTCTGGGTACACAGTTCAACCAGCATCAACTCCATGAGAGATGGAGTCCTAAATTCAAACAAGCCCTTCACCTCTGGGAACTGTGTTGGAGACCAAAAACCCCTCTTCCCAGGGCCTGGGAGATATAAGGGGCAGATGAGAGTGCCAGGAGGCTCCAATTGCCCTGGTCAGGTGTGTAATGTTCTTCTTGAGCCCTGTCTTCCCCCACCCCATGGGTATGGCTGCCTATGCTCAAGGTCAGCTCTGATACTGCACAGTCCAGGTTTGGGCAGTGTCCAACACCTGAAAAACCCAACACAGAGCTGTGGATTACACTAGGTAACCCCTGCCATAGTATGTGCTGGGGCTTAACAAGCAAATATTCACCTTGCTCCTGCAAGATAACTTTCCCAGAGCCTGGAAAGCAAAGACAGGTCTTCTCAGACACAGCACAGAACAGGAAATTGTCTGCCATAAAGACAGCTAACACCAGCTCTTGTATTTCTACACTCAGGAAACTCAGACCAGTCTTACATGACTATTTTAACTACCTGAGGCATAAACTGAGGTTTGTCCTGTGCGAAGCTGTGGCAGAAAGTCAGCTGGCTCCCACAGGCTTGGCATTCTTTAGGAAAATCATAAGACTTGAATTTTAATCCTGACTCAGCTGGCCTTATGGCCCTGGGTAAGTCATGTCACCTGCCTATGCCTATAGACTGTCAGCTCCTCCAGTTTGGTTCCTGATACTTTTGACAGCTGGCACTTTAAGACTCAATATCTGGAGACTGATAATTACATGTGAAACTCAAGCATCAAAATAGTTTCAAAGCCTCAAAGCTGAAGGATGAAAAACTTGACCACAGAAACTGCAAATTTCAACAAACAGAAAGAACAGGCCCAAGCTGCTTTTCCTGGAAAAGGGAGGTACTACTTTCAAGGTAGCACTACAGGGTCATCATTCCCAATTTATTGCCTCAAAAAGCTTCTTCTTGTAGCCATAAGCAGTGTTAAAGAGGTACAGGAAAGTCACGGATAAAATGCTATCAACAGCCAAGCCCTTATCTAGGTGACCCTGACCACCATGTGCACATGACAACTTTGGGGTGGTTTTTTTTCATTTTTTTCCACAGCCCAATGACAAGGAGGAAAGGAAAGTGAGGAGTGCAGCCAAATTTCCACAGCTAGAGTCCTTAGATGACCCTAGTCACTGCAGGACATTGTGCATGCACTGGATATGCTGCATTCCTAGCAGTCCTCCCCAGTGCAAGACAATGAATCAACAGTTAATGAAGGAGAGAAAAACTAAGCACAATTGGCTAAGTGGCTTACCCAGGATTACAGAACAAGGCCAGTATTTGGGTCCTGTAGAGGGAACGTATAAGGGAAAGCAGGTTTTTGCCTTCCTGTACCACTGAATTTTTGGTGACAGAGTGGTGGAAGGGAATATTAACGAAGAATCGTTATAGGTGTACCACAAACTAAAGTGCTCAGATACTCGCTGGGAGGTTTCCCAAAGACATCCTCCTGTTATCTCTGCCTAAGACAATATTATTAGAAACAACAAAACCGCCCCCATACTAAAGCTAAATATTTAAGCCATTTATTTAAACAAATCAGAAGAACACACACCCTTTCCTTTCTACTCCTGATGCAGAAAAAATAAGTCTTACAACTTCAAAGGAAGGCATTCACCAGGTGTTTAGGTGCACAGTGATCAAACTCCTGGGGCACACACTTGATGAGAAAGGTTTGATCCCATACATGAGAAGATACTACACAAAGAGGAGATGAAGGGCTGGTTAAGGGATCACTGCAGCAGAAGACTGTTGCTTCAGCAAATTACAAACACACAACAAAAGCAGGCCAAGATGCAGCAGGTACAAAGCATTTGTTGCTTGGTCATGGGATGGAAGCATGACGCAGGAGCAGGTGAGCAACAGGTAAGTTTTACAAGAAAAGGGCAATAAAAACTTCACAGGTCCTTATATCATTTTATACCAAGCATATGCCACTTGCTCTGTTTGTTCTACTTACCTTTTGCTCCCAAAGTTTTGAAAGCTAGCAACCGCTATAAAAAGTGCTCGTTGAAGGTCACAGTCACATCTACACATCCCAGATTTTATAGTACTGCGAGATACAGTCAAATATAGGTATTTATAATTATTATCCTAGTTGCGGGCAAAAAACACATGCACTGACAAAAATCACAGCCATACAAAACTGACCAGGCGAAGGCGGAGCAGAGCTCTTGCCAGCAAAAGACACTGACCCCTGTGGCAAACTAGTTTCCACAGATGCTGAATTTCCAAAAGCTGCTCAAAGGAACTGGGTACTCACTTCATGAAAATTATTTTAAAAGGCTCTGCTAAGGCTCAGCCTGAAAAGGCTGGGAGAAGGGCAAGAAGAAAGTAGCTATTTCTCTAGTGTACTTTGTTCAAAATTAATTTTGCTCTTTCCCTTCGCTAGGAAATTTGTTTCCGTTGTTTGGAATTTGTTTGGGTGGTTGTTGGGTTCTCCCTTCCCAAAGGGAATGGCAGGAAAAGAAATACACTGAAAAATGAGAAAAACATCAATTGTTTTGTGAAAGCTTTTTTCTTTTAAAAAAACTAAGAAATTCATACACACCCTGGGCAGAAAGCCTGAAATCAGGTTTTCATATCTAGAGCTACATTTTACTCTCTCTCTTTTAATTGCCTGCACTTGACTGTATCCCTTTAAAGGAAACAGGAACAAATCCAGGAACCTTTGTGTTGTTTACTCAGCAGGGGATTAGCCCAGCCTGATAGCCCTGAGCTAACCCGTGCTGCAGTATCTTGGATGACTTCATCATGGGACATGCCAGTAGGATACTGAGGTATATCCCAGAAACACTGACAGGTTCAAGAGCCTTCATCATTCTGAAGAGCAGCTTAAAAAGAGGCTCTGCTGCAATTCACCATTTCCCTCACCAAAGCTCATCAAAGAGGAAGTTACCATTATCAACTTCTTTATCTTTGCTAAAAAATCTCGCCATGGGAAAAGTTGTTTGATTCAGACTCTATACTTGTATCACCAAGCAACCTGAGAGTTGTACCAGTTCTCTTTTTCCATTTCAAGAGGTGAACAAATAAACTTCTTAAATCTGCACTCACCCATGCTTCCCCATTCAACAGCACAACAGAAACCACCGACGGTGCCAACAACTATCAACATGAGAAGTCTGCAATGCAGGTAGGTATCTACAACATCCCCAAACAACATCCTTTACCCCAGAACTTGACACAAATCCTCTATCACACCCTCATGCTGCTCCCCAGCTCTAGCATCGCCAGCCAGTGGCATTTTGCAGCTCTCTCACACTGGCACAGCATTGGCACTGCAAACGGTGAGGGAGAGTGTTTCACTGGAACCTCTCCTACTAATTGGGGTTTTGGCTTTGTTGTGTTGTTTTGCTTTGGTGGAGAGAAAAAGCATCAGTTTTTCCTCTAATAATATTTGGGCCAAGAGTTAATTCTCAGCAATTAAAAACAAAATCCAAACCACATTTTTTCCATAAACAGCTAATGGTCTTGGATCTGTCAGTATAACTAGCACACAGCTGATTTCTCAGAAAATAAAGAGCATGGCTGCAATAAGACATGACAAATAACAGCTAGTTTAAAAACAAGTAATTTTCATTAATTCCTTTACTTTATAAAGGCTTATGGGTTTCCTGAAACTTTTCTTTAAAGAGACAGAACATCACATCATATAAGGATTCATCTTATACACTCCAGCATTAGCTGAACACCACTGACAGTGCTGGGAAGTTGGAGGCAGATGCTGCTTGGAGTTCAGCCATCAGAAATTAGATCATGCTTAACACCAAGTACACTGACCACAGAATACGTGCTCTGCGGGGGATACCTACAGACCAGGCAGGTAAGCAGGAGGCAAAGAAACTTTATTTGCCAGCCTAGATGTGGGAAAAAGAGGATAGAAGACAGAGGACTTGGTGCTTGACATCAGATATGCCAGATCATTTGTGATTCAAAGTAATAACTGAGTGCTGGGAGCCCAGGCTAAGGAGATCCCTGGCTCTCTTCTACTCCTCTTTTCCAGGGGTTGTTGAGGCAGAGAGGAACGCCTCATAAGGAAGAAAAGATCCAAACCTAAGCTGGCATTTAAAGCTCTTCAGAAAATAACATAAATCCAGGGCAGATCATCAGCTTGTGTAATGGAACATGAATGGCAATTCCCTCCCGCCTTACCTGCCCCTTTAGAGAAGGGAGCACTTGCATGCAGAGCAGGCTGTACCACAGACAACAACCAGGATTCAGCACCCTTCTGCTGGGCTCATGCCACCTGTTACTGAACAGCTAAGGTGTCATCATGGAAAAAAGGACCTCAGCTGCCGCAGCTCAGCAGGGACACATCAGGAAAAAGGCCGCTGAGGAGACTCCTTTCACACCCTGCAATCAGGAGAGGCACCAGGTACACGAGGCTCTTCCCCAGCCCTCAGGAATGCAACCACACTTGGTGTCCTGCAGACAAAAATTCAGGATGAAAGCAGGCACACCTCAGTCCTGTGCTGGTGGGGGGCCAGACACACTTCATCAGTGTTCCTGAAATATGTCAAAGGCAAAATTATGCAGAAACAGCCTTTTGTTTAATAAGTGGATAGAAGATTCTAACGGATACACAAAGCTTCAAAAGCTAAAATTTGGGGGTTGTGGAGTTGCCTGTGTAACCAGTTCCAGAATGGCAGAGATGGTGAAGATTTGCCCTCAGTCACTGCCTCCTTTAAGAAAAGAATCCGGAGCCTCAGATTAAGCTGGTGATGGCATTTGCACATCAAACAGGAGGAAGCTGTTTCTCTACAAACCCTTGAAGTGTGGGACTTACTGACATGAGATGCTGAGGATGTCACAGGCATTCATGAGCTGCCGAAGTGGCTGTTTTGTTCTGCTCCGAGTTTGCCCTTGAAGGACTACTACACAAATCAGCTGTTTTGGGGAAAATTTTCTGATTCGCAAATAGCAAAAAGAGTGTCCTAGGAAAGTATCATCCCATTTTTATGCTGGGAACATGAGGGTAGCTGCCATTAGCTGCTGTAGGAAACACAGGGCTGGGTTCAGCCTGGCTGTTCCTCAGCATGAAGAGAGGCTCCTCTCATCTGCAGAAAACTCCCTCAAAGTACACGAAATTTTCGACCAAAAGGACCAGAGCATTTGCTGCATTTTCACCAGCAACAGTCTTATGAACTGGACTTGGTACTCCAACAGCCAAAAGCCAGGCTTCTCCCCGCAGCTGTCATGGCCATCATGGGTACTGAAATCCACTCGGTTCTTCCTTTGAGTCCTCAGATGCCAGCTGCCTATGTCATACCAGAACAAAGATTTTCCTTTCCAATAAGAAGCTGAATCTCTCCATGACAGTCTCACACCTTGTCTGGCCTCGGCAGGATCCCTCCTGGGCTGCTGTTACCTATGCGCACTCACCCAGTAGAGTCACTGTTTCAGTCAGTCACCCTCTCTAGCTTCTTCTGAATAGTTCTCACCTCTGCTGTAAGAGAGAGAAACAAGTGGTGCTGTTTCACAGAGGATGAACTCTCTGCCACCCAGCCTCAGGATGCTGAACAAGAAAAGCATTCACAGCTTCATCCAAGTGATTCCTAATCTTGTTCTGCCACTTCTTCATTAAATTTCCCAACAGTCACCCACTGACTTGAGCTCAAGTCCCTCCTGGCCACCTGCAAGTTTTCCTCAGCCACTTCAGTGCCCTCTTTGTGCAAAGGCTAAAAACCCTGTGACAATGCCATCTCACCTGGAGTACCACAGGTGTGAGCTCAGAAAAGTGCGCAAGAGCCTCACCTTTGTTGATCAAGATCCTTTGTCTTGAAATCAGCCTCACACAAACAAAAATTTATAGCCATACATTGTCCTCAGATTGCTCCCCCAGCATACACAGGCACAGATAAAATATCAAACCACAACATCAGACTGCCCAATCCTTTTCTCCTCTCCCCTTTCAAGGGAGAAACTTCTTTTTGGTTAAACATTCACATTGTTTACTGAATACACGTGGTAAACAGTGATTTCTTCTCCAGCTGAGCCAGCAAGTTCTCTGCAGCACCTGAAACCTCCTTACCCAGAGGGCTGGCTACAACTGCTGGGGGGATGCAAGAAGTTCAAGCATATTTTCCTCATCCCAAGAAGTTCTCCTCCCATATTTTGAGAACTGGACACCACTATCTCAACCCCATAACATCTTCTAGGTTAGCATGTTAGTGATGAGATCAACGGGAAAAGCTTTACACCTCACTATTCTGAAAGTGTAGGATGCACTTAAACAAAAAAGGGTTGCAAATGTTAACAAGTAGGAATGAGCATGGAAAGGATTTCTAGGCACCACAGCTCTGGCTGATGCTGTATTGCTTTTGCCCAGGAGGGATGCATGGACAGTTTGACCTTTCTGCAAGTGTTGTTAAAACAACAAACAGAGCCGAGGCAGGTGGGTGAAGCCAATTTCCAAGAAGATGGTTAACCCATTCTCCACCTCCCAGAGAGGAAAATTGCCCTGTGCACAGGTGTGTGACAGTTGGTTACCTCTCACCTCTTGACCTACCTGCCAAGAGTAGGTATAAAGGTAAAAATTCACTCCTTCCTGTGAGCTAAGGAGGTGTTGGCTGTGCAAAACACCTTTCCTGAAACACCAGTGTAAGCTGGTAAGGGGTGAAGGGTGAAGTCCATGCCCTGAGGAGAGACAACTCTTGGCTGTCAGACCATTGAGGGGAGCACAGGTAAAGTCTTGACTCCAAATACCACCACTCCCCATCCCAAAAGAAGAAAGGATCAGTCTGACTATACAAGAATTCAGGATCTAGTACAAGATATCAGAAATGTCCTCTCCTTTTCTCATTCAGAGGGGACAATCATGACAAAATACTAAAAGCCTCAGACTTCTAAAAGACAGAAAACTATAGAGAATGTTTTGAGCAGCCCCAAGCTTTGACCTGCTCCTCCACAAAGCAGGATAACACTGGCACGTGAAGGGCACCTGTTCCTGGCACACCAGGCACAGCTTCGTGCAAGGAGCAATCAAAGCAAGGAACAGAATTTGAAGCAAAGTTGGGAGCAGATGCCGTTTGAGGCATGCTTTAGTTCAACGTGTACAACTGTTCTTGGAAAAGTAAAATCACTAGAGCGGGGTTTGGGGGGATATTCCTCACTGACAAATGCTGTCACTGAGTCAGAAGCCCACAGCAGGAACAATGACATGGGATTACAAAAAGGGGTGGAGTAGAATAGGGGAATAGCTATGCTTATGCAAGATAGTGGGAAATTTCCTGCCAAATACTTTTAAAGAAAAATTTCTAGTTGCCTTCAGAATGCACGCAGCAGAAAAACCTTAGTTTTTAATGAGACCAGCTCAAGATATCAATTTCTTAAAAAAAACCCCAAAAAACCAAAAAAAAACCCACAACCTCACACATTCTAATATGTAGCTCTTACTCCAGGTCAGCAGTTTCCCAAATCAGTAAAGTCACTATTATCAGTTAAGCATCTTGCAGAACCACATCAGAACTGAGAGCAAGTTTCTTCAGTTCAACATTTGCAAAGACCTTGAGTGATCCAAACTGAAGCATTAATTAAGCACCCCCAGCTCTTAAAAACCAATCAATAAATTTTCCTTCCTCTGTCATGGGAATAACTACTGGTTTTTGCAGTGATATTCAATGCCACAGCACTCAGTGAGCTCCACTCTGCTGCTTTAAAGCAAAAGCAGGAAGTCGGAACAGAAAATTCCTAGGGAGAAACTCTGCTGAGACACAGCAACTCACAACTCATCCAGAATGCCTGCTAAAATAATTCTTTGCCCAAATGAGAGACCTTTTTCCCTCCCCTTCAGCCCATTTTGTCTCCCTGCAGGTGTCCCCAGATACCTCAAGCAGCAGGACAGCGTTGTTCCCCTTCCCTGGAAGCAGCACTGTATTCCACAGCAAAAAGCTAGCGGGGAAGGAACACAGCCACTGTAAATAGAGGATCAGAGCCCGTCCAAGCCAGGAGGTGTGGTCTGCACTGCTCCCTACGCATCTCAGCCCCTTTCCAACACAGCCTAGTAGCCCTCAGTTCAGAAAGCAGCACAAGAAGACCTGCCCTTGAGCTTCCAAGGTAAATTCATTGTAATCCTGCCTTGCACAGAGCAGCGAGGGAGAAGGGTTCATTTCTGAGCTGCCTTAGGCAAGAGGGGAAGAAGGGGTAAGAAAGCAGATGATCCCTCATCTCATGTTGAACTTACCTTCCCTGAGAAACTAGCTGTGCTTGTAGTTAGCTTGCTGCCTTCCCCCCAACCAATTTCCACCAGGCAAAGACTGGAAACTACCCCTGTGAATCCTGCCTCAAGTTTAACTACACTTTTTATGAGGCTGGCAACCTGTTTCACAAAGAGAAGCACAGAGAGCTCAGGAAAAGAGAGAAGCAAAGCATAAGATGACAGGGCAAGGAGCATGTTTCCAAAGCATCACAAAACACACACCAGGGGTGGGGTGCACATCCCAGGACTGTCTCACTAAAGCAGCCAGAGATGCCACCCTCTGTCCTGCCACTGACCAGAGCACCACTCTATCCCACAGCATCCCCAAAATGAAGCAAAGCCATCCCTGCCTGCTCACAGCTGAAGATGCTGATGGGGATTTGTTGCACAGTGGCAGCTCCAGAGTGTCCAGGCAGCACGAAGATGCTCTCAGCTGTGTCAGCTCCTACTAGTTAAACCTGAGATCTTCTCAGGAAAGGTGACAAAGAAAAGGAGAAGAAAAAAAAAAAAAAAAAAGAAAAAAAAAAAAAAAAAAGAGTGCTGAGACCCTGGCAGACTGGCTCTTTATCACCTGGTATGGTTTTGTGCCATTTTCTCACCCCTACCCCAAATGTCTTTGTGTCAGTCCTCAAGGGTAATATTTACTCAGAAAACAAGCTTTGCCATACAAGTCTCTATAGAGAGGAAAATCCCCTCTTCCATCAAAGTTCCACTGAGAAGACTCCAGATGGTATCTGAACAGCAGAGACCTCATCAACCTGCAAAGAGAGGAACTCCAAACAGCCCCATTCTCCCAGCAACAAGCAAATGGGAACTGCAGAAGGCAAAGGTAAAGACAGGTCCTTCCCAATAATTTTAAGATGGTTATTTCAAAACCCAGACTAAAAAATGGACATGAAGCCTACTACAAACAATCACAATTGTCTTTACTAGATATTTAACAGGGCCAGAGAGCTCCCCTGAGCCATCTGGGAGGTCTCTGTGCTAGCAGAGCTCATGATACCTTCCCATTCCTTACAGGCTCAGCTTTGCCTCAGCTGCAGGACCCCAAATGCCCTGGGGCAGGCTCTAACAGTGCAGCTGTGGCAAAAAACCCAACAAAACCAAACAAACCCATGCCAAGTGAGGTATCTGCCTCCAAGCAGGAGAGTTTACTCACCATTTTGTTCACCATTGGTGCAGAAGTCTTGCTGGACATTGTCCCATGGTCTTGGCTGGGATGCTGCTAGAACAGCACAAAAAAAGGAGCAAACTGCTTTCCTGCACCTTGCACCCTGTCCTGTCTCTAATCTCCTCCTGGGGTTCTTTATAAAGGTTCTCTTAGCACTGACCACAACAAAAAAAGCTTATAAAAACACACAAAAAAATCCCCAAAACCCCACACTTTGGAGGCACATTAATGAATCATTAGTGTTACATAGACAAAGGTCAGGAAATACAAAAAGTTATGGCTCCCATAGTAATGCTAATTCAACCATACTGCACATCCTGTGTATTTAGTGGTACACATTGAAAAGAAAAAGGCTTCATCTACCAATGCTTAAAAGGTTTTTTATTTAGTAAAGACACTTGAATACCAGCCCCCACACGCAACATTTATTATTCAGAGCAGTGGATTTTCAGATCGAATTGGATTAAGCCAATCTAAGCATCACTCCAACTCCCCATATCTAGGGCAATAGCAAGAGCTCTCAGGCATGATTACAGACTGAACATTATTTGCCCAGCCTGAATAGAGGAAAGGGATCCAGGCGTCAGAGTTGCTTGAGTCACCAAATCGCAGTCAGCGCAGGTTCTGCACTTGGATCCAGCAGGGATTTGGTAAGGAGGGAGGGGAGACAATAACCAACCAAGCCCCCACACCCATAACCAGCAGGTGTTAATCCATTCCTATAAACACTCATTTATTTGATGCCAACAGCTTGAAATATCTTGCCTGGTATCCCACCTCACAAGTCTGGGAACAGGTGAACTACAGCCATGCTGACCTTTCTCCAGATTTCTTACAAATTCATGTATTTCTCTGCTCTCCCAGCTCCTGAGGGCTCATCTCCATGCTTTGCATAAAGCCCACACCACTCTTCGAGAGGGAACAGCTACAAGTGGTGCATTTGCATTTAGCGGCTTCAACTGAGCAACCCGATTTGCATAGGAAGCGAAAGACTCTTTGTGCCATAGGAAATTTGTTAAATCAAAGGGGTTTGAGCACCTCTACTGGAGCAGAGGACTACCCCTTTGGCTACGTGTCTGGGAGAAAGGAAAGGTAGATCAGGCATCTTGCAAACTCCTTAAAGAGGCAAAGAGGGTAAGGAAGAAGGAAGGCAGCTCTCAAGCACAGGAGCAAAGCGTGCAACAGAAGAAACACGGACATTTGTGGGGGCACCCACATGTCATTTCTCCCTCCAGTAAATAAGATTTTTTTTTTCCTAGTTCCCATAATCTCAGACACAGTTCAGGACAATGGATATCTCAGAACTTCAAAGAGCAAAGAAGAGAGAGACTCTGTTCCAGAAGAGGTTCTCAGCCCTGCTAGACACCAAGTCACCCACACAGCCCTGCTCAGAGGGCACCAAGCTGGTGGAGCTGCCATGGAACAATATCCATACCAGAGTCTGCAGCAAGACACAGGGACACACAGTAGATGTCCATCTGCCCACAGGGTTACTGGGTGGCTGTTCCTTCACTCACACCGCTCAGGCCCTTGCACTCACCTTCCCTGTTGGGTTCCAGCATCAAGTCTCCATGTTTTAGAAGCTTTTCCACCCTCCCTGCAGCTGAAGAGCTGGCTATTCCTCTGAGCTGCACAAATTCCAGTCAGCATCTAGCCACACCTGCCAAGGGTAACAAGGTTTTGGTCGTGCTTTATCTTATCTAAGCAATGATGACGCTTGTCTTTCTTCTTGGGCAAAGCTCAGTAGCTCAGCACCTGCCGAGGAGGGGAGCTGGGCAGAAGCCAGGAGCTTCAGCCTGCAGCAATTCGCCCCACAGCAGGATGGCTCTGCCGGCCTGCCCCACAAAAAAACAGGCATTTAGCCCACAAACTAAGGCTGTGGGGAAAATAAGGCTTAGCAATACGTGCACTTCTCATCCCACCTTCAGCTCAGGTGCTGGCACAGCCCCACAGCTCACCTTCCCTAGACACAATACAGCCCCACTAGTCCTTGCCAAGAGACAAAGCAGTATTTTACAGGGAGTCAGACCACTTATCTGGAGAGAAGACTTCAACATCTGTCATGCTGTCAACCTATAGGTCACCTAGCACTTCAATTCCCAGCTGGAGATGAGCTTGGTTTCCTCCTCTTCATTTTCCAGAGGGGAAAATGAAGCAGATAAAAGCATCACTCTTACTCACAGATGTTATGCTGAATGAGATGGAGAGGAATTCAGCTACTATAACGGCCTCCAAGTTCCTGTAGGATGTGTTAGACCTGCCTCCCTGCACTTGCACCTCTGCCCTGCTCCCACCACGCTCAGCCAAGGGTTTACAGCCAGCCTGCAAGCTTGCTGCTTCCTTTTCCAGAGTCTGGACTCACCTAGCTGCATCCCAACATAGCTGAAAATATCCCCAAAGGTTTGCTTTCCACAGCCTAATTGACATATTTAGACATTCCTCAACTTTATTTTTAACACCACACAGCTACCAGTTCTACTCCTCCAAAGGTTTGCAGATATCCTGCCTGTTATTCATTGGAAGAGGCTGAAGTAGGAAGAAATAAAGAGGTTGATATGTTACCTTTATTGCACAGTTACAATAATCAGGCTTTTTTCAAACCTTCACTGCACTGCTTTACTTTCATCCAGCACATGTGCTAAAGGCTAATTGTATGAAAAAGCTGTAGGATCAGCCTGCAGAGCTTTGCCCTTATTCACAGTCTCATCTCTCCAGAAACACAGGTTGCCTCAGCCTGTGATACATCACCTGCTGTCAGCAGAGACACCTTTGCATCTGCCAGGATCTTACCAACAGCACAGGCTCAAGCCAGCCCCAAGCCCACACAGTGCTGGACCACCACAGCAAACCACAGGTGGTTCACAGCGCCCAGGCACATTTTCAGAGCTCTCCTGCCATCCCCAGAACAACACAAGCCTTTTCTGCAGGGCTTTCAGGTATGTGTAATCCTCAGACATCCTTCTCAACCAGGCAGTCCCTTCCACACAGATAGGGCAGTAACTGGTGCAGAAGAGTGATACAAAGTCTGGTACCAGCACAGAGATTGAAGGTACAGAAGCAGAGGCAAGAGCTCCTCCTTCAGATGACATCTCTGCTACATTAAGTGCAATCACACACTTCACTGGATAGAAAGCAGGGATGTTACAAGCCTCCTTGCTCTCACTCTTTTTGCTTGACAGATTCTCCTCCAGTTATGCCAAGCAGATAAGAACAGTGTACCCTTCCAGAGCATTGCACCATACCTCATTTCCTCCAAAACAAACCTATGATTAAAGCCACAGTCTCTGAGAGCACAAGACTCTATTTGTTGCTGCTTTAGTGCTCTGTCACACATGGTTAAGAAAAAAATATTTGGTTAAAAAGTCCACAGAGCTTCCCAATCATATTACCCCAACCCAAAGTAAGAAAAGCTCACCACGGCTCCAGACCTGCTTTGAAAGTCCACAGTACCACAACCCACCCACAACACAGCGCTACTTTTGGTGGTGTTTTTTCCCAAAGCTCACAATGTTCATAATTCCAGTTGAGGCACCTCAGTCCTGCAGTGAGGTGAAATACTGAGATTCAAGCATTCCTGGTTTCAAGCATTATACAGCTACGCAGAAATCTCCAAGACAATCAGAAATCAGCAGGAGAAAGCAAATTAAGAACATGATTTTAAAAAAATATTGCATGGGGGGTTTTTTGTGGTTTTCTGGGTTTTGTTTGTTTGTTTTTTTAAACGTGTGGCTGGTGGTATTTAAAAACTTAGGGTTGGCAAACCTTTTGATCATAAGGCCAGAGGGGAGCACATGGTGCTCCTTGCCACAGCGGAAGCCCATGGGAATAGTTAATAGATCCACCCCAGTTCTCCTTGCACAGCTGCAGAGGTCGCATTTGCTTAGCAAAATGTGCATTAGGGCCATGCAGAGAGAAATTCTTCTCAGCATCAGTCAAGAAATTAAAGGCTCAGAATACAGGATGAGGAAAAGAGAACATTGCTAGGAAAATATTAAGAGAGTTGATCAGGACATCCACAGCACCTCCCTTTCGAGCTGCTGGGCTACAGGTATCTCCAAGAATACACAGTGACAAAGGACAAAAACTCTTACTAATTGTTGCAATTCTGCTGTTCTGGTAGGATAACAAATGAATCATGGGAGATTGAGACGTACAGAGTAAACCACGTATCTCCACCTCAGACTTTACATGGACAGCAAGCCAAGGCACATGGCAGGAAGCAGGGAGACACTGCTCCACACAGTGGAAGACAACACATTTGCTACAGCTGAAGTTTCTGTCCTTAAATCCAAGATGAGCTCCTGCAAGCAGGGGAGGAGAGGAGGAAGGATTCAGTTCCCAGAGCAGCTTTACGAAATCAAAAAGATTGAGACCGTGAGCAGCAGCATTACAGAAACCAAACCTAGTTTGCTGTACATAGGGATCGATTTCCTTAAAGCTCTCTGACCGTGAAGAGCATTGGGCATGGAGCTGAGCCCATGTGATTTCTGTTGCTGTCAATTGTCCTCATCCCATTAGTTTATTTTCTGAGGCTGCCTACCAAAGTCACGAGGAACAGCAAGTCCCCAGCACTGTCTGTGTGCTGCTAAAGACAGCCATACGTGGAGCACTCCTTTGCAACACCATCTTCAGACCAGTAGACAGGAGGCTCTTGATTCATCAGATGCATCAAACTGGGGAGTGGGGGAGAAATTTTCCTGTCTGTCGGTGACAAAACAACCAAGCAGATTTTCCAATTGGATAGTTCATACTACCCACTGTAGCTTGCCACAAGAAGCCAAAAGAAGAGTCATGCTTCACAGAACGAAAGTATTTTTTGTCCAGCAAGGTAGCTTCAGAGACATTTTACACCATCTTATGAAGGATTCTAAAATTTTATGTATCAGGCCTCACATCGGTCTCTGTGGAGCAGGGCATCCTGGCAGAGAGGATTCTTCCACCTCAGCTCACTGCAGCTTTTCAGAACCTCTTCTGGACCACCAGAATTGGCCAGTGAAAGGTCAGACTTAACTGACTACCTGTTTGATCCAGAAAAGCAATTTCCTTAGCACTCAGGAGATGTATACGTATATATAAATATATATATATATATTCATCTACATATAGCTACTTAGATGATCCTCAGAAATAAATGTAGCTCTAGGACACGGAAAAAATAAGATACAATCACCCGTGAGCTTGCATAATGCAAATCCAGAAATTTAGGTTTTCTGAGCCCCCTTTGATGCCGAACAACCATCAGAATAAGCAAGAACTCAAGAGGCCACAACTAAACAAGCAAGCTGTGTTTGGATCATCCTGCCTCCGCAGGATATTCTTGAGCACAGCCATCTCCTTGTGTCTGAGGCTGGCCTCCTTTCCCTCAGCTGTTTTCAGGAAGTCCTACAGGAAGGACTTAGGTTCAACACACAAGTTCACCCACGAGCACAAGATATTAAAGAGAAAGACACCACAGTCTTAGGAGAGGGAAAGCTGTGGTATTTTTTTCCTTCCAGAGAAGGAGAAGCAGCACCAACACAGCTGCTGAAGAAACCTGCAGCACCTTTATATGGTGCAGTGTTAGCTGCACCTGGACCATGACAAGAGAGACTATTCCCCGAACAAAGGATGTTGAAAAAAGGATAAGAGAAAATAACAAGGTCTCCATTTATGTCCAACAAGAAAGAGCAAAGTTCTGCGACCTCACATCAAAGGAGCCTGCAGACTTCACAGCGACAGAGAAGAAGAGAAGGCAAAAGAGGCAGCAGCTCCCCATCCCAGACCCCACCAGGGCACCGCTCCCCATCCCGTGGCGCGGCCGCAGCGACGCCTCAGGAGCACTGTGTGCGGGAGAAGGCAGCGTTGCACAGGAACGTGGATGCTCCGTACCCGTCCGTCACCGGCGAGGGACCCCCCGACAGCTGGGGACGGGGCTGCGGCCAGGCGAGGACCCCGCAGCACACAGGGCCCCCCAGCCCTCCGCTGCCCTCTCCCCACAGCCGCAGAGCGGGAGAGGCCGGCGAGGCGAGGGTGAAGGCGCCGGCGGGGCCCTTCGCTGGGGCAGCCGCTGCCTAGCGCCTCGGCTGCGGGTCCCGGCCGGGCAGAGCCGGCAGCTCCCCCGGAGCACCGCGCCCTGACCCCGCTGCCGGCGCTGCCGCCCCGGACTCCCCGCAAGGCGCTTACCTGGCCCGGCCCGGCGGGAGCGAGGGGCACCTGCGGC
>WEKY01060558.1:51877-121409 GCA_013390045.1 Picathartes gymnocephalus | reverse complement strand
CCCGGCCGGAAATGAGCGGGGCCGCGGCCGGGCCGAACCCGCCGGGCGGGCGGGCGGCAGCGGGAGCCGGGCCGGGCCCCTCCTGCCCCTCGGGATAAGCGGCACAGCCCCGAGCCCCAGCAGCCCCGAGGGGCAGTAAAGCCACACACCCAGCCCCGCTCGCGGCCACTCCCCCGGCAGAGCCGCAGGCAGCGCCCGGGCGGCTTTGTGGAAGGAGGATGCAGGCCACCGATTAACAACACCGGGCTGGGGTTTCTGTTAATTTGCAGTCATTAGAAGTTAAAAAAGCTGTTTGCTTTACCAGCTGCATCCTATGATGCTAATTACAGCACTTGTCCCCGTCAGATGACTGCACATAACAAAGTGTCTTCCTAAAGTCTCCGGCTGTCAAAAACCTGGACAAGGAGCCCGAGCCCTGCAGCGCTCACCAGAAAGGCGCAGGGCCGAGCCCCAGCCTGTGTGAGGCTCTTGTCCCCGCTCCGGGCGATCCCAGTGCGCAGCCCGGCCGCGGCTCCAGGGCGGCCATGCCCAGATCCCGGCGCTGGCACCAAGGAAAGTCCCGGCCTTTCCCAGAACCCAAGGGCCGGCGGTTTCCACGCGCTCCAGCTGGAGAGTACCGGGGCAGAACTCGGTGTCTGTCCTAATCGGCAGACACGCAACAGCCAGGACCATCTATTTCACCAGCTGGGAAACAGACGCTCGAGAGAAAGAGGTCAGTTTCCGCAGGAGGTGGTCCAGTATTGGAGAAGTTTCAAATTCGTGAGTAACTTTTTACTAACCCTTTCACAGGTGCCAAACACTTGCTATTCCCACAAGAGGGTGCTTAATTCCTCCTGGAAACCTGCGTCTGCCACAAAGCTCCAATAAAGAGAAGCTAATAGCACTTGGGGCACTTCGACTTGAGTAAATCAGAACTGGACCAGAATGCACCCTTCTTCCACCTCTAGATCAGTGCCCCCTTTTATTGTACGCTGATAAATGTTGACCCTGCGAGGAATTTGAATGGGCTTGGGCCTAGCAAAACCCGCATCACAGCACACATCCAAAAAATATTTAATAAACCTTTAAACAGCAAGACAAGCAGCCTACCACAGGGAGGTAAATATATTGAGAAAGTTTTTATTAGAAGATATATTTCTGCCAAAATAAATAGTTACATTTTCTTCAGCAAAACATTAGAAAATAGAAACAGGAAGGAAAAAAAGCATCAACAATTTAATACTGAACTTCTAAAGTGACTGTGAACACTACTTAGTGATATTGCCACATAAATATGTAACTTGTGTATGCTATTGCTGGTCTAGTTGCTGCTCTGACACCAATAATTTTCACAGGACCTCCACATGTGTTGTGTGCTTAAGGGTCTTCTCAAACTCAGTGGCCACAGCGAAGTCCCAGGACACAGGAAGCTCAAAGAGCTGCTTTAGATGCTGTTTTCAAGAACAAGAGAAAACCCCAGAAGCAAGAAGTATTTATTTCAAAGTTACATTTTCCAAGTCTTCTGTTTGGAACTAGAGTTTCCTCCTCCCTGTGCAGGAGGGCTGATGTGGATCCACAGAGTGAGACAGATGCAGTTAGAGGCTGTCCTACTGGAGCTGCCTGCAGGTTGGAAAAGGAGCCATGTCCCACTGGTAGGCAAGGGGAAGGTGGGAGAGGAGAGGGGAGTGAGTCCTGCTGCACTGAGAAAGGCAGACACCAGAGGGACAGGAGGCCAGAGCCCACAGCAAAGGCACAGCGTGTGTTTGGTACAAACAAGCTGGCTGACCTGGCAGCCAGGTGAGGTGGTCCATTCTCTCACTGATTTAAGGAGAAGATGGAAACAAAGCTGGAGAAAACTGTTGGCAAGGCCCTCTGATGCTGGCAGCTCTGCCACCCACCATACCTGGCATACGTTTAGTAGAAATGGACCCCCCTAAGGAATAAACACATACACACAGAGTTTCAGATAGTTCTCCCACAACTGCTTTGGCACAAGTGAGAGCTCTTTTCTCCAAGGAAGTAGTGAATTACTAGGTAATTTTTAAAAATTAATAAAACCACTGGGGAATATAAAAGTACTAGGGACACCCCAGTGCTGGCAGACAGCGGGTTCTCTTTTATTTGCTGGTCTGAGTGTTGCAGGTGCACAGCCTTCCAAGAAGCCATGAGAAAACAATTCCTAGGTCCTATACATAGTGGTCAGTATTTTCTCCTAGGCCTTGAAAATCAGCTTGCAACAGTATCAGCAGTAGGGCAGGCAGCAAACCAAACCAATTAGACTACACACTAACTGTGAGTTACAGAGCACGCCATAGGCACAGACTGTTGTACACAAAACAACTCTACAGTGTTGTACAGGTTAGGGGCTGGTTAGATGCACAACAAGGTCACCATTAGCCTTGTTAAAAGCAGCAAGTAATAACACAGGAAGGAGGAAAAAAAAGTGGATACCTGAATGCACAGACCCTTTATGTGAAACAGTGGAAATGGCAAGGGTTTGGACTCCTGCAGGAGTCCAGTGAATGCTATAAGGACCACTGGACATGGATGCAAGATGCATTTCTGTCCAGGAACCTGACCTCTCACTCACCATACACTGGAGAGCAGACAGGCCCTGACAACTGCCTGCTGGGCTGCCCAGCCACGCATTTTGGAGAAGGGACTGACTGCCACAGATAACCTTGCTCCTACAGACTTGGCAAGTGAAGGTTAATCAGCAATGGCTGCCCAGAAGGTAATTTTGCACACCATGAGTAACACACAGAACAAGGGGCTGAACAGTTCCAGTGAGCACTATCACAATAAACCCCTCCATATCCAATCTGGAGCCTATCACAAGGTTTCCAGAGATTTCAAAAAGAGTGGGGTCTCATCTAGACAAGGCAGCACTGCATAACAAAAAGCCATTCACAAGCTGACACAGCCCTTGTTCTGCATCAGTGGGAAAGGTGATCTTTCCTAATTCCTTCATCTTTTGCAATCTGTAATGAATGAGCAGCAAGAATTTCAAGCAAATGGATTAAACTTTTCAAAAGGAAAATGAGGGTAGTTTGAGGTATTTTTGACAGATCTGCAGTTCCTTTATCCAAACTCAAATCTATAAAGCCAACAGGCTATCACTCAATAGCCATTGTAACACATGGGGAATAAAAACAGGCAAAGGAAAGGTTAATACAGAGTGGTGCTTTCCCAGTATCTGTTCACACCCTGCAAATTAGCATAGAAAAAACAGGAATTTCCTCAGTGAAGAGTTAGACCTTTATTTTTAAAGCCAGGCTTTGATTTGTGATTATAGTTTGAAGTGTACAAAAGTTTCTCTTTGAGAAGTTAGTATAATAAATTAAACTACAGATGAGGTGAAACACAGAACAGAACTCAGGCCTTTTACCAGGCACAGCTGTTGGTCTCTTGAAATGCATGAACCAGAATCCCCAAGCCTTCTGGATCAGAGCACTGGAAGACAGTGGCATCAGCCCAGTCAGCACCAGACCAGCCAGTTCTGATGCAAAAGGCAAGGCATAAGGGTGCCAAGCTGCAACTTCTTAGCACACTCTGTTGCCAAGAGTATTTTGTTTCATAGTTTAGTGGTTTACATAATCACTCAGTGGTTTTACCAGTCCAGGAAGAAGGGATAAAAAAAATACTTGCATCATTTTCTCCACCCATATATTAACTTAAAAAAAAAAAAAAAAAAAAGGCAGAGTCAAAAGGACAGCAGCTTCTAAACACAAGATTTTCCTTATGCAGTTTTGCCCCTCTCAGATGTTTTGCTTCTGGATAAAATGCCTTAATTTCTTGCCACTAAATATCTCTATGTTCTTGCCAATTGCTCTGTGTGCACTAGGGACAAGAGATATGCATTTAGCAATCTAAGTAGCTGTGCGTGCGCCATTTCCCCCAAGAAGGTAGTCCAAAACAGTGAAAGAAAAGAAATCTCATCCCAAACCACGAAATGAACACCTTTTCTCAATTCCAATTTTCATCAAATTCATCCTGCTCCCACTAAGTGACAGTAGTTTGTTGCTGGTTCACTTCCATTAGCATCTGGAATTTTTTTCTGTGGGCTTTAAACAATCAAGATTGACTTGTTTTGTAATCCAATATTCTATTCTGATTTCAGAATCCTCCAATTTTTTCTCTTCCTGTAGTGACTTCCCTGTTCCCTAACTGACTTAACTATGCAAAGCTTAAGACTAAATCTGACTGCGTAAGTGCAGGCCTGCTTTGTAAGATACACAGGTCCTTGTGTTACATACATAGGTTACATTCATCAAGGGCAGTGGGGTGATAATCTAAGTCACAAATTCATTCTTGCACTGGCATCTCCTGGGCAGAGGCCCACTCCATTGCCTCCCAGCATGGCACAGCCACTGCAGGAACGTCCTGATGCTTATCAGAGTCTCCACACAAACACCAAACCCATGCCCAGTGCACAACTGTGCTCATAGGAAACAGCACCCACACTGCTCATGCAGATTTACTACTTTCTCCAGTTATTAGCACAACTTCTGGGCTTATTTTCCCTTTCTGAATCTAAGGTGCAAAACAGAGTCTATTAAAAAAATCACTATTCCATGTATAGGCTACGTATCAGCTTCAGATATCCTGTTCTGCTCCCCAGCAAAAAGTGTATGTTTGCTTTGGCCACTGCACACTGTGCTAGGAGAGGCAGAAGATGCCTCAGGCAGCTAGACAAGCAACAGAAAAAGATACCAGGAGCTGGGTTTGTCAGAGTGGGAAGACCTAAGCTTAAGTCCATGCAATCCCCACAGGAAGCCAAGTCTCACCCTGTGAAGAACAGGGAGTTCATTCTTCTCACACAAGCCAAGACCAGCCCACCACTGAGAAGGCAGTGCCTCAAGGCAGAGTCCTGCTCTGCTTCAGACCCACTAGCTCTGGTCTTTTAAGGGGCAAGACAAGGAGGAGCCACTTCCAAGTGGCTGCACGTGCATCAACAGTCTTCACTTCTCATGCTCCTGCTACTACCAGCTGCAGAGCAGGTCCTGTGAGCCACAACATGAGAAAGGCAAGCTGTAATGCTGGTGTAGCTACAAGCCTAAATCCTTCTCACTCCAAAGCCTCAACAACCAAACCTTCTGAGCAAAAGAGAGATAGAAGCCTCGAATTGGCAGGAGATCCGTTCTCTATCACCCACTTGGAATTTGCCTCAGTTGTACAGCCCCTTAAGGAGTAAAGCCCGACTGACCCCTGTCAGAGGCAGCCACTTCCCCAGCACTTGCTGTGACACTCCACCACAAGCCCCTCAAAAATAACATGCCCTGCACAATTTTCACCTTCCTACAAGCACTTCATATTGTTTCAGCTGCTAAGGTGATCCTGGGATAGCCAGGTTGAGCTTTTTTCAGGGCAACCCCACACCAATTCCATTCACAGAGTCAGCAGTAGGGCTTCTAATTCAACGTGTTTCCCTGGAAAAAAAAAAAATCTGTCAAAATTACTTCTTCAAATAAGCTCAATCGCTTAACACTCTGAGTTCAAGTCACAGCAGTTCCATGAGGATCCCAATGAAAAAGGGAGAGACCAGGACAACATGAATCAGGGAAAATATGTAACTTTTCTACATTTCTGCACTTCCAGTGTAGTCTGCTGCAGGACCAGCTCTGGCTTCCAGTGTGGATGCAGTTAAGGAAGAGAGGAAAGGACATGGTTTCAGCAAAGAAGAAAATCAAGAGGAGATTTGAAAGCCATGAGAAAAATTGGTTTGGCAAGACGCTACTTCATCTTTCAGTAGCACAAAGAGCTAAGGGTTGTCAGATGATTTAAGGAGAGGAATTAAGACACATGCTCTGAAAAACCAAGGGAGGTAAAAGCTGTATGAACTTGAGAGCATCATCTACATCCTGGTTATATGGCGGTAAAAAGGCAGTGGCAATTCAAAGTGCACTATTTGGGAGAGCCCAGCTGGGTCAGCATCAGCCTGGCCACAGGCAATGGCCAGGCCTCACCACAAGTCTAGAGCAAGGAAGCAGCCTGTGTGTGTCTGTGAACACAAAGGTCCCTTGCTTGGCCCAGTGGGCAACAAATGGCTACAGTCAATTCTACCAGTCTCCATCCCGGGGAAATCCCCTTTGCAGCATATACGGGAGCACAGGGCAGACTGCTGCTGAGGGATGAGACTGGTCCCACCCTATGTCCATTCCCCTTCCCACCCACCCTCATCCCCTCACAGCAGCAGGCTCAGAAGAGTGGCAGGCACTCTTTTGCACAGTCTCGAGGTGGAAGCTTTAACTGAAACCCTTCCCGAGGGAAGAGGGAGGCTTGCATGTCCACGTTGATGCAGAGCAAGCCCAGCATGAGCTGGCGCTGGTACTCCTCCCACTTCATCATGACATCAGACACAGAGCGGTTGCTTCTCATCCACATGGGCAGTGCTTCACCACAAGGTGCTGGGGGAGAAAGTGGCAGGTTCTGGGGCCCTCCGAGCTCGAGGTGATAGTAAAGCCTGAAAGGCAAAGACATGCAAAGACTCAGTACATGAGAAGACTTGAGCAGGTCACCAGATTAGAGCTCCAAAACCACAGTCCTGTTTTGTAGTAAATTGACTACATGATTTTAGTGAGAAGTCTGTATGTGCCCATTTTTCCCCCCTCACATCTCTCAATTATGCAGACCATGAACTCTTTTGGGTAAGAATCACACCTTTGCACTAGGATCAAATCACAGCTGGGGCCCCCTGACTACTACTGTGAGAGTTTCCTACCTTCATCCACACAACAGTCTTGCCACAGCCTCAAGCCATGGGTTATTGCAGGAGTTCAGTTCAGAAGCACAGGCACACACACAGGCCCAAAGCACTCGGGTCTCATTTGGAAACTCTCTTGTGTTCGCTGGTTACCATATTCGCTCCCCCCAAAACCAGGCTGAGATCTTGAGGTAGAAGAGGTCATTTGAATGCAAGTACTTCTCGGAAAGGACTTTCAGGGGGTCCTGGGCCAGCAAATGCCACAAAGACAAGGACCTCTGTCTTCTAGAGGGACCATGCACTAGGCTTGCATACTGCTTTAACCAGGCTTACATCTTCTGCCCTACTGCTATAGTGACAGCTTCACTACAGGGTCTGCCCTGTAATGGGACAAAGGAAGGCAACCATGTGCTGAGTCTATACAACAGTTAAGGAAGCCAAGAGAACATGGACCAGATTTACATTTCAGCTTAAGTGGCATATCCTTCTGGTCAGCTTTTGCCTTATTGGCTCTGCTCCAGTGGAGCAGTCTCTGCAATTCCAAGGTATAAGTGGAAATGAAGGGCTCCTCCAGAACAGTGCTGTGAAGAAAAGCAGCCATACCTGGCTGAAAGATGGCTACCCAGTTTCTTCTTGGCTTTCTTCACAAGATAGTTGCAGATTTCTGTCATCTGCTCCCTCATCCATCTTATATCCTCAGGGATGTCTGGGAGCCATTCCAGCAACCTGTGAAGAGACAGGAGACAACCATTAGCTAGACCATGCAAGGAAATATGATGGAAAGAACACCAGTTCTGAAGTCTCTCTTAAGGCTCAAAAATTTATCACCGTTTTCTAGGGCAAGTTCTAGCACACAGCAATCTTCATTCAAGCTGGAAGTAGTGGCTGTAACTAAATAACATAGGAAGATATGAAAAGTTTTTTTGGTTTTTCTTGTTTTGTGGGTGTTTTTTTATTTGTTTGTTTTTTAATTCATGTGTAGTAATTGTCAAGAGCTCCTTCTCCAGGAACACCAGCAGTGCAGAATTAGAGACAATCCCACTCTCCATCCATTAAAACACTACAGCTACATCAAATACTTGTGTGCACTGGGAAGAGCAGCACTGAGGGACCCAGCATACCTGACAGTGAAGGAAACGGCAGACTCCAGAGGCAGCATGTAGGGGACCATCATTGCCGTGGCTACACGGACAGGCAGCATGTTGCTAAGGCTGGTCAAGAAACTTCTTCTTTCAGCACAAGCCTCCAGAAGAGCTGAAAGCAAAAGAAAACATGACTGAATATCCCCAGTGGGACTCTCTTTCCTTGTCATACCTCAGAAGTTACTCAGCCCGAGGCAGACACCTCCCAACTTCTTAGGATGTCTTGCTCAGGTCAGCAATTCCCTGCGCATAGCTAAAACCAGCAGCTTTCACCTTTATCAGTATCTAAAGGAGTGAGCAGCAAGACCCCCTCCTCTTCTTACCATGCATAGCATTGTCAAATGAATCAACCTCTCCCAATACAGCCTCCACAGTGTAAGCCACGACTTTATCTGAGACCCCCCCAGTCCATCTAACCCTCAGCACATGTCAGTTCAATCCTCGGGCATGACCAACCCCAACCATACACAATAATCACACATCCTAGTAATCTTCTGAGGCAGACCAGGCAGCACAGGAAGATTACCTGTGATCTCTCCCTTGAATCATACCTTGGTTCAGTCTGGGAGGCAAGTGTTCAAAGATGTGCTCTTCAACAACAGCAAGGGCAGTATTGTCCTCTAGTTGGTCCTCAGCTTCTGTTTCTTCCTCTTTCTTCTCTTCTGGAGGTGCTTCTATGGCAAGGAGAGGACGGGCAGGACTTGGACGATGAAGGAAACCTGAGAAGAGAAGTTATACTGTAAGGATGACAGAGATCAGCTGCCCTGCCTGGCCTTTAGAGTGTTAGTCCTTATTTCACACTAACTCCCTTCAGGCTGAGGCCATGCCCAGCCTCTTTAGCTTACATCTTCTTACCACAAGGAGTTAGAAACCTTGCTGGTTTAAGTTCATTCTCTCTTTCCCCATCAGAAGTTCTCACATTTTCCCTTTAAGTTCCGCAGGGTGCTGTTTTGCAGAGTTTTGTTGCCATAACCTGCCAGTCACCCATCCTGCAGGCAAGATTTCCCTGCTGCAGTACAATCCGTTATCCCGGTCCGCATCACTGTCCATGGACACGAGGTGGCAGCAAGCGCACACCCGGCGCTACAGCGGCTGGAGGCAGGAGAGCAGCGCCCAAGCGTCCGGCACCCGGGAGGCTCCGAGGGCAGCACCACACGGACCCAGTTGCAGCAGGTCCAAATGGCACTGCTGCCCAGCAACTGTGTTGGTAACTGCAAAGGTCACCACTCCACCTCTCCTTCCTGAAGTGCTAAAGTAGACTTATTAAGGAGAATTCCATACCCCAGCATGTGAGGCATAGTTCAGTTCTTCCCTTGCACCTTTCATATGCACCATCAACTACTCTCAAAGCCAAGGCATCAAGTGTGGCACAGAATAGACGAGTCAGTGCACCCTACAAATAGCCAGTGCCTTACCATTCTTCTTCAGGAAGTGCAGTGCATCCCGATAGCCCTGCTTGCACATATCCCGCAGCACCTGTGGGCCGAGGAAGGAAAAACCAAGTCATTCGGAAATTGGCCGAGCAGAGCAAACACCTACCTCAGTGCTGACTCTTGAGCTATCCCAAAAACAAGTCTCATTCTTGCCAGCCTTTCTCAGGCTTTGAGCAGGAATGGGAGGTAGAGCATTAATACACTGGATATGGGAATCACAGGATAATTTAGATTGGAAGGGATACCTAGAATCCTACCTAAGTGTGGGCATAGAATTGCAGCTACCTCATTTCCCCATCTACAGCTGATGCTGCTGTGGGCAGCCTTCAGGCAGTCACTCTGACAAGCAGCCCAGAATACTTCCCTGCAGATGCCAGGAAGGGCCACTGTTTGCAGATAAAGCCAGCTAAGACTAGAGAGGGGGTGGGAGAAAACTTGCCCAAGTAATTCAGCACATGAATGCATGCTTATTACGTCCAAACGTCAGGGCTATCTGGCACTTGCCTCTTCTCAGAAGTACACGAAGTTTGCAGTGCCACTTGCTACACTGAGTTAGTAGAAAGGCTTCATACTGGCAACTTCATCCTTACCTTAAAACACTGAAGTGCACATTGGTTCTGATGGCCAATACATCTTTGTTTACAGAGAGCCTGATTTCCAAGCAAAGACTGCTTTAAAGAGAGCAACATGGGAATACTTTCCAAGCAACTGCTACCACCTAAATTCCAGATGTTCAAGTAGCAAGAGGAGACAAACCCTTATGCAGGTGCTCAAGGTTTAGCGGGTGATAACATCAAGATTAAAGACAAACCATGAGATACAAAACTAACAGTGTCTGGAATCTTCTCCTGTGAAAGTGCACGCAGTATAGCCAGTGCCCAAGTTCTGGTGTGGCCAGGAAACTCACCTGTGGCTCCGGAGGAAACAGGGCCTTTGAGAGGCGGTAGAGGTTGCGAAGGTTGAACTGGATGCTTGTATTGGTGACTCTCAGCTCATGCATGTTTGTGGAACTGTCCCGTGGGCAGATATCGCTCTCTCCTGAGAAAGGAGACACCGTGATTGTGTTCTTCAGCTCATACTGGGGTAAATTGTCCGAAATCCCTCCATCAACATATCTCTGAAATCAAGACAAATGCAGCAATCTTTATTCTCACAACTGATCAAGCAGCTTTTTAACTCTGTGTCCCTTTTCCCGTTTGTGCCAATAGCTTGGGAAGACAATGAAATACATCCACCAGCATTGGAGGAGTAAAAACCAGTGATAGCACAGCTCTGTTGTTTATAACAACTCCTTTTGCTGTATGTTTTTTCTTTGGTTGAGTGTGGTCCTCACAAGTGTTCAATAAGAAAGGCACATTCACTTGTGTGACTGCTGACTTACATCTCATATGCAGTCTGACTGCTGTCCAATTAAATTATAATACACACCAACAACCACCAGCAGTGCAAATTAGCACTGATCTAAGATACCACACTGTGACATTGTGCCATTTTTCACTTGTGTTTAAAATGAATAAGCTCAGACACAAGCCCCCACTGGCAGGAGGTTTGCTACCTATGACTAAAAACGAGCTGATTTGTTGCTAGCAGGCTTATCGAGCAGCAATCCCAACACATGCATACACACTGGGAATCGACTTGCTGTGGTGTGATAACAGAGCACAAGGGACTTGGGTTTTGCTCTTAACAGGCACCCTCTTATCTGAGAATGTTCTGTACTTCTGTACCATAAACGCATTTGCGTTACCCTTGCAGGAAGGGCAACCCCAGTAGTATGTTCTCAAAACATCCCCTGGATACTCTAATTGCACAAGGAGCTGAGCAAGACAATCCCTATCACAGGTTTTGGCAGAGTAAGCAACATGCAAAAGATAAAAAGAAAAGGATGTCAGCCAAGCCAAAAGAGAAGGAAGCTGGGGATCTTTGCAGAGCAACAACTCCAGCTCTTGGGAACCTCAGGTACAGAAGAGTTCTGCTGGTTTTGTATCAGGCTTGATGCTGCAATTTGCTGCCTGGATCCATTTCCTTTGGACAGGGTCAGACATAAAACATGATACAGGGGCTACACACCCCACAAGTAGCAGCTGTAAACATCTTTCAGCTCTCTGCTGGGTGAGAAGTTGAGCCAGTAGAGGCTAAACCCAGGCAGAGAACAGAAATACTGACTGAAGGAGGAGTGCATTCTGCATCATGCTTCCTCTTGTCTCACAAGCAGACTGACCACCAACATTGGTCTTTTGCTGCACAATGCCTAGGAAAACACCCGATGTGTTGCCTGGAGGGTGCTTTGCACTTTGTTCTCTCTTGCTCTGGATGGCAGGCAAGACAGAGACCTCTTCAAGCAGCTTCTCTGAGCCTGGGGAATGGTTCACAGGCTCTTGGGCTGAAAGCAATTAAATTCAGCTATAGCAAGCCAACTGCCATTGAGGCAACAGGGTCAGTGTAGACTGCACAGCAGTTTGCCTTCTTGGGAGGCAAACTAAACCTCAGGGCTACCTTTGTGTACAGCATAAAGCTTCATGGGAGATGGCTTGTGATTACAGTTGTGGGCTACAGCAGCCCAAACTCAGAGCACAGGACATTTTATCCTCATGGCCACCCTTGCTCACCAAACTCTGTGTCAAGACAGACACTTAGAGACTTTTACACCACCTGAATTTGGACAGTGAAGAAAGTGAAAGGATAGGATAGATTAAACTCTAGGGTAAGTACATCCTTTCAGCAACAGTAACATAGCTTGCTTACAAAATGCTTTCCAGATAACAGAGCTGCCAGCAATCAACTGAACTCTCTCCCCATTCTAAAGTGGGCATCACTGTTCCCTAAGCCTAAAGTAACCACAGCAAACTGCCATCCTCTCCCCTAAGCTGCCTCACTGAGAGCCAGGCCAGGCAACATGCACTTTTTTTAAAGAAAAGGGAGGTGAATTTTAGTGCTGGACAACACCAGTTTTGCAATAAAGATGCAGAAGACACGTTTCCCTGAAGGTGGCAGCATGACTGCACAGATGCCATTAGAAAAAAGGCTCAACTACAACAGAGCTGACAGGCAAAGCCTTCTGACTCCACAGAAGTCCAGGAGTACACGTGCAAACCCCACTCTCTGGTCCACTGCTTCCAAGCAATGCTGATTAACAGTCCTCAGTAAAGCCCAGCTGCCACTTCTTCGGATCTGCCTGAACCTCCAGTAACCCAAGTGTAACCACTCTCCAGCCTCCTGCAAAGCCCAGGACAGCACAGAGCCACAGGCTGGAGCCACCAGCTGCCTGCAGGCACGAGCAGCAGCAGCTTTAGGGGATGGTTCATAGACTGGGGTGCTCACTTCCCATTCCCTTGCATTCTCCCATGCACAGGTCCCCTCACTCACATGATTTGACAATCAGCTTTGTGACGCTTGCCAGGGATTCATTTCACCCACATGCTGCAGACAATTCCCAACTATAGTGTGCATTGACAGGTCACTTACTGACTTCTCCATTTTTCAATATCTGGTTGTTTTTTTTTTTATCCCCCTGCCCACCTCCATCATCTACTCCATGGGGCTACCAGATCTCAGAGAACTGAACACTGGAAAAAAAATTAGGAGGAAAGCAGAATATGGATTTTGCACCTTACACATAGTAACATTGTCTTGAAAACTAGTCCTTGTGCCAGGCCTGTCAGTTTATCCTGTGGCAAATACAGTCACCACATGCATACTAGGAACCATGCATTCCTGTTTCAAACCATTTCCCAAGCTCATATCCAACCCAATTTAACCTCTCACCTCATCAGCAATCCCCCTTCAGAGCCATGCTTTCTGGGGAAGAGGTAGGAATTAAATTTCCTTATATTTCCTCCCCACCTTTTCCCATGAGAAGTCATCCCTCAGTGTGCCAGGGCAGCTGCACATTCCAGAAACCCTGATGTTGTACACAGTTTTGGAATCGTGAGATTTTTGCCTGATGCACACTGACCTCAATTAGCCCCAAGGAGCGTAAGGCAAGAGCCACTGCTACGGTCCCAGCAGCTGAAGGGAAAAAGCCCTGCCTGCAGCTGCTGAGCAAACACCAAACCATTACTGATTCTGTCACTTCTCTGAAGGGCTGGACAACACTGGACATCTCCTCCAGGTCATTTCCCTGACCAACATGCTTGCACAAGACAGAACCAGCCAAGTTGTGTATTATGCAGGAGCAAAACTGACCTCACTTTTAGGACACAAGTAGCAATCAGGGCAGATTTGATGCTGTGCTCTGACAGAGGCACTTTGGTCAGACCACTTATGGTAAATCAGGGCACATATTTTATAGCAGTTCTCCCTCTCATTTTTGACTATTTAGTTTGCAAAACCCCTGCCTTTTAACATGTTCATTAATCTATGTAGCACAAAGGAGGCCAAGCTCAACCAGGAGGCCCTTAAAGCATGACTCCAATATCCAGAAATGCAGCAGCTCTGCACAGCTTTCACGTGTTTTCATTTCTAACATGCAAACAGAGGGATAAGTTGCTCTTGGACAGCCTTGCACACAATTTAAAGAAAGCTCTGGCATGCAGCAGAACATTATCCTCAGAGAAAGGACAGGAAGAACTCCAGGCAAAAGAGGCCAGTATCCACACCACTAGTTAAAACCCCACAGAAAGTGTCAGGCACATGGGAAAGGGACTACACTCATGACTTTTATCCTGGGCCCAACTTCTTTCCCCATGCAGACAGCTGGAGCCTCAGTGATGGAAAGTGTTGTACCATGCAGCCATGAGCACCACCTGCTAAGCCAGCCAGCTCTTCCCCAGACTGCTATATATTACTATATGTTTAATCCACTGGTCTTCAGGACATTTTGTAGTCAACTGTGGGCAGCAGTGGAAAGAAGGCATATGCACTGCTGGAAGTTGTTTACTTGGGAATTTCATGTGTCTCTTCAGATAAATGCTGCCAGCAGGCAGGCAATAACATTGTCAAAACTTACTCATTACTAGGCAATTTAATGAAGGACCATCTTAGAATCTTACTTACCACTCCACGCAAGGTTGGAGGTATCAGCCCACAGTAGACAGGGATAAAGGTGCTGCAGACACAGGCCTGAGGGAGAAAGAGATCCAGAATATAAAAATCAGATCAAAGCCTATGAAACTATTACTGTTCTCAGAACACCATGCTGGCATGTGCTGACAATTATACTCCACTACTAAGGACATTTGGAGACCAAGGGAAAACAAAACTGCAGGCAGTTCCTGCCCAGCCCTCTGCAGTAATAATCCATTCACCTGGATCAGTTCCTCCTTGGAATTGAAGTCTGACAGTATCACATTTTCTCCATCAGAGACCCGTGTCAGGGAAATACCCAAACGTCCTGCTGCCACCTCATGCCCATTCTCTGGCACAGTCTTGGACAGGCACATCCGAATGGTCTTCACCAAGTTGAAAGAGGGGTGGAGTGGGCCCAAGAACCTCTTCCGGGCTTCTTTTGATACTCGAATAATGCTGGCACCAGCCTCACCTGCAACAAGAGAAAGACAAATGCACCATGAAATGCTACTAAAACGAGTCTTCTCCTTTACAAAACTAGGCACAGAAAAGCCTCATTCCCAGCCTTCCCCAGAGGCTTCTCCCCAATGGCTGATACACAACTTAAACCAAGATGTTATTACAGGGGGTGTTACAGAAGTCATGAAAGTTTGCTTTCTTGGCCCTCACACTCTCCCATTACAAAGAGCTACCTTCCTCTTACTTATGTTTTATGAATTCAAGGAAGATCATGTGCATCTGACTAAGGCCTCACACTTTTTATAGATCCTGTTGCACTGGCCAGTGCAAGGCTGGTGAAAACAGACTAAGAAAGAAAACAAGGCTGATACTTCAACAGCTTTGAGCTTGTGGATAAATCCACTTCAAAACGTATTCCACTAAAACCTTTCTAGTAAGCATCTTTTTCCTGACAGGAAAAAGAATCATCAGCCAATAAGCAAAAGCACCAGAACAGGAATGCTGGTGCTTTTCAGCTAAGTGATCCCAACTCTGCTGTGAATGTCAGCCACATCTCAAGTGAGCAAGAGGGACTAATGCTCCATTAGGGAATCAGAGACTTAGTTCCTCCTGCAGAGCCTCTGGTGTCTCCCATCCCTTCCATATCCAATTCCACAGCACTAAACTAGGCCCTGATGGCAAGCAGGACTTGTGAAGGCATGCTTGCTTTACCCTTTCACACAGTGACCCAGCTGGGTTTGAGAAGAGGAGACATCCCAGCTGCTCAAAAGGGAAGGTATCTGCTAAGCCCCTTATCTCAGTCACTAGGAGCTCCATCTGGCAAACACATCAGAGCTCTCCAGTAGGCAAAAAGGGATGAGAGGAAACAAAAATACAAAACTATAGCATCCAGCACGTTGCCCTTTGCACTCACTGACTGCTGCTTCCACACACATCCAGCCATGGGGAGATACAACAGTTCCTCTACATACCAGCTAATCACTGCATTCCAAGGAGTGTCAGGAACCTATATGCAAAGAACGGGAGGAGGAGAACTGGAGAAACCAGGAGAAAAGAAACATGCTTTTACAAATGAAGACTCCTCTCCAATCAAACTGAAGGTCAGTTCCTGGAAAAGGATGAAAGACTACCAGTTCAAGCCAACTGGAAGTCCCCTCATTTCACTCTCCCACTCAGTTTTTCAATTGCAAAAACAAGGCAGCAGAATGAAAGAACTCAAGTTAGACCCAGGTTAATAAATACAATGGAGATAAGAGCAACAACCCTCAATGCTATGTTGACACATCCCAATCTTTTGCAATACACGTGTGCCAGCAACATGTTTTCCATCGATGCAGCCTGGGAACGTGATTTTGGGCTTAGGAAACCCATCAACACCAGTAGCTCCAGCACACAAAGAACTGGACCCTTGAACATGACCAGAGACTCTGAGGTCAGGATTTTAGGCACTGTGAGGTAGCAACTTAGCAGAAAAGCCAAAGTTCCCCCTCTGAAGCAATTTTTAGCCCTGTAATCCCAGTCTTCTATCCTAGAGAAATGTTTAGCAGTCTAATTCTGATCTTACTCAATTAGCAGTAAGCCATTGAGCCCAGCCTGTTCCAGATAGTAGCCACATGGTTCAACATCCTTCCCAACATGAAAGAAGTCAGCCCCACAGAAATACACTTTATAATCACTGAGACATTAGCACTGAAAAAGCTCCCTAAGACACCTTTATATCTGTGAAGGGGAGGAAAGACACAAAGAAACTGCTATCGAACAAAAAACTGAAGGAATCCCAGCCAAGCACCTTGGCCACACAACCCCATAAAGGAAAATCCCCTGCACTGAGTGCATTGCAGGAAATTGTTGGCTTGGTTGAACCCCCAGTGGGAAGGTAGGTGTTGAGCAAGCAGCTGAGGGGAGACTGTGTGCAAAGGCTTTGTTGGGGGAGTGTGAGTTACCCAAGAGATAGTGCTTAGACAACAATGCTTTCAGGCTTGGCATCTCAGTGTGCAAAAAGACGTGACAGCAATACTGAAAACAACTGCAACTAAATGGAGCTTATGACTGTTTGAACAAAAATGTGAGCTGGAAGGGGGTTGGGTTTTTTAAAAAAAAACAAGAGAGCAAAGTCTTGACTACACCAGGAAACACCATTTGAGAGGAGCCCCAAGTTGCAGCTGCCTGCTCTATCACTCTTTCATACCCAAGAGGGCAAAGTGAGATTTTTGCTAATTAGCAAGTTCATTCTTTGAATACTTTCTGGGTGTTTTTTGTTTTGGGTTCCTTTTATACACATGTGCATACATGCATACCCATAGCAGCTTTGAGGCACTTCTGTTTAAAGACATGGTGATTCTGTTGGACTCGCTGGATCACTTGTGCCACAGCTGGATGTGGAATTGCTCTGTGGAAAGACATGGACACAGGGGGACCTGCAGTACCACCAGCTTTCTGGGAAATAAGGCCAGCTGAGGGGTCAACCAAAGAAGCCAGGTTTATGTAGCAAGATCCATGATAGATGACAAGTCCTCTTAGAAATATATTTGGGAGGAAAGAAAAGAAGTGACAGTGTTTTAATCCTGTTACTACCAGAAATGCTATTCCAGGAAAACCTGCTCAAATTCTGTTTGCAGTCTGTCAGAGCAAGCAGCTAAATTAGAGGCAATCAAGAGCGACAACTACAGGAGTCAGCCAACAGCATTCACTGATTTCTAGGACTAGTCCAGTGCCAACTGCAGTCCTTAGGAAAGCTTCTCATTGGTTTTTATGGATATAGTGATTCAAGACACAAAGTCATGGGAAAAAGCTGAATTAAATTTATATTTCCTTACTGAGGTACATACCATGGGGCAGAGGCAATCCCTAATAGTTAGCAGTGTTTGCTGAGAAAACATTTAATTCTTCTCACACCAACCAATTAATTCAACACCTTTCCCTACACAGATTTATTAAGCCAATATTCCTCAAAAATTTTGCATTAATATATGTGGAATATTTCATTTTCATTAGAAAACCCACATCCCCCTTTATCCCCACCCCCATCACTGCCCCACTGGGTGTTGTTATACATAAACCCAAGTACTGCAGGGCTATTGTCCTTATCTGAATTTCCGCTGTGATGACGCAAAGGGGCATCATACAGTTGTGTCCTGAAACACCCCAACATGTCCTTTGCCAGAAAAGGGAGGCCAGCTGCTCCCCCCCTGCTGATTTGTCATCTGCAGGGGCTACAAGGGGCAAGATAGTGGCACCCATGGGAAAAGCCTGAAGGCAGCTGTTAGATCACATTTCATTTTTAAGCTATATCAATCCAGCTTCACATTAGCTTATTGACATAGGGTTAGACTGCTCCCTTTAACAACTGACTTTCATCTCTATCTGTTGTGCTGAACTCCAAAATAACCCAGTAACTAAGTCTGTACTGCCTGGCACCCCCTAAACTCTAACCTGAAAAGCATTCAAGCATCACGTGCTATTTATAACTGCAAACACCCCAGCAGAGCAGCCTGCTGCTGCGCTGCCTCTGGAACAGCAGAGCTGAAGATGGATCACCTAAAACTGATGTTAGCCAGGCAGCTGGGAAGACCCTTAACAGAAACAGAAAGGCTACTCCAAACCTGTGCAGTGCATAAGGATGAGGACCATCACAAGGCTTAAGCATTGCATGACAGGAGGGATGACAAGTGGGGAAGAAAGGCCTCCTCAGACCCACATCTGCAGCAGCAGGGCTTTGGTGCCAAGGGCACCATGATGGTCTTCTGTTAAACCACATGTTAGACCATATTGGTATCTATTTGCCAGCCAGTAAAATGACAGATGACCCACAAAGTATTTCAAATGTAAAAAAGTGCCTAAGATACAGACAAAAATAGGAGGAGAGCAAGCTAAATAGGGGGAAGGGCATTCTGAATATTCAACCCAGCAGCTCACCCATGATACTGCAGCTCCCTCTGGGAGAGCTCTGTCTCAGCACAAAGATCACCCTCTGTGCCAGGGACATTCTCAGTCTCTGCCTAGTGTAACAGTAAACAGGATACAAACTTAAAGGAAAAGTTTTCCAACAGGGACAGAGAGCAGAGGATGGCACAGAGAGCTGGTGGATGTAGGGACAGCATTCTCTGTCCCTACTGGCAGGAGGCACAGAGAGGTCACAGAGTCCCCAGACTGCAGATGCCATGGACTAGTGGGGCAGGCTGGAAACTCTGCAGATCATCACTAAACCTGCTTCTCCTTCAACACCAACAAATGGACCCCTTCCTACACATCAGTAGTGCAGGAGCAACTGCTCCTCATTCCCATTGCCCAGCTAAGGCTCCAGACTGGCCCAACACACCAAGAGCTTTGAAAGGAAAATAACTAGCAGAAGGAAGGTTTTGGTATTCCCCCAGGACCTTGACAGCCCTATGCCTCGTTAGTTTGGGATCACATGACCAAGCTATTTTGACTGTAATATTTTCAGGACAGGAGTCCTGCCAGCTCTCTGTACTATAACCAGGGACCTCATTCCAGAACTCCTTAAGCTCTGCTCAGCTATCTGTTCCCAAGAAGTTTGTGTGATACTCAGCACTGATGTCCCTTTTAAGAGTTCCCAGCTAAAATCTCCACATTTGGCTTTCAATGGCATTGCTGAGCTGCCATTGCTGAGCACTGCTGGAATTGTTGCTATCCCACCAGAAGATCCCAGTCTGGATGTGAATTTAGGAATAGGATGAGTCAGAAGGAATTTATTAGCATGATCTTCCCCAGTATTAATCTCAGTTGTCTGTGTCTTGCTATTTCAGCTGTTCCTGTGCCACATACATGGAAGACCTAAAAGTCAGGCTCTGACAATGAGCAGAGGTTTCAGGAGAGCCGTTCCATGTTCTTCCAGGGCACAAATCCTCAAGCTGCTCCAGCTCAGCATGCAAAGCTCCTGTACTTGCCTCTTTTCTAAGTACTGAGAGTAAGCAATGCACATGCTTTCCTGCCTGGCCTCTCCCAGGAGATGATACGGTCCTAATTATAACACACTCCTGTCACCAGCCTGAAAGAAACCCACAAAGCTGTAAACAAGAGGCACCAAAACAGAAATTTTCAAACTGACATCTAGAAAATTATTAACAGACAACTTTATTGGATGTTTCCTCATGGGTGTCTCAGATCATCAGAAAGTGCCTGTTTGTTCATCCCAAGGAGCAGTGCACAGCAATGTGCCAGTGACCCAAGGACAACCCCAATTCATGTGGGCAATGACCTCAGTTTTTGAAAGATCCCACTGCTCGGGTAGACTTCTACTCTGCTTTCCACACTCATGCTGAAGCAACATGGTTTCCACTTACTGTCCCAAGAGAGCAAAAACCAGCCAACATTTCCGCCAAGCTGTACAAAGGCCAACTTTGTCCTGAATGGGAACTTGACTCAAGATGCTCTCCGATGGCCCATCAGAGAGGTTGAAGAGACATCAAAGGGGACCCCAAAGACAAATCCATGCCAGCAGGAAATAAAGAGCAATGTTTTACACCCTGGCCTTATAAGACATGTTCAGGAGATAGGTGTACCCCACTGCTGGTGACAGTTCTTTAATTTTGATCTGAAATCCTGAACAGACACCTAAAAGCACTGGCTGTGGAAAGAATATCCCTCACTAGCCAAAAGTTGTAAAATGGCCACTATTTGACACAAACAAAAACCACCCATTTTTAAACATTTGAGGCTGGCAGTTAGCAGTGAAGTCTTTAAAAGCACCAACTCTTTCCACATCTGTGCACATCTTCCTGTAAGCCAGTTTGATTGAGAAACACCACATACCAGAACAAGCTGTTCTTCTGGGACTTCCCTAATTTTTGTTGTTCTGACGTATATTTTTTATTTTATTTAAGGCCTTCACTCAATTCTCCTCTCCCAAATATTTTGCCATCAGATGAGAAATAGATCAGCTCACTTGGCTCCAGATAAGAGATACTGGAAGGAAACTTCTTTTTATTTTTGGTGATACATAGGAGGTAAACACAACTCCCCTCACAACCACACCCACTCGGTTTGCAGACAATCCTACTGCTTGACCAGCTGTTCCCTATGGCAAGTAACCTTTCTCATCAGGGGCTCTGTGCAGGGATTTGAACTCAGATTTAAACAAAAGATTTTGGAAAGGAGAGTTCTTAGAAAGCCCGGCCACCAGTTGTACACAATGGTGTTTCTCCCGCTTTGCTTGGAAATCAGAGGCACTGACACTCTACTGGAGCAACTCCTAGGGATCCGTGTTAGACTACAGTCAGCAACACCTATTCTGACCTTACAGGTGAGGCAGGTGCAAACATCAACAGAAAGAGACAGCTTTTCAAGTAGGAGTAGCCTGCTCTTGCAGCCAGAGGCAGGTGCTAAAAGAAGGGCTCAGCCCACAACACTTCCTAGTTCAGATTCTTCACACTCAGCATTGTTTAGACTAGACACAAATTGTGTTTAGCCCAAGACACACTGTGCAGAAAGAGGGCTATGTAAATTCAGATCATTTGCAACTGTTTCAGAACCAGAAGCCTCCCTGTTAACGTATTTGTCCCAAGATGTTTGCTTTTCTATTTCAACTGGGGAAAAAATAAAAAAAGCTGTCAGTCATGTTACCTGTTTAAATAAAAGCCAAACCAAAAGGAAACATTTTTTCCATCTGAGCCAAAAGATATGGTTAGTGTGCTCTAAATACCAGTTAATAGATGAACCAGAACTATTGCCACATGCTAGATATGAAGAACATATGAGGAAGATCTGCTTTTAAGTTGTCAAGGTTTTTACCATTTGCACAGAGCAGCTCACGAGGCAGCCCACAGTGACTGCCACAAGCCCATCCATCAGCTGGTACCTGCAGAGTCGGACTCTCATGCCAGCCCAAGTGCAGATGCACTACTCATACCTCACCTTAAGGCCCATTGTTCTGCTTTGTACAGAAGCAAACAGGCTTTGGGAGAGCAGGTATAAGAGCTCCCAAGCTTGATGATGTCTCTAGTTAAACCTTTGCACCGGACTTAATGAAGTGTTGGCACACCAAAGGCTCACTAGAACTGCTGTTCTGTAAGCTGAGACGTGCTTTGTTTCTGTGGTCAGGACGGGAGCACTTATTTTTTCAACACAAATCAGCAAACAGCACATTTGCTGCTGTGAAACAATCAATAGGAAGGACAGGAGGCAGCTCAGTGCAGGCAGCCAGCCAGGATCATTCTGTCACAACCACAACAGCAACACCCACTAGTCTAATCTTTTTCTGCAGTAATGCCCTAATACGAGGCTTAATGCTGCATTTCTGTTCATAGCATTAGAGAAATTAAATGACATAATGGTGCATGAAAAGGAAAAGCTACTCAGGACCCCAGGAAAGCAGAACTTAAAGCCATGGTCCACTTTCATCCATGCATCAATCCTTGTCAATGCTATAGTGCAATTCAAACTGCATGGGATGACAAGAAAAGGGGATTCACAGAGTAGACAAGGTGCAGCTCAGATCCTTGCTGCTCACTTTGAAGCAGGTAATGCTGAGTTTGAAACAATTTCTTTAAAAACAAGTACTCATCCAGAGAAAGCTAATGGACGGAAGAAACAGACCAAAACGTTGTAATGATGAGAAATTACCTTTTTTCTCTGATTTGCACAGAACCCCAAGTAGAACCACATTCAAATCTCACTTTATTCACCTGGGTGAGAACAACTAAGACAAAGCCTCCAGTCATTGTCATTCTGAGAAGGAACTAGTGCAGAAAAATCAAGCCTCACCCACATGCACAGTGTTGAATACACAGTTCATGTTCACTTCTCAGGGTCAGTCTGCAGGATGGCATCACATACACCATGAGAGAAAACCAAACTGTTTCCACTTCACAGGGGAGGCACTGCTGGAGGAAAAATGTTCTAGAAAGAGATCAGGGCAGGAGAGTAGATACCTTTGCCAGGCATCACAGATCCACAAAGACAAAAACTGGAGTTAGTCATAATTTCTACTTTCAGTCTGAAGAAATAGTTGCCACTCCAGCAGCCCTTCAGCTTTATCACACACCAGCCATTACCCTCAGCTGGCTCACCACACCAAAACAAAGCGCGCACACACAGCTTTTGGTGGCTATCAGCCTAAGCCTGCATAGAACTTTCCTATGTCCTTCCAGGTGGCAATTGTTTCTTGTTCAGAGATGATACCAGAGACATAGCTGGCTCTCTCACACAGCAGCCTTTCTCCCTGTCCTTTCCCCTGTACACTTGTGTGGCTGCTAAAACCCTGACACAGACAACAGGAACAGCCCTGACACCCTCCACTGGCTCTCAGCCTGCATCATGCCCAGCTCTCATGCTCACAAGGCTGGCCAACTGCTCCAATCCACGCCAAGCCCCTCCCTGTGCACCTGTGAGCGTGCTGCCTGCTGGGCCCACTTTGCCCTCCCATCTCAGGCAGGTCAAGTGTCACCTTATACCCCAAACTCTTCCCCACTGGACCCGGCATGATTAGGGCAGACTCCAGCAAGGAAGTGAGAATCAAAAGCTTAGTTTCCAATGCAGTCCTCTACCAAGGGGTGTTAGCAGTTTGCTCTAGAAGGAGTCTCCTTTTGTTAGAGTAGCATCAGGCAGATCACAAGATAAGCTGCATACCTTGGACCATGGCGAGAAAATCTAGACGCTGATACTACCTTTCTTCCAAAGACATCAGCAGTGGCCCCCCAGTCACAACATGACTGGGGTTCTGAAAGCAACTGTGTGAGTGGGATAGAAGCTACTCACAAAGGGTTGCACAGACCCCCTACAGGCAAAAAGCCTCTGCTCAACCCTTCCTGCAGAGCTAAGCACACAAACAAGAACAGCAAGACAGATGATCACATGAACATTCAACAGATGAACTCTTCTGTGTGCAAAAATATGGCTAGTAGTTAAATGCTTTCCTTAAAGATTATTTTACCAATCCCTCTATGTAAGGGATAGACAAATCAATGTAACTCTCTATGCTGACAGCCCACTCTCAAACAGGACTCCAAGTTTTTCCATGCGTGGCATAACTATGGCAGCCTGAATCCACACTCTGCCTCCATAATACACTGGATTTTTTTGTTTGTTTTTTGCCAGGCCCAGAACTGAATCAGCCGCATTCAATGCGGCCAGCAAGACTGGCCCTTGTAATTAACATAGATAAAGGGATTCCTGATTCATTTACACCCTCAGATGCCACCTCCTCTGCTTCAGGATGCTAAACTAGATAATCCACAGGAGTGGCAGCTCAGAGATTGCCAGAACGTTCAAAGCTACAATGATATTCAGGCCTTTAAATCCTAAGCCTAAAAAAGGCCTCCAAAACCAACATCCATCCAAACAAACATCATGTATGAAGAAGAGACGGATGCTCATGAAGAAATCCTCCAGGCACAGCATAACTAAAAGCCTGGGAAACAGGGGCAGAAGACACTTCATGAAGCTTGCAGATTCCAAAGGTCTTGTCAGGCAGAAGTCACCATTAGGGATTTGGCCTTTATCTGTACCAGAAAGCACCACCAGTTCAGTTCTGGGAGAGTGCCAGAGGGCAGCACAAAGCCCTGGGTTCTAATAAAGTTACCAGCTCCCACATCTGATGTAACACAATGTACTGCAGATCTGCACAACCCCAGGGACAGGATCAGGCCTGCCACAAGCAGCTGTTGTATTACAAGTGACAAACTCTCTCCTCCCTTCCTCTGGCCTCTGTACCTGTGGCAGGCCAAATGGTAGGGCCACAACAATCTCCAGCATCTTTTCCACACTCCCAGGCTCACTAATTGCCTCTCTCCTATGTGCTCCTTGGAAGGGATTTTCTACTGCCCCAGACTTTATCACTTCAAGGACACATTCTGCCTCTTCCCAGGGACATGGACTTATTTAGGGCCTTCCACATGGAATAATTTCTTCTACCCCTCCTTTTCACCAGCTCTTACACTACTTGCTTGACGAGGCACACAGCCCAAGGCAAACACATATGCATAGGCTCTGCTGACTCCCACATAAGTGAAGACATACTCTGACTTTCACCTCACGACCCAAGAACACTTATCAGAAAGGAAGAGGACGAGTATTAGAGCTGGGCAACAAAAGTGTAGAAGTGCAGAGGATTCAATGGAAAAGTGTTGGCCAATTTGGAATTCAGCCACGAGTAGGGTTTGTATTGCAAAGAGCAAGGTGAGCAGGAGTCACCCACTCACACTGCTCCTTGGAGTAAGATTCCTGAGGTTTTACAAAGGTCCTGTAATTAGAAGGCCTGCCCATTCCCATCTCCAGAAAGAAGGAATGCTGACTAATTACTATTTCCAGCCCTTATAGGGTCCTCTTCAAGTACAGTAGAAAGCAAGCACAGAAGAAGTGGAAATCCTCTCCAGCCAAGCCAGGGAGCATTTCATCTATGCTTCATGGAGGGCACGGAGAGAAACATGGAGCAGGAGTTTGGAACTGAACAACACAGCAAGAAATTTGAAGAAGGCCTTTTGATTTGTCAGGATAAACACAATCAGTAAGTGGACATAGGACCCTGAAGAACATACAACAGCTTCTCCTATTTTACACAGAGGACTTGCAGTTGCCTTGAAGCGTTTGGGGAGCTAAGAGGCAGAAAGAAGTGGAACAGCTCAGACATGCTGCAAGTTCAAGAGACATGTTGAACCTACAGGTCAGAAGAATTACCAAAGACCTCTTGTGCTGCTGCCAGTGACACTGTGCAGCTGCTGCCATGGCTGACAAGCTGCTCTGCACACCTGCTGTCTATGTGGGGTGCCAAAAGAATAAACACATGCCTTGCTAGGACTGTTTTTTGCTAGAAGTGGCTCCTTGGCTTCTCTTGCACTCATCCAACAAGATGCCTGCAAGAGCACCTTTAATTACAGGAGCTTCCTTATTAGAGCCAGGCAGACAGCAGGAAGAAGCTCCTTTCCTCTCAGCAAAAGGTATTGCAAGGTGCTCTGGCTGCCAGCTTCCTCTTCTGGACACCTGATCCCACAGCCCTGTGACTGCTGAGGGCCCTGATCCAGGCTCAGCAGCTTCTCCACCAAGCCAGTCAGCATTTCCGACTATGTCAGCATAGAACATCTCCCCCCACCTCTATTTTCCAGCAGACAAAAAAGCTTTACCACTTCCAAGAAGCACCAGAAGGTTCCCCATTAATTACATCCATATGTCTATGTATGTACATAAGGGTGTCTCTCCTTCCTGGGCTGGGGCTACTGAGCTCAACAACTTATTCCTCAGGAAGCACCTCTGCGGGAGATACAAGTGCCCATCTCCTGTGCAAGGAGGGACCTGGCTACTGAGACATCACAGATGCTACAAAACTTTCCTTTGTGTCCCTGTAGAGATCCATAGCTGTCTTCACAAAGCCACAGAAGACAGCACCAAATATATTTCCCCTAGGATAAGCATCCTGATTCATGCTTTGGCCAGCATAAACTGGCATTGCTCTGACGACTCCATAGACTCTAAGCTGGTTTATTTCCCTCTATCTGGGATTTGGTGTTAAGATTACACACACACACAGAGAAAATAAATCTCCATGACCGGTTCTTAAGCCGTTGCATGCACATAATCGAATTGCAGAAGCACAACATTTAAGATGCTGATATTGCTAATTATCTCAGTTTGAAAAGGTTTGGTTGATTGGGTTTTTTTTGTTGTTGTTGTTCCTGTTACCCAATGGAAAAAGTCTCTACAGTTCAGCAGCACATTTCCTGGTGGCCACATGGTGACAGCTGACAAGCAAGCCCAAATGTCAAATATATGTTATTTCATCTCACGTCAAGCCCGAGACAAAGTCCTGGTTAAGATAGCAATTTAAAATAATTTAGTAAATAGATGCTGTAAACAACCCAGGAAGTGCTCTCCAAAGAGGATCCCAAACAACACTACTCAATCAAGCAGACACAGCCTCCTTTCTGTATTTTTAGTGCTAAAAGCATCCTCTCAGCTTGCTTTCTCATTTTTTGTCAACATTGTCATGTCATGCTTTAGGAGAACAGCTAACTTCCAGAGACGGGGGTTTGATAGCTTTGCATTTGACAGCAGAACCCACCCCTTCCCCCCAAAATAGAAGCAATTCAGCAGTTCCAACCCACCCTCAGAAAGGGCTGTCTAGGACAACATTCACATGCCACACAGACAACTGAGATGCTGTTGGTTAACTATGGCTCAGAGGGACCTTAGTACCAGCTCAAAGACAGCTTTTCAGTGATGACAGCTTCACATTCCATCATTTATTCAGGCTGCTATGCTCCCATAGCAGGGACAACAAGCCCCATACAGCTCACCAAAGTGAGATGATTCAAGACCTTACCAAAAATACATTCCCTACTCAGTATTAGAGATAAAAGAATCCAACAGGAGCTGCATTTTAGGATTCCTCATGACTGAAAAAGGACGGTCTCATCATGTCACATAAACCAGTTTTTCTCATCCAGGCCAGTGACTTTCAGATTTACACAGACAGGTGACCATCCTCAAAGCTCCATGTCCAGAATTTGTGAAAAGCTGCAGGATTTGAGGTATGCACAAGGAGGAGACTGCAAAGCCAGCATAAAAACTTTTCACTTGCTTGGCATACAAAGGTGCATTTCCTGGTGTGCTGGACTCCAAGAGCCCCAAGAGATGGTATAGGCATTTTCCAAAAAACCCTTGGGGCAAGAAGCTATTCATGCCACAACACTGTACTATGCACAATCAAGTAACTTGTAAACACAGGAGACTGCCCAATGCACCTTGACAGCCACACAGATTATTCTGGTGAAAAATTGCACTGCTTTTTCATGTCAGCAAACAGAAGAACCTCAAAGCTGGAAAGAGAGCACTTCAGATGCAGGACAACATCACTGTTGTAACCTTGAACAATAAGTGCAAGATCCCTACAACTTAATGGTAAAGTGCTTAACCAGAGCCAGGCAAGGTCATATCAGACTGTAAATACCTCCTGATCTCATATAAATATAAGGTGCCCTGCCTAACTAATATCCATGCCCAATGTTGTTTTCTTTGGTATTCTCAAACACACCTTTGAAGCCCACAGTGTGCTCTAAAGGCTGCAAATCACTTGGTCAGGGCTTTCAGTTCAGTGTCAGCCCACAGCAAAGCCTTCCTGTCCTACACAAATGATGAAAGTGTGGTCTTAACTCATGGAGAAGGCAGAATGAGTTCACAGGCAAGGTGAACAGATGCAAAAGCCAGAGGGGAAAAGCTGGAAAAGAAACCACTGAGTGGGATCTTATTCTCTGAAGTCAATGAAGATTTCTGCTTTCTCTGATCAGGGTCTCAAAAGATTGGAATCAAAGAAAAACCTCCCAAGGAAGAGGTTTTTCCACTCCTCCCCTGCAAATATTTGTCTCTGCACAGTAGAATCTTCTTGAGTTCACAGCCATGAGGGCACTAACTTTATCTACACACAGTCAAATTAGCAAGGCTTCTGCAAAATTCCCCCATTTGTCATTCATCAAGAGACACTATTTAGCATTCCAGTTTCATGGACAGGCCAACAGACAGTGCAGACTAGCAGCTGGCACAGGATTCAAAGCCCACAGGCCACACCACCTGCTCTCAGCAGCACAGCAAACACAGGTATTCAGGACCCTACAAGAGCCTGTATGAGAATGAACTGCTCTCCTCGTTCAGGCTCAGCTGCACCTTCTGCCCTGTCCCCTTTTACCCCTGTGATTTCATTCTAACCTCTGGACCTCTGCCTGGAAGCTGCACTGTCAGGAGGGTTTATGACACGGACAAGATACTGCTATTCCATGCCACAGCCACACACCCCATGTGCTTTTACTTTCAGAAGTCAACTCTGTTGCCTTGGAGCTGCTCTCTACCCAAGATACATGTCAGTCACACAGGTGAGTCAGAAGAAAACAATTCCAGAGAAGTCAAACAGAAGATAGAACTGGAACACCCAAGACCCAAGCCTTGGTTAGCTTTAAAGAGCATGGTTTGGCCTCTTTCAGGAGGTAGGTGAATGCTTCCTAGAAGGTGGCCCCTAACCCAGTCCTCTTAATAATGCCTCCCACTGTTCCTCACGGGGAAAACCTATTCTGATTCACAGAAAGCTCTCTACCAGGCTAGATGTCTCCCTCAGGGCAGTGCCTGGCACACCATGGATGCTCTGGACATATAAATAGCAAGGACAAAGTAGACATGATAACAGGATTGCTCAGCACTCAGAATAGCATCTGAGCAAGGCAAAGGATTTGGGCACTACCATCAGCCTGTCTCACACTTGTGCCACGCCTTTGAGTGGCACAGGGATCACCCAGTTAGGGAACTAATTGGGGAGTCACCTCTTCAACAGAAGCAACAGCAATTAAACAACTAAATCCCTGGCAACTACCTGCAAATGGATCCATACACAAGAAGGGATTAGAGATTATTATACCTTGTCCAGAGTAAAAGTTGGCACCAGGTTGTCACTACAGCCTTCGAGATCTCACACTGGGATCCGAACAGCTGTTTGGAGCTCCAGAAGTTAGGGCTGCACTTCACTGGGCACTTCTGTAAACAAAATGCTTAGGAAGGGAAGCTTCAAACCTAACTACACAGAAAATGCTGACTCTTGTTGCACAAATGCTACATCTCAAAACTACCTGTCTCAAAAAAAAAAATAAAAAAGAAAAAAAAAAAAAGAAAGGACTGCTGTAGAAAAACACCTGTGATAAAGGTGAGAGAACTTCAAGCAGTAAACAGCTCTGGCTGCCCTTGGCTCTAAGAGAGGCTTATAATTCTCTGAGACTAAATATATATCTGATTCTTTCACACCACATCCTCCTTTCAAGCTTAAGAAGCTCTTCTGCATTTTTTATTCTCAACATAAAAGCTTCCCAGTACAGACCCTAGCACGTGTTTGTTGATTTCCTCCCATACGCAAAACGACAAAAAAGCCAGGATGCACCACAGACCATTTTCTTCAGCTGTTCCCCAGGCAGAGGAACACACTACACTATGTGCTTGCTTCAGAGATAACTTTTAAAGGTTATTCTATAACTTGAAAACAGAGATAAAATCTAGATAAACTGGAGATCTAGCTCATGCAGAGAGCAAGAGAATTCCTCAGTGCCCAAGACCCCAAGGAAGAACCCTCTCCCAGAAATAAATACGCAGATTGAAAGATGTTACTACTCAGAGATGCTGCCCAACTCCCATCTGCCCAGGCAAACTCGGTGTTTCCATCTCCAGCCACTTCACCTCCGGTTCGCAGCCACCAAGGGCCGGTGCCCACACGGCGAGAGGCTCCTCTCCTCACTCGGAGCCCCACCAGACCTACACCCAAGCCAGATAAACCCAACAAGCCCACATTATATGTGTCTGGTGTCAGAACCGGGGCCCCTGTGCTGACTTCCTACTGTCAGGGGCCTCCTGACCTCAGTCACCCGTCAGGGACGAGGGCGGGGGGAAAGGCCTTAAAAACAAAGCGCCGCTCGCACTTCGGGAGGAGGAGGGCGCAGCGCTATTTACACACACATACGCATACATACCCACACCCCCTCGCTATTGCTCTAATTAGCAAATTAGCAGTAACGAAGGGAAGAGGCGAAGGAGCGCCGGGCTCGGCCCGCGCTTACCAAGGCAGGCGCCGCTGACAAGGGCGGTGGCGGTGAGCGCCCCGGCCGAGGCGCCGTACACCTTCTTGGCGTTGGCGACCAGGAACGGGGCATGTTCCTGCAGGCAGCTGGCCACGCCGATGTGGTAGACCCCCAGGAAGCCGCAGCCGGCGAAGGAGATATTCCAAGTGGAGTCCAGCGGGAACATGGCCTCCGCGCCCCGCTGGAGGCGGGGGGTGCTGGGGGGAAGCAGCAGCAGCCGCGGCGGAAAGGTGCAGCCGCGGGTCTCTTCTCGCACCGCCTCGGGGCGGGCGGGACAGCCGGAGAACCGCCGCTGTCAAAGGGGCTGGGGAACACGGCTGGGAGAACCTTGGCGGCTGCCAAGCTTATATGCGGCGGCCCGGCCCTCGGGCCCGCCCCCGGCATGGCCGCCGCCCCTCGGCAGCCCCGGCGCGGGCGGGATCGCCTGGCCCCTCCTGCCAACCCTTCCTCCGGTGAACCCCTCTCCCGGCCCGGGGGCATTGCGGGCACTCGCACGCTGCCGAGCCAGGACAGCCGTGCCAGCGCCGCCCTGAAGCGGCAGGGGCCGCGCCAGCTTCTCGGAGGGGAGTGTTGCGGCTGCTCGCAGCACCCCAAACCTCGCCCCGTCCCGGAGCAGCAGGCCGTCCTTCCCTCACAGAACATCCTGATTCCTGGCATCTGCCCCAAGTCCTTCGGGTTTCCTTTGTTTGTCAGGGAATGGGCAAGAAACGTGAGAGAAAGGGAAAAGCTCTCCCCTTTCACAAAAATCTGAAGAGTCAGAAGAAGGCAAATCTTGTTACAGCAATAGGGCAAGAACTGGGAAAAAGGCAACCCTGTACCCCCTCAACAGCTTTCTCTGCCTCTAAACTCATAGAATTGTCTCCAAGAGTCACACCGTGCACGCAAGAGTATTGTCCAAACAGTTCTTGAACTCTTGTTAAGGCTTGTGTTGTGACCACTTCCCTGGGGAACCTGTTCCAGTCCTCAACCCCTCTCTGGGTGAAGAACCTTTTTCTAATATCCACCCTAAACCTGCCCTGACACAGTTTCAGGCCATTCCCTCGAGTCCTGTCACTGGTCACCAGACAGAAGAGATCAGTGTCTGCCCCTCCCCTTCACGAGGAAGTCATACACTGTTTATATTAATTACCACAACATACACAGTTGCTTACCTTTGCTAACCTTTTCTCAATGTTTTTTTTTCCACATGCCTCTAAGCTCACCAAAATACTTAGATTTAGTCAGGGCAACTGTGATTTTCAGTAGTACTTTGCACAAGATTGCCACAGAGCAGCACGGGGTGAGAGGCCAGTGCTAGTAGATCATCAAAATCGACTTCAGAAGTTTTAAAGATCCCCTTGCCATAAGCAATACAGACTACAGTCATCCAAATCATTAGGTAAGTATGAAAGTTTACAGAGACATCAAAAAGATCAGCGTATCAAGAGAAAGAGCTGCTCTACTCAAAACTAGGAAGCAAGATCAGCAGGAGGGAGGTTTGGGGACACAAAACAAAAAGCATAAATTTTTAATGGAAGCAACATAGGGCCAAAAGCACTTTCTACCAAAGTTAAAAAAACCTACTTAATTAATTTTAGTGTAAAGCTATTTGAATTAGTTTTCTGATAACTGGTCAGAAGTTTCTCACTTGGCATAGTGTTATACCTGTCCATAACAGCTCTCGGAGTAAGCAAAGCCAGGCCTTCCTCCCCACAGGAACGGCACCAATTGTGCTAGCAGAGGTCATCCAGTTAGCTCCTCTTCCTGTTCTTTCTACTGCAAGCATCCTTTCAAATGATACGAGGGAGGCCAATACCCTCCTTACAGAGAGGCCATCCAGGTTGCAAGAACAGCTGTTTAAAGCCTCAGCCTACTGCCTCACAGTCAGGTGACTGAAGCAACTCAATTCAGCAGGTACTCCTTGCATAAATCCAATATTTGAGTTCAAGTTAGATAGCATACTCCAGCTGCTACAGACAGAGCACTTTTTCATTAAGTGTTTGTACTTTGCTTTCATCGCACAGTCAGGAGTACAGCTTTGTCCTTCTTTAAGGTCCTGCCCCCAAGCCCACCACCTCACCTAGCTGCCAGGAGCTACCCTTTATACATATTAACTGATCCTGGAGCACATAAAGAATTAACCCTGCTTATCATAAGTCCTCTTTATACCCAACCTTCTCTCCCTTCCTCTCATACCTCTAGCTGCTTTTGTAATTTCCTTCCTCCCTTGCGTTTGATGTGGTTACGTAACCCTGGTCAGTCCTCATCTCCTCCACCTGGAGAGGTGAGCCCTGGCACACCTGAGCCTTGACTCTCTTACAGGCCCTTAACACCAAGGCGATCATGGAGCTTCCACCCCATGCTTCTGATGACACAGAAAGGTATTTTCATTTAGTCAAACCCAAAGGAAACATTGTGTCTCACCTTTTCCGGAACAGGAATTGTTCTGCAGACGGACTGGTCACTGGGCTGTGACTTTAGTGGAAGTCTGTGGCAAAACTGTCCACTGAACCTTGTCTGCAGATACCTCCCAAACACTTTAACCACTTTAATCTTCATTCTCGAGCCAACGCTGCTCCCGCTTTTTTCCAGCATTTCACAAGCCTTAATGTTCCTAGCATGTCTGGAAAATAGAAACAACAATGCTGCGACAATGCTGGAGTTGGTTTCACTTGATTTCCCAACAGCAATCTCATCTTGAGTTGTTTACATCACTCTGCCTTGGCCCTCAAGGTTACTTATTTGAGGAGGTTAATGCTGCCCTGTTGAAACAGGTCGATGGAACAAACCATGTGAACACTAATCTCTTGTGGAGTGCTGCCTGGGTATTGGCACGAGCAGGCTGACAAACAACAGTGCTTTTCTCAAAAATAAATTAACCCCCAAAACTAATCTCTTTCTCCCCAGTAAGAAAGTGCTATAGTTCTGCTATTACTCACAATGCAGCAGTAAGCCAGATCAGCAAGATTTACAAGGCAACTCCAACTGGAACCCTTAAAATCCACTCGTGCCCCTACACGTTGAGATGCCACTGAGACAGCTACGCATGCTATCTCTTGTCGTCGTGCTTATTTTCTAGCCTAAAGAACGGTGAGATGTTAGAACCTATGAGATAATAATACACAAGCAAATAATCTCTGATTTTTGAGGCAAGACCTTGTTTTTTGCTGGCGTTTGGGAATTCAAGGGAAGACCACAGGCAGCCTGTTACAATGTTGATTCCAGAATGTTACTTTAGTATTGTCCATAGTCAGCAAGAAAGGTGCACCAGTCATAAAGCTCAACCCAAGTGCTCTTAACATCACTGGAAAGCCAAACTTAAATGTCTTTTTCTTACCTATGATGTTTGTGTATGTCAGGTCATTCCATGGCAGACCGTCAGGACTTGCTTCATAGGAGCATCACCTGAGGCACAGGAGCAGTCCTGCTCTCTTGGGACTGAATTTTTCCTCTAGGAAATCTCTACCCCTACATAAGTAAAACCTACTGAGTTCAGCAGGCCTGCCTGGATGTAGCAGCTTGCAAAATTGGGCCTTGGCAGTAAGAGTGAAACCAGTTAATTTGAGAGTAGCCCCAGGGAGCCATTGCTTATTGCTTTACAGTAGTGTCCAAGACATTCTCCCTGCTTTCCAAGTAGTGGAGATGTCACGTCCCTCTCCCTGCCCCATGGTTTTTGTAAGGAATGATTTTCAGTGAGAGCTGATTTGAAATGGCACGGCATTTGTGTCCCAGTGAGGAAAGCCTGCATGTTTCAACGTCAAACCTATGACTAAATCACTCTCCTGTGCTGTCAATTTGGTAATGATCAGTTACCAGTGGAATCTCCAGGCACAAGACTATCCCTTCCTTTCTCTTCAACGCCCTTGAGCCTATCTTTTATGAAGAATTCAGTAAAAGTCTTCTCTAGCTAAAATTGATTCTGTAAGGGGGACAGACAAGGCCACAAGTCCAAGTATTTGCAGGCAGTAATCTCCTCAGAGAATCATGGAATACAATGCATCCACTCCACCAGTACCCTTGCCTTTGGAAAGCATTGATAAGTTGAAACAGCATCACTGAGACTTGAAAATTCAGAACAGTGACTGCAGAGCAGAAGCAGGGATCCCATCTCCTTCACAGCTGAAGCTCATTGAAATCAGAAGGAACAGAGTGGTCAACTCCATGCAGAGCACCAAACAAGTGTGCAACAGACTTCCAGGCACATCACTGCTCATGTACAAAGCCATCAGGTGGCAACAGTTTCATAAATAGATAAGGAAGGGGGAAGAAAGCTTAATAGGTTTTGATTTTGTATTCAGAAGAAATGTTCACTATGCGGAGGTTTTAGCAAATTCTGCAAAATGTATGTAAAATCTCAGAGCAGAGCTGAGCCATGCCCTGACCTTCTCAAGAACACCTACGAGGTGGTTATGTTACATTGGCTCCTTGTGGCACTGTGATGACAGCTCTATTTTCAGTGCTTTCTCTGAGAGCTGCCTCCAGCAGTTTTTTCTCTGAACAGTTTACCAAATGAGCTGTCCTTTTTGACCGACAATTTGCATGAAAATTATGCACATTCACAAAGGAATTTAAAGGTTGTAAGAAGACACCCTCCAATCAGGTCCATAATTCAAGGTTAACAGGTCATATGAAGTACATAGGCAACAACAGGGTGAAAGAAGAAGTTAATCTAGATTTAATTGTACTCCTCCCCTCATCACAGTAGCCAGCAGCTGGCACCACACATTTGTTTCATCCCACAAGCCTGGGCAGAGCAAACTCATTGAACAGCTTATTGCGATTCAAATTCCTTTGTGCATGGAAAAACCCTACTGAGTGGTGTGCCAGGGCAGTCCCTTCCTGTGTCAACACTCAAAGCAAGGCTGTGCTAGGGAGGGAGGGGGGGGGAGGCACCTCTCAGTAAAACCACATCCAAGAACCACTTTTTCAGTGACCTGAAATGGAGAAATCACCAAAAGCAACACAGCTCCGCTGCTCCCAAGACTGAACCACTGCCATTACAAGTCTAAGAGAACTAAGGTGAACATGAGTGGTTTCCATTACTACCAAATCACCATGCTGGCACTTGAGACAAAGTAGATGAAGGATATTGGCACTGTTACCTCCTGTAAATTTTTCATGCAGCAGGGACGGAAGGGCAGCAAGGATTAGTTGCTTAAATCATGGCCATTTTGAGACTCTAACTTCCAACTGCTCTCTCACTTGGCTATGAAGTATTGGGTGTTTTCTCTCAGTACGCCACAGGGAGATAAAAGTTGTTCCTACTTGGATTTCACCCATCTCTACTCTCAGAAGTACTTGCCATGCTTAGTCCAATGACTCAAATGAACACAGCTGTATCAGCTATAGCTTTCTTTCTCCAAAAACAACTACACTAGAAAGGTTCCACAGTATACAAGCTGCAGGGATATCTTTGACTCTACCTCTGCAGACTTACCATGGAAGATCACCATACATGCAATTTGTTCTCTACCTACTTACACTGACAAAGACTTCCATAAAAAGCCAGGGTAAGTTGTCTGCCAAAACCATCTTCTAGCAGTAGACACTTTATAAATAAAGGAAAATTTACTGTCCTCTCAAGCTGATGTGATCTTCTTGGCATGCTAGAGACGTTTCAGTTCTCCAAAAACACCATTCTCATGTTTCTCTTTGTTCAGATCAAGGTACTATTTATGTCCTGATAGCCTAGAATAACCATTTAGCATGAAAGAGCAACTCCGCATTGGTCTGAGTCCCATAACAGCAGGACGCAGTTAGGATTTTTTTTTTGTTACAGACTGTTAAGCATACAGATGTAACAGGAAATCCAAGTATATTCAACCATTTTATCGGTGTTGTCCCTAGATCTTGAAAATCTGACAGTAATGAAATTGGTGCTTTTAAATATATAAAAAACAAATTACTGTAATTAGTTCTGAAATTATGTTTCTGGACTAATTCAGGCCTGCTGTTCATTCAGTTTTACATTTTGGAATTGAATAAAGAGATCCTGGAAAACAAGTCCTTTTACTGTTAACAGATGGGCTGCTTCAGTGAGTAACTGAGAGCAAAATAGTATGGAGAAGGCAAACATCAGGGAGATTCAGTTTCCACACACTGTTTAAGAAACAGCAGTTTCAAAACAAGCATCCAGGTTCACACAAGCTTTGCCATTTCCTCAGCACTCTCAGAGCTGAGTCCTACAGAGTGTCAGAAAATTCACACACCTACTGCAGACAGAGATAAAAATCAAAGCTGTGTCAGAGCTATTATAAGAACAGTTGCCTGAATCCAAGAGCACTTGTATGGAAATAATAAACTCAAAAACATTTAAAACAAAGAATTTTAATAACTTCTCTATAACAAATAATTAATCAAAGAGGCCAAATCCCATGTCATCATCAGATTCTTCTGATTCCTCCTTCTTCTCTTCTTTCTTCTCCTCAGCTGAAGGGAAAAAAAGACCAAGTGAATGGTCAGTATTAACACTGCACCACAGATTTTCAAGATACAAGTTTTGGTGTTCTCAGCTCCCCTGATACAGGTATTGGAGCCTCCATGGTTCATCTCATTCTCTCTCAATAACCAAATACACTGAATGGATACAGACACTACTGTTGCAGGCAGGTGCTCCACACCACCAAGTCTCTTTGATTCTCGGTTCTAAGCAAGACCAATCTTAAGGCAAAGTAACTGTTCAGTTTACATTTCCATCACATACTGAACTCCCAAAGTGGAGAAGCCCTGCAACGTGGGCTCAGTTGTTAAGCAGCTACCAGAGACAAAATGAGTTGCCCTGTAGCCACGCCTCTCCACTCACACTCACCGGCAGCAGGGGCAGCAGCTGCAGTAGGAGCAGCAGAGCCCCCTCCAGCAGAGACTGCCACCGCTCCCCCAGCTGGCATGCTGGCAAGTTTTCCATTACCTGAATGGGACACAACAGAAAGTATTTATTTACATGCTCATCCAAAGCACAGAAGTTAGGGGAAATGGAAGAGTGCAGAAAAACCAGATCCTGTCTCATGGACCGAACCTGTCACTATCTGCTGAAAGGAACAAGATGCTGCATCCATGATAAATATAAACCGTTCTGCGAAACATACTCAGGAGGTTTATCACAAAGGTTTATCCCAAGAACACTGGAAGCATATAATTAGTAAGGATTCTTCTGTACACAAGGTCCCTGTCTTTTTTCCAAATGCTGTCATAAAAATGGAAACAAACACATCCAATTTTGCACTCCCAGACTGTTCTCTGAATACAGCACAGTAGCCCAGAAAATGATAATATATCTGAAAACTAACATTGGCAGCACTGGCTTCCCCTGCTTTTTTTTTCCCTCTAAGGGTAGAGAGAACTCTGAGGGCATAACTGGATCACACTCACAGGAGAAAAAGGGAAAGACTGATTTATTTATGGCAAAGAGTACAGTATTTTTAAAAAAATCCTCAGCACCCTATGAACCCTATTGCATCTCCTTTGAGACTTCTGATTTCTGCTCGTATTTGGAAAGCCAGCTAGTTTTCTGGCCTCTTGTCTTTCACATACCAAGGCTCCCTTGGCATTCAAAGGTCACGTACACACTATGTTTGCCTGTATTCCAGTTTCTGGGAATCAGTTTCTAAATAATTCCCTGTTACTTCAACCTCTAATAAACCACCAAAGTAAACAAACATGTTTCATATGCATGTATGTTCTAAGAAACAATTTATTTAAAGTATTACAGAAACAGACAGCGTAAGTGTGTTGTAACCACATGCATAATAGCTCTCTTAGGTCTTTCAAACCACATGGATAGAAATGTCCAGTGCCTGCTCCTGACAACAAGGCCAGGAAAAGTCCTGGCAACCTTTGAGCAAAAATATGCCTGCCAATTCCCTTGTGCCTACACACTTGCAAAAAAATAAAAATTCATTAACCAGAAACCTTTGCGCTACCTCAGCTCTGCTTTACTTCAGCCCTATGACCCAGTCAATCCATGTGAAAAGTTTCAGCTTCAGTAAGAGCACAAGTTTCTATGGAAATCAGCCCTGAGAGTTCTATCTCAGGGAAAAGGAAATGCTGGACTTGGGGAGCTCTACAAGAGATGTGCAATGCAGAGGCTTGTGCTCATCACAGAGGGTGGAGCTGCACCCCAGTGCCAACTGTCTCTTCTTCATGCTTTACATCACTGGTGCACACAAGAGGGTAAAACACAAAACATGTCCTAGAGAACCCAAAGGACAGCTCAGTCTCTTATCAACATGTCCAGAAAACTGCATCATGAGCAGACTACCAGTGAGCTCATACAAGCTGAAGTTCTCCAGTTTAATGTGGTCCACAAGCGAAACCCAGCAGGTACTGGCACTGACCTGCAGGGAATTAGAATGGACCTGATTTCACTCAATTCACCTGAGATCCACGATGCTGAACGAAGTCAGTGACTTGGCAGCAATCCTACATCCTCAAGTCTAGGCTATCAAAGTAACAGAGGCAATTACTTGGGTCACTCAGACTCTACTTACCCTGGGCAATTACATCTTCAATGTTTTTTCCATTCAGCTCACTAATAACCTGCAAGTAAATATTAGAATGTTAAGAGTTTCCAATCAGCACGAGAATAAGCTACATTTAAACAAGTACTGATGAATCATTAAATACAGCACACCTCCATCCTGCTGCTTATATAATCCCAAAATTCCCTACTTCTCAGGTGCAAGGTACAGAACATTGACAAGAAAACTTCAGCAAAGTCTTTAACACCTTAATAATTTTCATGAAATCTGCTACTAAATTCATAATTAATCCAAGGACCTTGAAGAAAGGAGGATACAGAGATGTTGTGGAACCAATTAGGACACACCACCAACAGTATGTTAGTCACTGAGGTACTGTTAACATTTCTTGCTTAATGCCCCCTGGGAGGCTCTGAAGCACTGGGTTCTGGACCCAAAACCACAGGGTCCGATTCCTAGCTCTACCAAATGTTACCAGCCAAGCTATTGTATCCTTGCCCTGGAACACAGAGTCCCATCTTTAATTTTACTACCACTGCTGTATAACCAGGGTTAACAAGGCAAAACACAAACTCCAAAATTGCCAAAGCAAGCATTTAAAAATAATGCTCCAGAACTTACTGGTGAATCCCAGCTATCAGGAGTCAGTGGCCAAAGCCAAAGGACTTTAGCCAAGAGCTTTTTAACATGCACTTTCTGCTTACACAGAGCGTGGGATGTGTGAAATTATGTGCCTGTGTGACTGCTCCATCCAGGAGAAAGGTGCTTTTAAGACTTCATTAGAGAGGCTTAAGATATAGTCAATGCAAAAATTAATTACAACCAAAACAGAGTCCAGAACAGCTTTCCAAATACTGGGGGATCAGAGAAAGCAATTCATTCATGAAGGTATTAATCCTAAAGGAGCCAAAGACAAAGGACCTGGCACTTAAACAGGAGCGCCACGAGTTCAAACATCCCAAACCACGGTAAGGATACTGACAGCTCAGCCAACCCATCGTCTGGTTTGGCCTATGGTAAAACACTGGGAAAATAGTTTCTTTTTACCTTTACCTCTCTGCAAACACGTTACATATGAGTATGGGACAAGTGATAAGATCATTTTATTGGCTCTTGATATTTTTCCCCATGGCCAATTATTTTTAGGTCCACAACGCTGAAGATCTATTACATCACAATTCTAATTAAGATAGTCTCTTTAAAAGTCTGTCTTTCAACACCACCACTTTGGCATTAATTTCCAAATCTTCCTATGTATTATCCTCAAATACCTTTAACGTCTACGTTAGGATTTGCCTGTTTCTTGCTGAAGAAATGCTCCTTTGCAGCACGCTAAGTAAGAATGTAATACTGCGTATCAGGCCTTCAAAAGCGTTAGCTCTTAAAAATAAAAAATTAATCTTCAGTGCAGACTATATACGATGTCAGAACATTTTCACTGCATCCTTATATGCAACCACCATCTCAATGAAGATGATTAGACTGAACTACCAGAAGTCAGCAACAACTGACAGAGACCTTTGCAGAGGACAGGTGTTGAATAAGAATACCAGACTTTTATCAAAAGTTGTAAAAACTTATGTTCGGCTCAGCACTGTTTAGAAAACACACAGGTAAAGATCAGTGAATGTCTGAACAAAGTAAGAGCAGATCAATAGCGAGGCAACGGGAACACCGAAGCCAAGGAAACAGCTCCAATGTCTGGTGCCGCCTGGGACATCTGGAATTAAGAGGCAACGCCACCTTGTTCATCCGTTCATCGTCTGTCTCGATACCGACGCTGTCGAGGATCTTTTTCAAGTCCTTGGACGTGGGGGACTCGTTGCCCCCGAGCACTGCGAGCAGATAAGCTGCGACGTAACGCATCCTACAAGACAGGAGAGTAAAGTCTTCAGCACGAACTCCGAATTACGTGCTCGGAGGGAGCTCATCCCGTCTCCCTCCGAGCCACGACCCTTTGGCTCCACTTCTAAACGAGAACCTGCGGCCCGCGAGGCTCGCTCCCCAGACTGTGCCAGCACGGGGCCCGCACACGGCGGCCTGGCACTCACTTTCGCCCCGCACCGGCATCGCAGAGCTCTCCCGAATCAAAGCGGCAAAGCCGCCCTGCCGTTCGCCTCAGACCGTCCCGTCCCTCCGCCAGTCCCGGCCCAGGCGCAGGCCGGGAGAGCACATGGCCGCCATTCTCCCCTGCTACGCCCTCTGCCCCGAGTGATCTCGCCCGGGCCCCGCGGGTGGCCGGGGACTGATGCGGGTGGGCCGGACGCCACCATTCCAGCGGGGTGGGGGGAAGCACCGCGCGCTTACTTGAGTGGTGGCGGCGGCGGCGCGGGACAGCGGCCTGGGACGTGCGCTCGCTACGGCAGAGCGGTGGCGAAAGGAAGGGGCGGAGCCTCGGCAACGCCTTCTTCCCGCCACCCCTCAACAACGAGCGCTGCCATTGGGCCGGGCCGGCGGGCAGCGCGCAAGCCAATGGGGTGCCGCGGGTGTGCTGCCGCCGGCGCGGCCGCTGGCGCATGAGCAGAGCGCGGGCTGCGCATTCCGGGGGTGCTGTGCGCCCTCGCTGTTTGTGTTGGGATGGTTGTGGTTTTCCAAAGTCACGGAATCACAGAGTGAATGAGATTGGAAAACACCTCTGAGATCATTGAGCGCAACCTATGACCGAATATCACTCTGTCAACTAGACCATGGCACTGAGTGCCACATTCAATCTTTCCTCAGACACCTCCAGGGACGGCGACTGCATCACCAGCCCGGACAGCCTGTTCCAATGCCTGACCACTCCTTCTGCGGAGAAATTCTGTGGCATCTTACCCTGCCCTGGTAGGGTTGGCACAATCCCTTCCACTTGTCCCATGAGCTGGGTTCTGCCACCAGGTGCATGTGAGGCAGATCCACATACAGAGTCCTCATATTTGTTTATTTCGTATCAGCACAGAGATGGGCAGTGGGTGATGAATGCAGAAAGCCTGTCTCTGTGCATTTCTTCATGAAAAGGGTGGTCAGGCATTGCAACAAGCTCCCCAGGGAGGTGGTGGAATCACTATCCCTGGCGGGGTTCTGGGAACAATTGCACATACTAGTTAGCTGTGGTCTAGTTGTCACGGTGGTGCTTGGTCAGTGGTGGAACTCGATGATTTTGGAGTGGTCAGCGGGATTAGGGAAGTGATCATTCCTCTGTACTTGCCACAAGTGAGGCCACATCTCAAGCCCTGTGTCCAGTTCTGAGCCCCTCACTTCAATACAGATATTGAGGTGCTGGAACATGTCCAGAGAAGGACAATGGAGCTGGTGAAGGGTCTGGAGCACAAGTCTTGTGAGGAGTGGCTAAGGGAACTGGGGTTGTTTAGCCTGGAGAAAAGGAGGCTCAGGGGAGACCTTATCGCTCTCTATAACCACCTGAAAGGAGGCTGTAGCAAGGCAGGGGTTGGCCTCTTCTCCCCGGGAATTAGGAACAGGACAAGACGACATAGTCTTAAGCTGTGTCAGGGAAGGTTCAGCTTACACATTCGGAAGAATTTCTTTACAGAAAGGGTGATTAGACATTGGAATGGGCTGCCCAGGGCAGTGGTGGAATCACTCTCCCTGGAGGTGTTTAAAGCAAGACTGGATGTGGTACTTAGTGCCATGGTCTAGTTGACGTGGTGGTGTTTGGTCATGGGTTGGACTGAATGGCCTTGGAGGTCTTTTCCAATCAGAATGGCTCTGTACTTCTGTGAAATAGCTCAACTCCATGTGTGAATCGGCTCCTTGCACACTGGGTGACAGAACCCACTTCTGGGATGGCACACTGAGGCCAGGCTCTCTGCAGGAGGGAGAGAGCTGCTCTCCTGTGCTGGGAGGTGGTAATCCTGTGGCAAGGTCTCGCCATGGGATTATGGGAGTCACCACCTGTGCTTGTTTGCTTCATTTCCTGCATTAGGGAAATGAATAGAACTAAAAAGTTAACGCTGTGCTGAAACCCATTGGACCCTAACAAACCAGGAGTGCTGGTTCAGCAGCAGGGCTGTGTGTGGGATGTGGCTGTCCCTGCCTTGCTGCCCTAGGGGTGCCCCAGAGATCCCCAGTGTGGTGGGGCTTCTGTGGGAGCTCAAGTGCTCTCACAAAACAACCAGGCTCACAGTGTTATAGCTGAGCCAGTGCTGGGAGCGGCAGCCAGTGGTTACTGTCCACTGCCTGTAGGAAGAGAAATTGCCCTCAGGGCTACGTGCAGTTTGCATCCAGAGTCACAATTAATTAGGTTAGGTCATCAATTAGGTCTGAGGTCATCAAGTCCAGCCTATGACCAAACACCACCCTGTCAACTAGACCATGGCACTGAGTGCCACGTCCAGTCTTTCCTTAAGCACTTCCAGGGACGGTGACTCCACCACTTCCCTGGGCATCTCATTCCAATGCCTGACCACCCTTTCTTTGAAGTTCTTCTTGATGTCCAGCGTGAACCCGGACATCAGCTGTAGAGCATGTCCTCTTGTCCGGTCATTTGTTGCCTGGGAGAAGAGGCTGACCCCCACCTGGCTACAACTGCCTCTCAGGGCAGCCCCAGCCCTGCGCCCTCCTGGGATCGCAGCCCCCGCTCCATTTCTCTCCCTGGATTTGTATGGAATGAGCACAACACCCGGAGCTGCCCGTGCCTCCCGCTCCCGCTCCCTTGGAGCTCAGGGGAGCCGCACTGGGACCGGCTGCGGTGCCGGGGCCGTGGCTGTGTCGGGAAAATCTCCTTCCGTGCCCTTGCTGTGGCAGCAGGACGCCTGGATACAGCCCCCCATGGGCATCCGGCCCCGTGTCCCGCTGCCTCTGGCACCTCCCCCGTCCCGTCCCGCCCCGGATCGCGGCGCAGCTCCCGAGAACTTTTCAGGAAGTGGCGGCCAGAGCCCTGCCCAGCCCAGCCCCGGCTGCCCGGTGCCCGGACCCGATGCGGAGGGGTGAGACAAGCGGGGCTGTGCTCGGCTGCAGCTGCTGCCGGGGCCTGGACAGTGGCCGTGGGGTGACGGGGCCAGGGGTACAGCTGTGTGTGTCCATGTGCAAGGCTGTGTGTCCATGTGAGGGGCTGTGTGTCCATGCGCGGGGGTGTGTATCCATGTGCGGGGGTGTGTGTCCATGTATGGGGTATGTGTCCATGTGAAGGGCTGTGTGTNGGCGGGGGTGGGGGTGCAGGGGTGTGTGTCCATGTGCGGTGGTGTGTGTCCATGTGAGGGGCTGTGTGTCCATGTGAGGGGCTGTGTGTCCATGTGCGGGGGTGTGTGTCCATGTGCCGGGGTGTGTGTCCATTTACAGAGCTGTGTGTCCATGTGCGGGGTGTGTGTCCATGTATGGGGATGTGTGTCCATGTACAGAGTGTGTGCCCATGTGCAGGGGTGTGTGTCCATTTACAGAGCTGTGTGTCCATGTGTGGGGTGTGTCCGTGTGTGGGGGGTGTGTGTCCATGTGAAGGGATGTGTGTCCCTGTGTGGGGGGTGTGGGTCAATGTGAAGGGCTGTGTGTCCATGTGAAGGGCTGTGTGCCCGTGTGTGGGGGTGTGTGTGTCCATATGAGGGGCTGTGTGTCCGTGTGCAGGTGCGTGTTTCAGAATGTCTGTGCCTCCACAGGTCTGTCGGTGTCTGTTGGCCCCGAGGCTGCCTCTGTGGCCTCCGGAGGTGCCCTCTGGTTCCTTTACCACTGACAGCTTTACAAAGCTATAGCACATGGACTTTTTTCTTGCATGTGTCTGTGAGAGGGCTGTGTACATGTTGTGCACAATGTCTTTGTAAGAAATGCTCACCTTTATACTAAAGCAGTAGTTTTGCTTTTATCCCATTAGTGATCCGTTTCACAAACCAGGTTCTGCGAGGACCCAGCACAGTTTGGGAGCTGCCTCTGGGCTCTGCTTCCTGTTCTGCTTGTCCTTACATTTCTGTTCTTTCAGGGTGAGGCATTCCTGCTCTTTCTGGGGGTGACACCTCCCCCAGACTGTGGCTTGGGGACATCAGTGCTGCCATGTCCCACAGGCTAACAGTAAAAGCACTGCTCCTCAGGGTGTTGCTAGGGCATTAGCTTGTTTCTGCTGACCTTGGACATTAGAGCCAAGTTTGTTCTAATTCTGCATCACTCAAAAGAAACTTCTATTTACCAATTCAATCCATGGCCAGGTTTACAAAGGGCTCCTGATATTCACACCATGAGCTAGTTTAATTGCCAAGCTCAGGAGGTGTTGCTCCTGCACCATGGATGTGCCTTTTCAAACCCTGTCCCTGAGACGTTTTCTCTGCTGCCCTTTGTCCACTTGCTTGTACCCCATTGATACTTGGTTTCACAACGAGGTTCGATGAGGACCTGTCACAGTCTGTGAGCCACCTCTGGGCTCTGCTTCTGGCTCAGGTATCCCTGCCCCAGTTTTCTTGTCCACTTGTAAAGCTGCCCACTAAGGCACCTTGAAATCTGCATTAGGCATAGACATTTACATCTATATATTTTAAAGTTAATATTGGTCTTTATTCTGTTGGTGCATAATTGCTCCATTCCCTGCTGAGATGGTGGCTGGAAATAATCAGAGGCTTTCTCTAGGAGGAGAAGCCTCTGTGACATCTGTCATGCTGCATTTCTGTGCTCTCTGCCTTGTAAACTTTCATGTAATCTTTCCTACCATCTTGCTGTGATTACAAACTATTTCCAGCCACTCTGGACGGGGGCAGGAGGCCTTCATTGTGCACCTTTGTTCTTTTTCAGAGCCATCTTTCCTCCTCTCCTTGTCCCAGCTGCCTTGTGGTGCTGCCAGTGCCTGCCTGCCTGGCAAGTCATGGCATGTCTGGACCCTGTGGATGAGATGCAGAAGATGGCAGAGCTGCTGGGGCTCCAGGATGAGTGCGGGGAGGGGACTTCGGGGGCTCCTACCCTCACTGGCTCCTGCCTTGCGGACAACAGACTGAATCTGGATGTTTATCGTGACGGCTGCCGCCGTTTCCTCCAGCTCTTCAAGGAGCAACGGGGAGAGGTGGTCCAGGTCGAGTTCCTCCGGCTCAGCAGCAACGATTGCCTGTTTGACACCACACTGGGCAGCCTTCCTCATCTGAAGCACCTGAAATCCCTGGTGCTTAAAGGTAAATTCTGGGGCCCATCACCATCCAACTTTCTTAGGCTCAAATTTTTTGTTAATCCTTCTCTCCACATCTGCAGGACAAGCTGCCCTTGGAAGTGTTTTGTTGCAGTGCCCCTTACCTCAGCTTTGTCTCAGCCTTGCTCAGAGGTGAATGCAGATTTCAACAAGATACAGCTTGTAGACTCTTATTTCCTCCCTTTGTTTCTACAGCTGCCTGGGGACTGGGTTTTTTGGAGTCTAGCTGGGTTGATGCTGCAGCATTTTCTATAGCCATTCTCCAGAAGAAGAGCATTTTTTGCAGTTATGCAAGAAGAGGGGGATTGAAAGGTGTTTGGTAAATTTTCAGCCCCTATTTCATTTTTGGGAGTATAATAAGCTGTCTTTGCTGCGTTTCCATATGAATCAATCCATGCTTAATCCTTACTGTCAGTCACTGTAGGTTTGGCAGAGATCAAGACAAACCAGAAGAGGCTGTTCAACATTTTATCTAAAGTCGGACACAGGGTGTACATGTAATTTGGCAAAGTGTAATAACTGTTAGAGCTATAAATATTAGATCATTCTTTGACAGTCTCATCTGTTTATTGTGGGAGGATCTCAATACAATTTGTGTAATTTCTGTATCAGACTGAGTCATTTGCTCTTTGGAAGGTGGAATTTTAAACATAAATGAGAAAAAAAAAAGGGAATTTGGGGGCAGAATTCAGGGTTCTAGCTGAAGACTGAAAAGTCTGATGTTTGTTTCTATATCTGTCACAAATTTCTCATATGAATCATTTGATTTGTCTTTTCCCCCTTTAGTAAGGTGACAATAACAGCAGTACCTTTTATCAGTCTTGTTTTGTGAGGTGTACACACACCCTGAGCATCCTGGAGTGCAATAAAGTAGTTCACTACGATCTTATGTACAAAGTGCAAGGTGCCTGTTAGTTTGGTTGTTCTCATTTTGTACCATTATGCCGCGTAAAAAAATGTTTGGCGCCCTCTGCTGTATACGGATATAAATAGGAAACAGTGGAGAGGGAGTATGAAACAATGAACAAGTGGAGAAGTTTGAAAGTTTCCTTTTGTTTGCTCAAGTTATTTTCCAGGGGTGCAGCCCTTCTCCAATTTGAGTGTCACAAGCTGGAGTACGGAACTTTCATTCTTCCCTCTCTCTGCTGTCTCTCCTACAAAATACTGAATTCCCTACTTTTTCTTCCCACATTTTCACTGCTTTCCTCCTGTGTGCCCTCCAGTCTTGCAAGGGCAGATCTCAGTCTTCAGGGCTGTTTGCTTCTCCGCAGCATGGATAAAGCCTTGAGGGCAAGGACTATTTCCTTGATCCATAAAATATTGTGTGTTGGCCACAGGGAGTGAGGAAGAAGTGGGGAAGGAGAGTGAGAGGCTTGAAGCTATATGGGCCACCCTGCTGAAGGGTGGTAAATGTTTGGAGTGGCCTGGCTCATGCTGAGCTTTGACTCCAGGTATGCTTAGCAGAGCTGCACTGGTTCACTGTGTCATCTCCTGATTTCATAACAGCTCTTCACTGTTACACCCCTTTCACTGATCAGGAAACTGAGGCATGGAGCAGAAAACTCACTTCTCTGAGTACTTTGTGATTAGTGCTGCTCACTGTGATCAGTAACTCCCCATCTTGGGAACCTCTGTGCTAAGGAGTCTCACATGAAGCTGGTGAGCTCTCCTGGTAGCCTAGTGACCTCTTCCTCCACTTCCCTCCATCCAGGTGGCCATGCTAGGGATGAATTTGGTTCCTATCAGCATGGCTCCCTGACAAACTTGCCACCAGACTTTGGGAACCTCAGGTGTCTCACCCACCTGGATCTCGGCTTCAATAGACTCTCCACCTTGCCAAGGTGCATTCTCCACCTCCCCAGCCTCCGTGTGCTCCTGGTGAGCCACAACAGCCTGGTGACACTTCCTGAGGACTTCGGCTGTCTGAGCAAACTGACTTTCTTCTCTGCAAGGAGAAATCAGCTGAAAGACTTACCTCAGAGCATTGGGGAGCTGTCAATGCTGAAGGATCTGGATCTCTCAGAAAATGCTTTGGAATTGCTCCCTGAAGAACTTGGGAATCTACACAACTGCACAGAGCTGGATCTCTCTGGGAATTGCTTATCAAGCATCCCAGACTCCTTAGGTATGTATTTTATTGGGGAAAAGAAGGACATGGGCTTGCCAAGCTTTTGATATAGCCTAGGACCTCTGAGACCCTTGGTCTCTATCCCCAGAGTTGTTAGCACAAACCAGGTTATACTGGAGCCAAATGGAAGAGGTATACAGAAGGATTGTGCTTGGTTCAGTCAGTGTCTTTGAGCATTAACAGCTCTCTGGACCACACTGTCTGTTTCTGTGAATCAGCAACACTGCTGAGATTTCAATACAATTTACAGTGACTGAGGATCTGGCCTGGCTGGTTTTGAGTAGCACCTGGGACTGGTAACAGCAGAGCTGAGGTTTGATGGGATTCAAATCTGGGTTTGAAATCACGCTGTCCAGTGTGGACCAGTCCACAGAACTGGGCTCTGACTTCTGCTGCCCACTTTCCTGGGTCCTGTGTTACTTTGTGACTGAGGTTGTTTTTGATGCTGTTACAGAAAGGTCTTACTTGTAGCTGAAAAACTACAAGAGGACAGAGGAGGCTGCATTGCCTCTCAGATAATTCCTTGCACTCCTTTATTTTGTGAGCTAAAGAGATGTTAGGCTTTTGTGCTTTTCCTTCATTATGTGTGTTTACATGGGCTGAGGAGAGAGGAAGGGTTAGACCTGATGTGCAATGCAATTAACAGCATGGATGGGGGGTCACTTCTTGTTCCACCCTGCAGCCAATTTGAAGTCTCTGCGTCGGCTGCATCTCCACAGCAATCTCCTGGTGACAGTCCCTGCCTCACTTGCCAGCCTGCCCAACTTGTCCAGGCTTGATCTGCAGAACAACTGCCTCCGTACCATCCCCGCTGAGATCCAGACTTTGCCATTCGTGCACGTCCGAGGCAATCCCTTGGGAGAAACTGAACCGTCCCCACAGGCTGGTAATTGCAAGGCTTCTGCTGCTGTGTGTTCTGCCCAGCTGTTCCCTCACTCAGCCCAGCATGGTGTAGATGGGTCTGGATTAGACGAGACAAGCAGAGGACAGTCAGATCAGCATTTATTCGTCTAGAATAATTATTAAGTTGTAAGGATACAGGCAGTACTAGTTATGTTTTTATGAGGCCTATCCCAGTCTGAAGCGCTCAGTGGTCCCTGGAATAGGGCTTTCTTGATAGGGTTTTACAGTGGAAGTGAAAATGAGACTCACAGGGAATAGATCAGGAGAGGTCCCTAAAGGGGTCCAGCATTTTTAGCAGAGGTAAGCACCAGTTCCTGGACTTGCTGCATGGCCCGAAGACTGTGGTGGCTCATGCTAGAACCTCAGAGAGCAGCAAGGGCTCATCCTGCTGTGCAGTTACCTCCTGCTTTCCCAAGGTTCACTGGCTGCAGAGGAGCAGCTCTTTGTCCAAGAGGAAGGTGATGAATAAGCAGGAATCTGAGCAGGGTTTCCCAATGGTGCTCATGTTCACCAGAGCAAGCACTGATTCCCAGGGGTAGCCCCTGGCAATCTGACATGGCCCTGAGAGCTACAAGGGTGGCAGACTGAAATATTTTCTAATTCCCTCTGCTTCTGAGTTTCCCTGGGGAAGAGCTACCATTTTTAGTACATCTTGGGACCTCGAGGCCTCATGCCATCTTCTCGCTGCAGTGTGTTCTGGAGCCTGCTGCAGCATGACCAGGATTCCATTAGCGACTTCTGTCAGATTAGGATTAAGCCAAAACTGTTCAGCCTTTCTTATCTACCTTGATTTAAGTAACCTCTATCTCCTTCTCCTACCCAAATCTTTTCCTTGCCACAGATGAATCCAATACCAGAAATCTAAAAAGACTCTTCATTGCATCAGGAGAGGGCAGGTAAGCCTCTATTATTAAGAACTTATGTTACTGTGGTGTAACAAGGTTCCAGACAAGATTGGTGCATGGTTGGTATTGCAGGAATGTATAGGAGCCTATAGCCTCAGTAGGCCAGGGAAACACAAGTATGAGATTCTTCTGTTGGTTTTTGGAGGGCTGAAGTCATTGTACAATGTCATACATTCATGCATTTCTTCTGGAAGCTTTACTGTCACCTCTGAAGGCTGCAGTGTGGTCCTAGCCTGTGGCATCCATTTCTACTTTCCCCCGGGGGCTACCTCTCATCCTCTGCGGATCAACTTCCGATCCCTTACGCCAGATCCTCAGTGGGTAAAGCTGAGACACCACGATGTCCTGCTGAGTAAGGTCCTGGAGCTGCAGCCTCATGGGTTCCAATTCCAGCAGGTGAGGATACACCCAGGTCACCTCCTGATGAATGTGCCCTTGCACAGCTCAGTAGAGCTCAGTAGATTTTCTGAGAGAGCCTTTTGGGACCTGTGAGACAGTTACCCCCATCCCTGCTGCTTTTAAGTAGCTGCAGGACTGCCTCTCAAAGAAGCCCTGCTGCAGAGAGTCAGAAAGGACACAGGCAGCTTCTCTGGCGCTGTGCTGACCTGGCACCTTTGCCTTCCCCACTGCTCCTGATTGAGCTGAGCTGTAACCTTTCTCGCTCACAACCCCCCTGCCCTACCAGAGGGTAAGTCCAGCACCTGGGCTTGGCCTGCAACAAGAATGGTTTGCATCCTTCTCTAAAAGTCTCCTTGTGTGGTTTGCATTCAAGGTGGCGAGTAGTTACACCACCTACCAGCCCCATCACGGCTGATAGCAGCTCACTGCAAAAGTTGCTTTGCCCTTTCTGCTCAGAAGCTGCTGAACTTTTCCTGCCATCACATTCCATAGCAGACCTGACATTTCCTGTCACCTCCCCGGAGGCTGCAGCAGAGAGCAAGCCACAGAGTAGAGCTGGGCTTGGTTTTGTCCTTTGAGCTGGTGTATGACAGGAGTGTTTTTTGCCAGGAGGTGCAGATCCGGATGCCATATATCTCACCTCAAACCCCTCACCAGCATGAGGTGGTAGTTCGGACCTTCAGTGGGCAGAGCTGGAGTGATCTGAGAACCATAGTGAAGAAGAGAAAAGCAAAGGTGAGCAGACTGAAATTACCAGTGACGCACTTTGTTCCTGTTCCCCTCTTTGGTTTTGCCCAGCCAAGAGTGAACCCGTTTGAAACATCTCATGAGCTGTGTTTTGACCAGCTGCTATAAAATGTAGTGGATTTCAGCTCCAGGTTTATTCTGTCATGGAGGTGTGTCTCCTGAAGTTGATGAGTTACAGCCTGCCATGCTTCATCCCTGATCGAGTACTTTCTTCTGCTTGACTGGTACTCATTTTCCTGCCTTTATTGTATTAGGTTATATGCCTGCGTGTTTTCTTCTTTGTCTTCTGTTACAGAGGTGTGAGGCCCAGTGTTGTGTCCTTCACTTCTCTTGGTTCCTTGTTGTGTCTCGACTTGTGCAAAATGAATGCAAAGTGCCAGCAGAGGGGACATTGCTCTTTTCCAGTGTGGATCCAAACATCAAAGTGATCTTTCCTCCTGGAGTCACCAAAGAGCCCCGTAGTGTCAAGCTGCAGGTATGCATGCTTTAAAAAACAAGCTTTGGTGAGCTCTGATGCAGCTGTTGTCTCATGCCTACTACAGAACCAAACAGAGACGTCTGCCTTAGGGTAATTCATGTTTAAACATGGTTGCTTCATGGGCTGACCCATCTCAGATCACCTTCTCTCTTAACTTCCCTGCCTGCAACATGGGCCGTGCTCTATGCTGCCCTATGTGGGAATCTCTTAACAGATCAGCAGGTAGCTGCTACGAAGGGAACACAAGATTTTGCCTCTTTTTCACTTGCAAAACTGACCCTAGCAAAATGGCTCAGTGAGAATTGGGGGTGGTGGGGGAATCTAACGTGGATCTAATTCTAAAATCACTCCACTAAAATTAATTGCTCTGTAGAGCTGCTAGATTCTCTTGTAACACCTTAAGTCTGTCCCAGCTTGACAAGTTGCCAAAGTTCACTGTGCTTTATTTCTCAATGGATCCTCCAGCAAGAGCAGCATTTGCCTGCTGGGTGCTGGAGGAACCGAGTGAGCAGTGTGGGAGTTTGGTGCCTGACTGCTCTGCTCACTGTGCTCTCTGCCACATCCAGGTGCTGCCAGTCTCTGCAGAAGAGGTACAGGAAATTACAGCCAATGCAGAGTGCAGAGCCAGTCCCCTGCTCTACCTCTCCCAGGACTCCACAGTGGATTTTCTCAAGCCAGTGAGAATTCAGCTGCCTCTTCCGCCTGAGGTCACAGGTCAGCTTATTCCCAAAATTGACGAAGAGAAATGCCATATTTGGAAAACCACAAATGGCAAGAGAGAATTTTGTTTGCCTCTCATGTTGTTAATAAAGCTTGCTGCTTTTCCTGAAGGAAGAGCAAGGTGTGTCTGCTGAGTGCATGGTGGGGCAGAGCGGTGGGAGTTGAAGGTAGTTCAGGTCCATCCGATCAGGGCTGGGGTTCACAGACCGGACAAGCTGGGAGAATGGTCTTGGCAAATGGATTTCTCTGCCAAACCACATGTGTATTTAAACTGCTGGTTTTAGTATGGTGGATTGGAGAGGCACTCCTGCCCACTGAGGAGATGCTTTGTAAAAGGGCTTTGATTCATGATTGGGAGTAGCTTGAAGCAGGAAATGAACATGCTGCCTCCAGGAGTCTGCCTTCTCTTTTCCTTGCATATGAATCAGGTGCTGAGCCACTGCATTTACAAATGCATGATTGTATGCTAAGCCACATCCCACTCTGAAAACTGATAAAAACAGCTTCAGTCATGCCAGGTATTCCTTTGTTTGCTGAGTACCCTGAGTCTCCTAACTCCTATTTTCTTTGACCTCTCCTCTTTTTTTGTGAAGAAATACATGGCCTTCATTATAACACTACCCGGTATTTGTATGCCTGAAGTGCATCAGGATTGAAAAGTCTGTGAGATGTACATTAGAAAGAGATAGAACTTAATTAATAACCTTAGATTTTAGTGATGAGAATTGTCTAACTAATCTGTTGGTGGAAATGAGCACACTATTAGTTTAACTCTGCATGTTTTGCCAGAATATCCTAAAAGCAATGGGATAGTCTGGTCCTTTTATTGCTGCTCTTTGACCAAAGTTCAGTCCTGGATGCTGAAGAGAAGACTGTGAACCCTTACTTGGTGGCCTTAAAAAGTAAATCACCCAAACCTGTGGCTGGGTTTGTAAAGCCATGAATAAAAGGTTTCTGCTGCATGTAGCATCTCTTGATCATTGGTGTCTTTAGGGCTAAATTTGGTTCGGTCAAGGCTGCATATTCTCCATGGTGACCTGGAGGGCAAAAGCTGGAATGACATTACCAATGAGGTGGTGCTGGAATTCACCCATCTTTATGCAGTGTTTGAAGTCACTCACTTCTCCTGGTAAGTGCAGGACTAGTCCTGATGAAAAGATGGGATGTTCCTCTGCCTTGCTTTTCCCACGCTCTGACCAGAGGCCATGACATTAACTCTATCTGTTCCCTTTTCCTTTTGCAAATCAGGCTCAGCTTAGAACTTTGCCTCTGCCCCTCTTTGTCATTCTTTCCAATCGTGTGGGTGTGACACTGGCATCTTCCTCCTTTTTTTTTCATTCCTTGTCTCCAGGTACTGGCTGTGGTACAGCACCAAGACCTACATTGGAGGCATTGCCAAGAAGGTCTATGAGCGGCTGCGTCTGTACCAGGTGAACTTCATTGCACTGCAGAGGAAGAAGGATCCCGAGCAAGTCCTGCTACAGTGTGTCCCCAACCACAAGGTCTGATCTGGGTTGCACTGCCTTGCTCCTGAGCTTCCCAGGCTTCCCTTTGTAGGACGTAAAGGCAGCAGTGCACTGAATGGTCCTGTTCACAGCCCCAGAGTCATGGCTGGGGTATGCTGTCACCACACTGTTGGTGGTGTGATACTGATTCACAGGGAGCTGGGAGAAGAAAAAAATTCATTCTATGTAGTGGTAAATGCCGTGCATTGATTTCCTTTTCTGCAATCGCTGAGGACAGGGATGCTAAAATTATCTGAGCCATAGTTACTGGCCATGCGTGTGCTGTTATTATCCAGCAAACATGAGGCAAAACATGTTGCCTTAAATTTAAGTCAAAATTTACACGTCACTTGTGTGACATGGGCTAGTGGTGTGGGCAGCAGCACTGCTTTGTTTTCAGCTGGAGTGGTTCAGAAATGGTACTTCTCTAGATGTTCCTTGCTGTTCACAGTTCAAGCACTGGAACAGAACATATGAGCACTCCTTAATCTGCTTCAGTGCAACATCAGGTTAGTTTATGTTATGAGCGTGAGCTAATCTGGCTGACTTTGTCAAGAAGGAGATGGGAAGTGCTCACGCATTCTCTTCTGCTGCCTCTTCCTAGGGGTATCAGCCCTCAGCAATGTTGGTTCAGGTTAGTGTGAGTATGAGTGTGCAGCTGTGGAGAACATGTCCCTTGGCAGGCAGTGCAGCTCAGTGAGGTGAGGGTAGTTTTATCAGACTGCCACTACTGGGCTGCATATCCAGCTCTGCATAATCCTCTGCTCTGGTTGCTCCTTCTCTTTACCTGTGCTCTTGTATTGAAGTGACCTGTGGACACAAACATCTGCAAGGATTTTTTGTGTTGGGTTCTGGGCTAACACTGTCTCCAGGTGAGGCAGCATTGACACTCAGAGTGAGATTGTTATTTGGGTGTGTCTGTCTTCCTGCTGGGAATGGTCATGGCTTGAGAGAGGTTTCCTGTTACAAATAGAAAGAAGAATCTAACCTGACTCTTGCACTGCCACTGTGATGACACGCTACAAAGTCAAAATGAGCTTTCTGGTGTCCTCAGCTCTGTGCTATTGTAACATGTGTCGTTTTTGCAGAGAAAATGTATTTGAATAGTGAGTGGGATATGTAGCAAGTAAATCCCTCCTTGTCTTTGAAGTTAAAAAGACCTGTTAAAAAGATAGAGACAGTGCTGAAAATGCTTTTTTAATGGGTGTTTGTTCATTCGTTTACATCCTTTTCATGTAAAATAGTCTTCCCCTGCTGAAGTTGAGAGGAACATCATGGGTATAGAAACATGGGTCAGGGGACAGATGTGTTTCAGACCAAACACAGGGTCCTGTGCTGTCCTCCTTGTCAGGTTGACCCAGTGCTGAGGAAGCTGCAGGACCGCTATCGAGGACCTGAGCCATCCGACATGGTGGAGATGTTTGAGGGAGAGCAATTTTTTGCAGCTTTTGAGCGAGGCATCAGCATTGATATGGGTATGGCAATTCTGGGCTTGTTCTGCTCCTACCTACCTCTTGTCTTGCTCTGGCCCTAGATGTGTTTCCGCTGTGGGTTGTACTCTCCATGGCATTCCTCTCTGTCTCCAGCTCACCCACTACTCACAGCAGCCAGCCTGTGGACATTTGAACTTGTCACATTCTCTGGTCACACAACTTTTCTGTCTACTTTTCTTTATGAAAGTGCTGTTTGCAGACTTCCATTTCTTCTCGTGCTCTTGTAGACCTGTAGAGGGCAATAGCCAGGTGGGTTTATTTTATGACTGATCTGCTTCCGCAGCATGCTATGCCCTTTTCCTGGCATCTTAGGTAGCACACTGAAATGCCAGTGATGATCTAATTAGTGTTGCCCATTTCTGAGAGAACACATATAAAGCTTTTTATTTTTTGAGAAGATATTTCTGAAATAATTCAGAGCAAAGAATTCCCCCTATTAGAACAGAAGGAAGGAGGGAACAGCATGAAAACTCAAGATTATGTTTTATGTCCCAATGTGTCTGGACAGCTGTGAAATGAGCCATTTTCTGCAAAACCTGAATACACAGCTCCGTTTCATTGGTGTAAATTAAATGCAATTTAAAGTGCACTGGTATTTCAGTGGAGTTCATGAGGCCAGAGTCTGTCCCTCTGTCCTGATTTAGGCTGGACTCTAACTTAATTTCCAGGTACATACAGACATGAATGTTGTACCTGATTATATTTTTTTTTCCCTTTAGCTCTATTCTGCACCCTTGCAGAAATGGTGAAGAGATAGGTGACCTATTTTTGTGGATTACAGAGTGCTATTGCAGTTGATTCTGCCCTCCAAAGAATAGAATGAACTGAGATGGAAAGGAAGTGCCAAGGATGGACTTGACTCCATGTGTCATCCTGCCTTGCCTTCCATTCTTGAACTTGATCTCTACCATGTGGTCATTCTCTTTTTTCACCTATGGGAGCTGCTTTCTCCACAGTCAGTGTTTTCTGCTTTCCTGTGTCGCTCAGTGGGGAAGGGAGGGTTGCAATTCTTTCAGCCATGAGCAGAGGGAGTAGTTAGTAGTGTGGAGACTGGTAGTGGATGATGGGCTGTTGGACAGGCTCCAAAAGCTGCACACTTTTCTCCACAAGTTGAATGCTTCCTGCTTCTTGGCACAGATCGCCCTGACTGTGTGGATGGACGTCTCTCATTTATTTTTTACTCCCACCTGAAGAACATGAAGGAAATCTATGTGACCTCCCCTGTGGACAGAAAAGGCCAAGCTGTAAAAGGCCAGGTGAACAACAAGTTACACTGACTTCTTGTTTCCTATTTCATCACTGCTTTTACAGTACTCCTCATAATAATCTCTGAGTGCTGGGCATGACTCTTTTCCTAACCTCTTTCTCTGGCTTTGCATTTCACTGACTAAACTCTGAATAATCAAGAAGTGTAATCTTGAAGGATCAGTCATCACTTAACAGTCTGACTTACATTCCTGCCATTAATTTTTGGGATGTTGGCAGAAAGTCCAGCCTTTATGGCAGAACCTCAGTGCTCCTCCCAGTAACACATAATTGAGAGGCCATTTTTGTGGGCTGGGGATAGATGAGAATGCTGAATTCATTCTTTCCCAGACAGAAATAGGCCAATAGGCTGGGCCACTGTGCTTGAATTAGAGCCTCACTGCATCCTTTCTCTTTGCAAAGGTCTCTTTCTACCGAGGGGCAGTTCCAGACAGCATCCCTGAAGATGCCAGCAGGAGGAGGAAAGGTCCAGACTCCCGCTGGCTTGCTACTCTGCCCATCAAACTGCCTGTGAGTTTTCTCCTACAGAAAAATTAATCTAGATGGGGTAAGAGCATGGCATTCCTGCTCAGCTGATTTTGTTTTCCTCCATGAGAAGGCATGTGATGAATGACCACAAGAAATAACTGCCCAGCCATGTCATGGTGGAGATTTCCCACTCCCTGTGAGCGAGCTCTTCTGAATGAAGAACATGAAGAGCTGGGAGTGGCCTCCATCTCTCCTGCTCATCTTGCCTGTCAACCACAGGCTTGTTGGATGGGTGGTCAGAGAGGGTGGATCGTTTGAATGAATGAGAATGTAGTACGCAAGGAAGCTGTAATTAAGGGAAGTGTCTGTTTTGTTTATAAATTTCTTAGTCACACAGCTCATGCAGCAGGAAAAAAGAAAGGAATAGGATGAGGTATTTGTGCTGGATTTGAACACAGACATGGAGTGTAGGTATTCTGGTGTGAGCTTTAAAGCTTGGCTGTATGTTACAGTGAGAAATGCAACTTTTGCTTATGGAATTTAAATGACATTTGAGAAGCCTAAACCAATAAGTATTCAACCTTGGTAGGTTGAATACTTCCCTTCTGATCACCTGCCATGAACTCACATCGTTTTCTGACACATGCAACCTCAACTACAAACGTAGACTGAGTGCTCTCTTACTGCTGAGGCAAATATGTTTCAGGGATGTGGCTTATTTTAAACTGCTCTCTAAATGCAGGAAAGGAAATTTGTGGTGTGAGCTATGACTGTGAGTACTACGATTTGATATTTTCCTGAGGCAGTGAGCATTGCTGGTCACTGCCAGTGTGAGTCCTCCTTGCTTCTTACAGCCTGACCCTTCAGCCCCAAGAACTTCCTTTCTCCCCAACAGAAGGAAGAAAATTTCACTGTGGAGACTGAGTGGCCAGACACTGTTCTGTATGAAAAGAGATGGCAGAAGAAAAAATGTTCTTTCTCTCTCTTCTTTGTGACACAGCAACTGAAACCCCGCTGGGATGAGAACCCCGGTCCCCTGTATGGCTTCTCCTTCCCTCCCTTGAACCTGGGCAATGCTGAGACCGGGTACCTGACACAGGCAAACCTGCTGAGCATTGCCAGGCGTGTGGGAGCTGACTGGCAGAGCATCGGCCTCAACCTGGGCCTGACCTACCAGCAGATTGAGCGCATAGACTACAATAACAGGTGAGATAGGACACAGTAATCAACAGTGATGCATTGTATCTATCTGTCCATCTATCTGCAGTGTAATAGTATAAATCAAGGCTTGGCTGGTTGAAAGTTCTTCCACTGTAATTGTTTCACTGGATGAAAAATGGGTTGACTCACATTTCTTCTGAAAATAATACCTTTTATAATGGGAAACTGATTATTTTCTCTTGCCATTGTAAAACAAAGCTTTTTTGTTTGAAAAACAAAATTGGGAAATAACAAACCTGATGAGCTTTGTAGTTTAGCTGAGTTGCATTCCTGTTTTGTTCTGTGATCAGATTCCTGGCCAGACTCCATCTCTTACAAAGAGAAATGATCTATGGCTTTAATTGTGAACATCATCGTTATTCAAAAAGAGCTTGTGGTACATCATGGGACATGCAGCCTGACCAAAGAGCCAAAGGAGTAGGAGAGAATTAGACTTGTTATGATCAAACTAATGTTCCTGTGAGGAAGCTATATTCAAAGGCAGAATACCTTAATTTGATATTTTCATTAGGAAAAATGAAAAGAGAAACGTTCATGCAAGAACTGCAATTCCTGTATGCTGGGTGGGGAAGAGGCAGGAGCACTATGTGCTTTTGGTGTCTGGATGGCTTCTTTAAGGCTCTAGCCATGGCTGGGACTTAGGTAAGGTCTCTTTAGTTTGCTGCTCAGGAGAGTGTGTTGGTTACTTCTGTCCGTCTTCCTTTCTTCAGAGAGGACCTCAATAAGCAGATCCTGGACATGCTTTTCTCATGGGCTCAGCAGAACTCAGAGGATCCTGACTGTGTGAGCAAGCTGATCACAGCCATGAAAGAGAGTGGCCGCCAGGACATCGCTGATGAGGTCGAAGCCATCATTGAGCTGGGGCGGCAGAAATACAGCGAGTCCATCCGCCGGGTGGGCCTGGAGCAGGAGAGCAGCACTGAGGACTCTGCAATAGCTTTGATGTAGCACCTAGCAGAGAAAAATGGGGTTTGTATGGGACCCCTCTGTGTACCCAGAGTGTTGGTGCCTTGGGGCTGCTCCCTCCTCAAGGGCCAGTGTCTTCCTGAGGAGCTGGACATTGATTCTCTCAGGTCTGTACTCACATGCCACTCCTGCCAATCCCAAGAAGTTCAGAGTGCATTTATGAACCTTTTTTCCACTTCCACTTCCCCTTCATGACCTTGAGCTTTAGCTTTCAGACATGAGGAGAAATTTAGAGCCTGAAGTGTCTGTCTGTCAGCTGAGTAGTGGCTTAAGTAGTATTTGATGAATTAATACTCATGTTACATGTATTTATTTATAACTTATTCCTGAAACTGGAAACACTGCTGGAAACACTGGGTGTGAGCATTTGGGTCTGTTTGTGCTCCAGTGCTTGATGGGATAGTGGAGGTGCAGTTATGTTATGAAGGCCTGTGATGTGGTGGGGACTTTTCAGCTATTTCTGTTAATGATGTGTTCTGCTCACATGAAAATGTGAACTGTATTCCCCATTAAAATGTTTTCCATTTTTTAGCAAATCTCTTCCAGTTCCCTTAAGTCCAAACAAAACCTAAGTATTTGTGGGGAAGAAAGAAAAAACTGATTTCTAGAAATTTTGCTCTAAGAATTGCTCTTTTTTTGGTTTTGCTCCAAAAGCTGTCATGAAACAAGGCTGCTACACCTGCAAGCACCTTTCTAGACAACACCTACATACTGCTGGTCTTTGATCAAGTTCTGGTTTTATTTTATAAAAAAAGGTAAAAATCCATGACCTGTTCTGGGAGAGACTCTGATTTAAGTGAAATTAAAGTTTCCCTTGGAGTTTTCAAGGGGTAGTCCTCGCATCCTCCCAGTGAAATGTGACTGTGTAGTAGTGAAGGTATGACCTCTCCTGAAGTTTGGTGAAAAGCAAGACTTAAATTTGCGTTTTAAAAACTAGTCTGACCAGCTGTGAAAGAAGGCACTTTTGTGGGTTTGGCATGAACCATGCTGAGCTAACTTCCCAGTTTTTCAGCCTGAATATCTTGTATGAGGCTGGAAGCGTTTACTGCTTTTTAGCTGCTCAATCATTTATTACTGAGGTGCCCTTCTCTTCCTGTTCCCCTTCTCATAACGGCCCTCACTTAATGACCCACTAATGACAGTGGAAAATTACATGCAAGCTTTTTGAACGACCACTGTCATCTAAGTCAATTGAACTCTTTAAAGACAGGTTTGAATTCAGCATAACTCTCTAAGCATTACTTAAAGGGCTGGTCTTAGTCTGAAAAAAAAAGTGTGTTTAAAAATGCCAGGTTGCAACACCCGAAGGCAACTGTGCAGATGCAGCTTGGGTAAATCCTGGCATTTTCTTCCCCTTGTGAAGAATCATTGGTGGTTTCCCTGATGCTTCTTCAGACCTGCCATCAGTATTATTGAAAGAGAGGCATAAAATCATTCTGCTTTTTTTCTCATTTAAGACTGTTCTAACATCTCAGGCTACAGAGTGCTTACTGTCCAATCCAGAGCACTGGATAAATACTTGCAGACTTGAGTTGTCACCTCGGGCCTAGGGACTTCCTCAGATCTGATTTCCTAGGCTGTGCTGCCCCAAGTCTCATGCTGGGTTCAAGTCAGCAGTGCTCTTTTGAATGTATGTTTTCTCTTGTATTCTGTGTCACATGTAATTGTAATTTTCATGGATACCAACAAGTATTTGTTCCTTCCTCCAGTTTTGGAGAGATGCATTTGAGCATATTGCTCTCACTGGGAATAAAATCAGCACTTAACTCTTTCATAGAATGGTCTGCTATTCCATAAATGCCTTGAGTTAGATGGAGAGCGGTCCCTTTAAACCTGCTGGCAGGAGAACACAGGTGAGCTTGGCTGTGCTGCGCAGAAATGGGAGAAGAGCTCCTGTTTGGATACTGCCAGCTGCAAAGCACAGGACAGACTGCAGCTGAGTTAATGGAGGGTGGCTTTGCTGCAGTGGGGAAACGCAGCGTTCAGGGCATGAGCTGAGCGTGTGCCTGAGGCTCAGGTGGAGCAGGTCTAGAGAGCAACAAGGCTAATCTAGAAGGGACAGTGTGTAGAGTAAGCCAGTCCTCTGGTGAAGGTGTGGGAGAAGTCTACGGGAAGCACAAGGTAGCATCCATAGCTACAACAGGATGAAGCTTGGCTTCACTTAGCTTTCCATTTGTGATAGGCCAGAGCTGAGATAGGCAATGCTGCAATAAAGGATAGGTAGGCTGGAAGACTCATCCAGGCATCAGCAGAGCTACAACTCTTCCAGAAAACAGCTTGGTGCCAGGAGAGAGGAAGGTTAGTGCCAGGTGTCCAGGTTACTCATAATGGGCTGCAGGCAGGTCAGGTGACAGCAGAAACGAAGCCCTAGACAGTATCATCAGCAGAACAGCTCTTCAGGATTTGGGATGATAACTGAAGGAAAGGTAAGTATTGTACCCCAGACAAGGATTGTTATCTCCAGTCTTTCCCTGCTGAATGATAGCTGGTGGGCTGGGCCTCCTTGCAGGCATCTGCCGTTCTCCTTGAAGTGACACCAAAGCAAGCACCCAGCTGAGGACACCGAAGTGCTGGCAGGAAATCAGAGCAACTGTTGTTCAACTGCTCTTTCCTTATCTGACTTGGCAGCAAATATTTGAGCTGGATGAGAGTCAATGGAAAACATTATTTTGAGGTGTGTTATCTTTATCAATAATCTCTTTGAGGCACAGTAAGTCTTTCATAAGCCTGTAGCTGCTATGGCTGATAACAGTTGCAGTAGATGGTTGAACCAGCAAAAGAAATAACTAACCTGGAATTTGCCATTTGAACCAAAGTATAGCATTTGTTTCTGACTTCTGTCATGAACTCATCACATACTTCAGTAGTATCTTTCCCTTTCCCGCTATCTGGCTTTTCCTGGTGCCTAATATGCACCTTACAGTGTTCTACGGATGATCTGGCAGATTTTATGGTTTTTACTGTGCATGATCCTGGTGTGTCCAAAATTCTCCCAAATAAATTTTTACCAAGAAAAGCCTATTTACAACACTTTTTAAAAGTAAAGCAAGAAATTGTTTGGGAGTAGGAACATTTTTTCTCCTTTTTTGGCTGTAACATTCATAGCTCTTTAACTCTCATAATTAAACCCTTTTCTACTTCATAAACTTGCAGATCTCCACCAAATGACCTGGGAGGTGAACAGTGTGTTTCCCACATACCACCCTGCACTTCCAATTTTTTCTTACCATGACATTCCTCTAGCTGCCAGAAGATAGATCCAGGTAAGATGCTTCCAGCTCCTACAGATATTAATAAAAAGACTCCAACAAAACAACCTGAGAAGTGAAAACCCAGGCAAAGCTCAAATCAGTTTATTAATTCCATAAAAAATACAAAGGAAAGCCCTGCAGGGGGTTAAACTGTTTACACAGTTCTGTCAGTAAAATGCTGTAAAAGACCTGACTGAAATACAAAGTTGAGAGTGAGCCCACAGGGGCCGTGTTCAGTTTCTCTGTTTACTGTGGGCAGGCAGCAATACTGGAAAACTCAACACATCCATAGGATTGCTCTGACAAAGGAAAGGAGATCTCTGTGGTGCACTAAGGACTGGATGGTTCAGCCATGAACCTACTGAGCTTGATGGCAAAACTTAAAGAGCATTAGAAGATATCCAGTTTGTAAGATTTTCTGCTGCTTGGGACACACTTATGTCCATACTTGACAGTGTCATACTGCTGGTTTTTTAAAAGGGAAGTGAAATCTGATGGCCCTTAAACTGTTTTTCTTCCAAGGGAAGATCACCACACGTTTTCAGCCTTTAAAGCAAGAGTAGCTTTCACTGGGAAAGGAGTGAGGCTGGTTTTCAGTCACTGGTGCATCAGAACCCCAGCCCAGGGCTGCCTCAAAGTAAGCCCACCATGCTAACTAGTTGGTATTGTTAAAATGAAGAAAACAGCATTTGCTGCAATTAAGTGTGTGTTCATTTCCTGAACTTTGCAGAAATAAACTCTGTGTTCTTAAAGCACCATTTTTCTGTAAGTCTGTGTTTCTTGAAAAGCCATGAGAGTTTGACCCTTGTACCAGTTTTCAGCTACCTTGAAAAAAATCGGTGACTAGGAAATGTAGAAACCAGGTAGGCAACATGACCACGCCTCTATTCTTCCTGCCTCACAGTAGGTCTGTAGGTTGAACCCATCCAGAAGTTTCTTTTGGGAGGCTGGAGCTGAGATCCATCCGCATGGTTTGCTCATTGAACAGCAGTGTAGTTCTTATCTTTTCCAGAGAGGAGATAGTGGAACTGGAAAATGTGCAAGGGGCAGGAAGGATGCTCAGAGATGAGTACTACAGAGCATTTTTAACTCTTTTCTTACAGCAAAGTATTGCATCTCCTGGGAAAGGATGAAGACTCTGAATATATATGGTTGCCATCCACTGTTTCTCAGCTAGGTGGCACCAAACGAAATAGTCCAGTATCACCTGTAAATCAGCAAAAGTGGGTACGTTTTTCCTCGCTATTCATAGTTCTAATGCCCACTCTTTGCTGTGAGATGTTTGAGGCCAAAACACAAATATCGTGTTCAGAAAGTGATTGAATAAATTAGTGGGGAAACAAATCCTCTGACAAGCGAATGGATACGGAAAGCTGAATGCATTCCCGTGTGGAAGGAGCAAGGGATTTGGGGCTGCCTTTCTCAGACAAGAGTTGAATCAGAAGCAGCAACTGAGCATGTGGAGAAAGAAAGCAGGCAGAGGAAGCCGATTAGACATCTCTACCTGCTTTCTCTAGAAAAGCAAGATGGCTGCAAATTTTATTTCTGCTTAAACCCTGTGGATAAGAGGCAACCACACTCAGAAGGGTCAGAGGAGAGGTGGCTGTTGCTTGAACCTCTCCTCAGAGCCATGTGGCTGAGTTTCACTCCTGGTCTGAGAATTCCAATGGTAATGCAAAACAAACCAGGTAGCACTGCTCAGAAGGGGAGACAGGATTTCTACTCTGGACATGTCAAGCTTGAGAACACCTCCTCTGCCCTATTTTCACTGCCTCTCAGCAGAAAGATGGAGTTGGAGGTATCTCCTGGCAGGGCACACAAAGTCCCATGTGCTGGGTCAGCTGGTGGAGCCACATCTTGGGGCAGGCCCTGCATGGTCATCAGCTGCTGGGTCGCAGGAGGTCAGGGAAGATAGATTGGGCACAACCCAGAACAGCCGGGTCAGCTGGAAGGTGTTCCCTGCCAAGGCAGGGGAGTTGGACCTTTAAAGTCTCTTCCAACCCAAACCACTGTGTCATTCCATGAAGTTGGGCAGGTTTGATTTAGCGAACAGGACATGAGAACTTAAGGGATGCTGTCTGCAGACATTTAGCGAGTGACTTGGGAAAACAGCAACATATCTGTCATCTCTTAGCTGCCAAGCCATCCTAAGTTTCCATGCTTCTACAACCCTGCCAGCCCTCTACTTGAAGCATCAAGGGTAAACTCTTGAAATTTCTAAAAGACCCTACAAATAGCTTAAGAAATGATTTATGTTTTCCATCCTGATGCGGGAAACCTTTTTTCTGATCAAAAGAGGTACCAGGATGTGGCAGGCCCACCTGTGGGTTCCAAGGCAACAGCAAGAACTTAAAGCTTTGGGTATGAACAGGATCACAGAGTGATCTGAGTAACTCCAGATGTGTCCCAGCCACGCTGTCTCTGCCAGGTTTCTGTCACTGGCCAGACCTGGTCTTCTGGTGGTGTTTAGCATCACCAGGTTTAGAAACAGCAAATCTGTACATCCAGAAGAGAGTGGGACTTTTGCAGAGGGTGACTGCAGCCCCTATGGAGTCACACATCTCTCCCTGTCATGTGAAGAAGAGTCCTGGCTGATGAGCCTGGGTGGCTAGGATTCCAATTCTGCTTTGTTGGGCTCATGAAGAGAAGCTTTAGATTACGGTGAGGAGTAGGACAGGAAAGCTGGATGAGGGAGTTAGCAACAGGATAGCTGGGGGAGGACATGAGCTTAGGTATGAATCTTCACTTTGCTGCTTCTTCAGTCCCTGGAGGATTTTACTTTCTCTGGAAGCAGCAATGATTCAGGACAAATGTTTGGATTTTTTCCCTCCAGGCTGGAGAAAAATATAAATCCTTGTGATTCTTAACATCTCACCAAGGCCAGAGCTGAGAACAAGCGTGGCTTGTGATATTGATTGTAGCTGCTCCCTCTCAACATTGCAAGTTTCTGTCTCCTGGTGTCTGCACAGCCTTCATGTGTTGCAGGAGCATCAGGCTGAGTGACAGTCCCGGTGAGGCTTTCATGCTGGTGCATTACAGAATACAAGGTGTCTCCCCCTCAAAAGTCCCTCACAAGAGATTATTTCTTTGCAGTCTGGGCAGAGTAAAGAAAATCCTGCTGCTTAAACAGGCTATTTTGTGACAACTGCTGTGCACGAATGATGGCTGGAAGGCAGAGGCAGTCACACATGGATCCATCAGCTTTTTGGGGTCCTAAAATAACATGGCCCTGGAGGAGCTGGCTGCAGCTCTTGGTGAGGTGGAAAGTCTGAGAACTGTGACTCTCCCTGAAGACCAGCTGTTTCACCCGTGGCAGGTGACAGTGTCCTCAGCATCCACTTCACCCTCCAGGCTGGCAGCATGGAGCCATCTCACCTTTCTGATCCCTAAGAAACAGCCACGGAGGTTACTGCCAATGCAGATTCCACACAGCTGTTTGTCAGCTGCTGAAAGGGAAGACGAACAAACAAACTGTGGAGGGTGAGGAACACTGAAAAATCCTGGAGCAAACTGCCTTCTTTGGCACCCCAACTGCATTCTTGGGCCACACACCCAGGGGAAAAGAGTGATCAGTGCCCCATAAATCTGACACCGCCTCTGCATGGGGACAGATGCCTATGGTGGAATGCTGTGGGTCGTTTCCTCCCTGGGCTGAGGGGGAACGCCCTGCTGAAAGGCTCCCAGGTCAATAGGTGGCTGCAGCTGCAGGCTCCCTGCCAGCAGCTGTGCCCAGAGTGGGATCTGGAGGCCGATCTCACAGCCAAGACAGCGCCATTCATCGGCACTCAATAAACAAAAGTGCCTCGCTGTTTTATCCCGGAGATAAGCATGGAGGGCATGAGATTGCTTTCGCTTGTGTTGTCTGTGCTGAGCGTGGGAGCCTGTGCTGGCTGCCAAAGGAGCCGAGGCACTGCTGCTGTGGCATATGCTGTGGACAGGCAGGGAACAGGGGCTGCCGGGTGTCAGGCAGCCCCCAGGCTAGAGCCTCGCGGCTACTGGGCACTGCGAGATGCCGGTGTTTACTGGAGGCTGCCAGCCCTGCAGGACGTGTTGCAGAAGCTGGGCCATTGTTTAAGCCAGCTCATGACATGTTACTCATTAACACACCATGGTCAACCCAGCTGCTCTGAAAGTCACTTAAAAAAGGAAGAAAATTCTACTTTTTTTTTTTTTACAAACACCTGCATGCTTTGAGCATCAGGGATTTTATTCCCACTAATTGTTCAGCATTTGAATCAAATAGCTACTAAGAAGATGTCTGGAGCCTCTTTTCAAGTACTAATGGCCAGAGAGGACAGACAGACCACATACACTTGTTCACCAGCGTGGTCTTGCAGCTTGAGGTCTTGGGAACAACAGAGCCAGGTTCGGGGTTAAGCTGTCCCCTTCTCACACTCTCCAGCTGCATCCACATCCTCTCTCACTTCTGTAATGTCAAGAGTCTGCACAGAAAATGAAACCAGACCTGCTAGGTCAGTGGTTTCTGGGTGCTTCCTGCCATCCAAGCCAATGGCCAGCCCTGAATCCGTTCATTTTACTCATTCTGTTTGGCCGTACCCTGGATGCCTCCTCTAACACCTCTGTGCTGTTACCTTTGGCAACAAAGCCTGTGGTCTCAGTGGAGAACAAGATCAGGCTTGGCTGGGATTGATTTTTCCGAAAATCAATGTTGACTGGTGCTAATTACATTACTGCCTCTTCAATATTTATCAGTTAAATTGTCTACCAGTGCTCTGAGAATCATGTCCAGAATGGCCACCAGGCCAAGAGAGCAGTGACCAAGCTTGCCCAATTTTACTTTTTCAAGCGTTGGTTTAAAAACCACACTCATCAGGCACGTAGGGATTTCACTGGCACCCTACAATTTATTAAAACAGAAAACAATACAAATGGGGAAGGAAACTGAAAAGAGAGACCTCGTGAAAGCCTCTTTCTTTGCTGCAGACTGAACTTGACCCTTGTCCTTGAAGGGCTGAACCAGCCCAAGGCCCCTATGGGAGGTAGGCTGAAAGCAGTGCAGGATTTTGAGATTCACACAGGACAAGCTCTGTGACAAGCCAAGAACAGACCTGGTATAATGCTCCGGTGGGGACCATGATGACAACAATGTTGCCTTGTACAGGAGGTCCTGAGCTGTGCTCTTCACCTTGTATCAGACACAGTGCTGCTTTTGAAGCTCCATTTTGTACCAAACAGTTTTAAATCTCTTTTGTGTCTGTCAGGAGAAAAATTTTATATCTGAAAGCAGAGGAAACCTTGACAACCTGGCACTCGCTGAATGTGAACTTTCTTCCTCTGCTTCCTTTCTTTATCCCCTCTCTTAAATGCTGCCGGAAGAAATGGGTCCTTTGTGCCATGCAGGTTACAAAGAGCAGTTGTTTTTATGCAGCAGAACCAAAAATAAAAATGTGTGATTGCAGTCCTCCTGAGACGCAGCACGAAGATGGACAGTGTTAACCTCCTCTTTGCCAGGGGATGGTATTGTCCAGCCAGCACATCTATGCTGCAGTAAACAGTAACATTTGTCTACCTCAGGCCACACTGAGTTCAGTTCAGCTTTTGACTGAGAGGGTACAGCATAGTGAAACCCACTGATGCCTTTACAAAGCAGGGCAGAGTGGCGATGTGCCACCACCAAGGAAAGGGGTGGGAAGCAGTTGTGCAGCTGGGAAGTGAGAAGACCACAACTCCCCCACACTGTTTCGCTGTTCCCCAAACTGGGAATTCCCACAGCAGTGCCCACCACAGCAGCCTGCCTGCAACCCAGGCCTTGCTGCCTGTTTTGCCAAGGACTGGGTGGAGATAAGGCTGTGGGGTTGGATAGACTATTCTGGCATCTCCATGCCCACTGCACTTGCATTTTGCTCTTGTGCTGGATGCTCATCCAATATACGCCAATAAAATGGCCACAGAGTGCAGGTCTCCTTCCTCGGTCAGGCACCACCCTTCTGGAGAGAGCTTTCTACCTCTAGCGCTCTATCTCCTCATGCTTTGCTCAGCCCAGGTTGATAAGTGCACAAGAAAAGATGATCCCCTTTTCACCTATATCCAGTTCATTAGCATTGGCTCCTGATGCTTCACTGGCCTCTGGTTTACATCCTCTTCTCACCTTGGGTTCCAGGTCCCTGACTGTGATAACAAGCTCCTCTTGTTTTCAGGTGTGTGAACAACTGTGAAGTTTCTGGGCTGTTCATCACGACTCCATATAAGTGTCACTTCTCCTGTGTACACAATGTCCTCATTAGCCCTACATGCTCCTGGGAGCATCCTTGTAGGCACTCGTCTCTAGCTACCTCTGATTCATTGCACAGAACAACTGTGCATTCCTGCTCTGCCAGCTTCCATGGGCCCTTGGTGCAGAGCTGGTAATCCTACACTTGCCTAGGGTCTGGTGTATGTGAGCAATAAGGGAGGCTCTTAAAGATGTATTCCCCTGAATGTCTTTCCCTTTCTCCCTGGTGTTGTCACACCTGTGGATGTTAGAGGATCACAGAATAGTTTGAGTTGGAAGAGACCTTAAATATCATCTCATTCTAACCTCCTCTAGTGGACATCTTTCACTAGACCAGGTTACTCGGAGCCCCATCCGAGCCTGGGATGGGGCATCCACAGCTTCTGCGGGCAACCTGTTCCAGTACCTCACCACCCTCACCCATGAAGAATTTGGTCATCCCAAAAGGCACAGAGATCTGTCTGACTGCTGCTGTCCTCACCTTCATGCTTAATTTCCAAGGCCTGATGAAATGGTCTCTGTGGATGTTTTGTCCCAGCAAGGACTTAGGCCCCATAATGCTCCTGAGAGCTCCAGCTCCACAGTGGAGCCTGCTAACCCCAAAAGTCAATGCCTGCTAGTGGTATAGTGGCTTTCCTGAAGGGTAGCAGGCAGCACAGCATAGTGACCCAATGGGCGCAGCAGGCCTGGCTGTTATCCTGAAGGGAATGACAGAATCACAGAATATGCTGAGTTGGAAAGGACCCACAAGGATCATCAAATCCAACTCCTGGCCCTGCACAGGACATCCCCAGGAGTCACACCATGTGTCTGAGAGCATTGTCCAAACACCTCTTGAGCTCTGTCAGGCTGGTGCTGTGCCCACTTCCCTGGGGAGCCTGTTCCAGTGCCCAGCCACCCTCTGGGTGAAGGACCTTTTTCTAATGCCCTGCCTAAACCTGCCCTGACACAACTTCAGGCCGTTCCCTCAGGTACGGATGACAGATTTATTATTCCTCCCCCGCTGCCGCTCGCTCCGTGTCCTGCC
>WEKY01060558.1:0-51781 GCA_013390045.1 Picathartes gymnocephalus | reverse complement strand
AGGGGGCAGAGCTGAGCCGGGCCGGGCCGCGCCGCGCCAGGAGCTCCGCACCCCGCGCCGCACAGTCCCCGGCCCCGGCGGGAGCCGCCGCCGCCCGGTAAGTGCGGGCACGGCCCTTTCCCGGCCCTCGGGAGGCGCCGCCGGGGGTCCCGACACCCCTCCTGCCGTCGGGATGTAGCTCTTCTACCCCGGCCTGGCTCCTGCTGCACCGGCCCCGCCGCCGCTTGCCCCGGCCCCTCATCTCAGGGGTGTGCCGGCCGCCCTTGCTGCGCCCCCGGGCCCTGGAGGGCCGTCTCCTCGCCCCGGGGGGCTGTGGGCTCCGCGGGCTCCCCATGAATCCTCTCCCCGGAGCCGCGAGCTCCCTAGCCCGCCACTTCCCGTTCTCACCCTGGGGGCTTTAAGTCTTCCCGGCCCCTCCCCTCCTCTCCTGGCTGGGTCCCTCTGCCTGTGTGGGGGGCCCGGGGCCGATCCCCCCGCTTGCCGTGGTGTGGGGCTTGCCCTTGCCGGGCGTGGGGGCTGCAGCCGCGGTGCGCCTTCCTCTCCCTGCCCGCGCCGGGGAAATTGCGGGTGACACGTGTGCGGCTCCACCGAGCGCTTTAGTGCCCCAGAGCTGCAGCTTTTTATATTGAAAGCGATTTTCAGTTTCTCCGGGGCTTCTGATTTCTGGGGCGATTCGTAGGATTCCCTGACCGCCCCCGTCGCAGCGCAGGTCCTGCATCTAAGCCCCTCTGAGCTCCTTGCAGACTCTCCTAAGCCAGATCCGTGCCTCTTTGAGGTAGGTCAAGGTTATTGTGCTCTTCATGCAGTGGATGGGGAAAGTGGAAATGTGGACAGACTGGGATTTCCCCAAGGTCACCCTGGATATTGGACCCCAAGCATCCTCTCTCTTGCTGCACTCTGCAGCTGCTGGGCTCCTGCTGGGTGAGGGTGAAGTTGTGGAAATCGGATTTTCCAGTGCCCCAGCCTCTTTCCTGCAAGGCTTCCCAGCTTTTAGTTTATACACCTTGCCAGGTGTCGAGGCAGGTCTAATATATTTTAGCTATTAGATGTTTACAGTTAAATAGTGAGTGTTTTTACTATAGTATATTAATCTCTTGAGAGTGTTGTTGCTGTTAGGATCTGACTTTGTGGTGTTGCTGCTGCTGTTGGGATGGTATCTGCAGTGATTTTGATCACTGCAAGTAACTGTGGCTTTGCTTCTCAAGAACTCGCTTCTTGGCAGTGCCAAGCAAAAGGCGACTGAGCTAGAGTGGTACTGATAACGATGTATCGTGCGGGACTTGGGTAGTGGTTGTCTTCTTGTCGTCTGTGTTTTGCTTTGCAGGCTGTTATAAACAAAGGAGTAGGCAAGGTTTAACAGGAGTTCCTCTAACCTCTTCCTCAGAAAATAAACACCAGGTTTTAATGAGGGTTTACCCCTTTGAATGTCTTGCCTGTAGGATTTTTAACTGCGTGCTACTACTTGTAGTTGTTCATTCAGGTGCAGTTTTTCTCCTGGTGCTATGCCCTTGGGCTCATCTGTTCACTGAGTGCTTGTTGTAGTAAGGAGCGTTATGTTTTGAGGGTGGTGGCCATCTGTGGCAGAGATGGATGGCTGAGATGGAAAAGGGATCAAATCTGTGTCATAAATTGGGGCCCTGCTTTGCTCTGAAGGAAAGTCTGCAGTCCTTTTTGATGCCCAGCAATCTTGTTAATGTCTTACTAGGATGCCAGACCCGTCGAACATCCTCCTGCTCCCATTTTAGGAAGGGGTAGTGTGCTGTATTAAGTTACTAAAAGGTAGAAATCACTGGCAGCCTGTCAAGGCCATTTGCACTCCTTTTCCTGCCAAGACTTAAATTAGTGGGCAAGATGGGGGAAATACCTACCTGGTTGGCCGAGGTGACAGCAGCATGTCCATGTGGAAGCAGCCCCCTGCTCGCTTGTGCATCATGTTTTGTCTTGTAGGTCTCTGGCAGGGCAAAGGTGTGATGGAGAGAAGGGATGAAGGCACAGTGACTGGTGGTTGGTGTTCCTTGAAACCTGGGAGCCATAGGATTTGGAGCTATGCTCTGATAAGGGAAATTCGGGGAAAGTCTTGCTTAGAAGCTGTGAGCATTTCATGTGCCTATACAGCTGTTCTTGCGTAACTGTTGTCATCCTGAGAATTGTGAAATAGTAGGAGGGAGAAATTTCCCAGAGTAGGGCAGCTGTGTTTCCCCGTGAGTAAATGTTGTGCTGTGTTTAGCTAGAATAAAATCTGTGTGTAGAGCCAACATCCTTGACCAGGGGTCCAGTTCTGCAGATTCCCATGAGAACAGCTTTTCCTTGAGGGTTAAAGCCCAATCTAGGGAACGCCATGGTTGCATGGTGTGTGATGACCATGCAATGCTGTGAAAATAGTTAAATATCTTGGGCACTTCTTGAGGAATACATCCAGTGTTGATAGCTGGGTGTGCAGCTGCAGCATGAGCCCTGGATGGGGGAAATGTTAGGAGCCCCAGGAAAGGGGCTGGTGCGACCTGGTGCTGACCCTTTGGACAGCAAAGGGTACAGGGATCAGCAGGAGCAGGAGCTGATGACTCAGCAAGAAGACCCCACACTCTCTGGGTGCACAAACTGTAAGAGTATAAAAGCCCAGGAATGCTTTTGTTGGGGGTCCCTCCCCAGAGCGAACAGGTCAAGCTGTTTTTGTGTCTCTGCACCATGATTAAATTACTTAGAGGATCCAGACATCTGAGACTGCTGTGGGAAACCCAGGGCTGAGCCAGTTAGGAAACCCTGTCTGACTGTATGAGTGTGGGGTGTGCAGCGAGCCAAGAGGGGACCCCATGGAGTCACTGGAGACATCTGCTATCAAGGGACTTCGTTCTCAGCAGTGAAAGTCTGGAATGGGGGGAGTGTGACTGACAGAGTGGCTCCTGGGTGGTCAGACAGGAAGGTTTCCTTAACACACTCTGGGTTTTACCTGAATAATCTGCAGCCAGGAGGCTGTAAGATGGGTGACTGATGAGTTGTTCCTTCTTCGTCAGCAAGGAGTACCTGGGTGTGGCGTAAGAATGCATGGTCTCCATCTCTGGTCCTCCAAAGGATCAGGCCTTGGGTTTGCTGCTGGGCTGGCAGTTACTTGTTTTACAGATGCTGGCAAGTCTCTGGACTCTCACCCCACTGCGGAAATAAAATTCTCCTGGAGGGTAATTGCCAGATTCACAGTAGCTACTGGAAGGTGGGATGTCCTTGTGAAGTCTGAGGGATGAAAGGCTTGTGTGGTGGGAAGAAAAGTTTAGCAGCATTGACCATAACTGCAGAGGGACTCATGTCCCCTGCTGCTGACTAGCAGCAGGTCTGCCTTGTTCCATACGGTGCTTGCTTTTGTCACTTGATCCCTGGTCTCACTTGCAGGCAGGGAACTGCAAATCTTTTGCACTGCCAACTTTCCAGTGCCAGCAAGATGTTTTGCACAGGGTGTATCTCTTAATGGGCTGGGTTATCTGCCTAAAATCATATTGTGCTGTCAGAATGACATAAACGAGCTTTGAACTAGGCCCCAAGGGGAAAGGAAAAGGGTTGGAAAAATGGAAAATATTTTTTTTCCATTGTTAGAAGAGCCTGGGCTGGGGAGGTGTGTAACCAAACCAGGTTTGGAATGGCTGGGACAGATGATCCTGAGTGCTGCAGTTCATGCGTGTTATGTTAGGATGCTAATGCCCTGTGAAAGGAGTTTCCACAGTTTCCCCTTTTCTAGGCTGTTTTAGAACAGAGAGGTATTTCTTCCTAAAAATGCCTTCTTCCTGACCTTCCTTTTTCAGAGCGTTTTTTTTCCCCCTGTTGTTTTGTTGTGGGTTTGGGGTTTTTTTGCTTTGTTTTTCCTAGAATGAAATTTCTACACATCTGGTGGCCCATCAGTGGAGTCCCAGAGTTGAGCACCTTCATCCTTTACTGGAGTAAGTTGATACAGCTCTGGCAGACAGTGGAGCAAATTTGGTTTGCACCAGCTGAGTTTGAGCATCATGTGGGATCCCTTGAGCAACAGGAAGAGTCTGGTCCCACAGCCTGTTTAGCCTGTCATTTACAAGTTTATTAATGTCCTGTTAGGCTCCCAGTTGGACATGTCTTTCTCCCAGCTGCCTCTGCTCTCCTGTTAAAATCTGCAGTACTGTGTAGGACAAATGTCTGTACTGCTCCTTCTACAGCAACAGTGCAGGATGGGGAAGAATCTGTCTGTTTACAGCATTCTGCCTTCTGCTACTGCAGGTACGTAAGGATTGGTAATTATTCCTTTTACATCCATGATGCATTCTCTTAAATCCTTAACTGTGTTGTCAGGAAATGCAAAAGCCTGCTTGAATGCCCATGTTTGCATATTCAGGCTCTCTTAGAAGTTACCAAACATCAGCACTACTACGGGTTGGGAGAGGTGGAATTGTCAATTACTTATCATGGGAAATGAGCTAGAGATGCTGCCTGTTGTAGGCAGTGCATTGTTTTTATTTGTTACTCTTGAACATGCCTGTGTTCCATGGTGCATTCCTCGTACATGGCTGCCTGGACTCCAGCCTTGCTGGAGCCAGTTGTCTTGTGTGCAGTGAGACAAGAGGGACGTGAGTGCAAGTGCCTCTTCTCTGCCAGAGTGGTGTCTGAGGTCTAACAGTGCATTGTGTTTCAGCTTCTCTGGCGCCATGATTTAATGAAGCCATCCTCCTTCAGAAAGGCTGTTTCTCTGCCTGTACCTGCTTGGGCTGAGGACTGTCACTTGGCTATATCCAGCTAACAGTGGCAGCTTGTTAGAGCTAAGGCTGTGTTGCTCCAGCTAATCCTAACAGCAGATAAATTTTTTTTTCCTGTCCTCTTCTGTTTGCCTTCCAGCACAGAGATAGCAGAAAGGAGGAGGTGGATTGAACTGTCCAATGCCAAACTTGGATGTTGCTTTAACCTTGCAGTATTGATTGCCTGGTAGTTCGAGTTATTGTGAAGATAAAGTAACAGGAGGTACAAAAGCTTTAGAAAACAAGGCAAAATCCCAGACAAACCTAATGAAAAGACCTTGTCACTCTGAGTGGTTTGGATTTCTGTCTGGCAGTTTCCTCTTACACATCTGCAAATATAAAGGCTTTGAACATTTTCTGCCTTAGGTGTGCTGTGGAAATTATATGCTTGGAGAAGAGGCACCCAGGCAGCAATGCTTGTTCTGTATCAGAAAGAATATGATGGGTTACTGTTTATTTAATTAATGGGGTCTCTTGTTGATCTTAATTTAGAACAGCCTGTGGTGAGCTGCTCACAGGAATGCAGTCTTATTTTGTTAAACGTTTTTGTAACCGTTACTTGTTCTCATTTTGGTAGCCCTGTTGTGGGTGGGTGACTGTGTCTTGTCAAACCTTTCTGTGCCCTGCTCCTTCCTTTGGCGACAATGCTGGTGTATGGCATATCAGGAGAGCTGTCTGTATTTTTTTTCTTTATTGTGTCTGAGGCATTTATCCAGAAGCCAGGAGGAGAGAGGTGGGTTTTGACCCAGCTAAGTTTCCCCAAATAGCATGAATTCGAGGAGCTGAAGGTGGCTAAGTCACATCAAAGACCGTGCCTGCCCCACCTGGAGTTTTGACTCTATGGCTGGGGCCCATACTCAATTTAAAAGCTGCCCCAGCTATGACGAGCTTTGTGGACAGGGTGGGGAGAGGGAAGGAGAAAGAAATCTTCCCCTCTTATATAGGACAGTGATGCTTCTGCACTGAGTTAGTAACTGGCTTGGAGGAAGTGTTAGGGAAGAGAGTTATGTGCTTTTCTTTTTTAATTAGGGCACAAAGAAAGGGGACTTTAAACAAGTCATTTTAGTAGGAAAGAGATACTGTACAAGTGAGCGAGTGGTTTGGATCAAGCCAGAAAGAAGTCCAGTAGCCATGATACTTAATTTCTGAAGTCAACTGCAGCTTTCCGTGAAGCCTTTTTGCTTTGCCAAGAGACTGTGCTGTGTGGTGTGAGAGCTCCAAGCCGGATGAGTGCTGGCTCTGTGTGGATAAGTGCCTGGGATGAAGCTGTAGCATGTGGTGTTCTTAGTCTGGGCCAGTCCATCTTCATTTCTGTTGCTGCCACGTTTGTGTCCTTGTCACTGTGGTGTCTGACACCTTACTGCCCTTAATGGGTGTGCTACCTGCATGCTTTGACAGAGAAAAGGGCAGTTCCCTGTTGCCTGCTGATGGGTCTGATGGGACGGAAGCACCTTCTTCAAGGCCACGTGCAGACTGGGAGCGTGTTTGGTGGCCTGTTCAGTGCTGTTCTCTTTGCTCTGTGATAGTTAGGGATTTATAAAAAAGAAGGAATTGTGTTTAGGGACTGGCTGTGTGAGGGGCTTACTGTGAATTTGAGTACTGCTTTCTTTTTTGCTACAGATTTAGAGTGTGACCTGGGATAAGCAATAAGATGTCTATCTCTGATCCTGTCCCTTACAATCCAGTGGGAACAGCAGCACTCCAGGGATTTGCCACTTATACACAATGGCAGTGGCATCTGTTGCAGAAGATATAATCAGATCTAGTAAGTGGTCTCTTCTTCTAGGTGTTTAATTTCCCTTTTTCAGTTTGTGTTTGCTTTCTCAAGGATAGTGGTACTAGCTTCTTTTTCCATGCCCTGGGCAAGCCGAGCTCTTCTCTGTAAGGCAACAGGAGCGCTTGTTTATGAAGGCTATTTTCTAGGTGTAGTAGTTTTTTTAAAGGAGATAAAACTCATTGTGTTGGCCCAACCCCCTTCACCTCAACTATCCCACTTGCTTTGTTAGTAGCTATATGTGTGCATGACCTGAGCAGCTGTCATCTTTTTGATGGCCTTTTTTATTTTTTGCAGGAACTTACAATGTAGATTCATTGGTGCCTCACTCTGGTTCTTCAAAACTAATGGAGAGCTTGAAGGAAATAGCTTGGCTACTGAAGTGATAAGCACTGCAGAAATGCCAGACGGTATATAAACAACTAAACTCAGCCCACGGCCCTTGCTGAAAGAGGGATGATTTGCAGAAATACTTCAACAGATGGTCTGAATTTGGCTTTGGGAAGGGAGGAAGAAATGCCAGGTCGCTGCTGAGCTGTGTGTGGGCGCGTGGCTGCGTGCACCATGCAGCGTGTTCCCTGCCAGCACGCTCCAGGGAGGTGAGCAGGCTGCTCCCACAGCCTCCTGTGCTCAGGAGGCATCTGCACACCGCTGACTCAGTCTCTGTGGCTCTGGCAGGGCCCTGTGCAGAGCAAGCTCCCATCTTCCCTGTGGTGAGGTTCAGCTGTGCCTGCTCGTTTGCAGACGCACGGGGTCAGCTTGTGGGAAAGAGGGTGCAGAGCTGCTGTGCAACTCATGAGATACTGCTTGGCACACGGGTGAGATTGTAGGAAGGCTGTAGGGTCATCTGACACTGGGTTGTCCCTGGCGCTGGTGCAGTGTCCTGGACGTGTGTCAGTGCAAATTGAAGTGGTGTGGAGCTGGAAACAAATGGATCAGCTGTGGTAAAGGGCACGTGCTGTTTGGACACACTTGTGCATACGTGTGAGCTGACAAACTTGCTGGCAGCTTGAAAGGGCATGGGATGGGAAAGGGTTTACATGTTGTGGTTGGAGACCATGATGAACTCTGGCAGAGCTGGCTGCTGTGGCCAGCCTCCCCTCTTCCTCTCCCTGATGAGGCTGCTGCTCTTGCAGGGGAAGGAGAACATGTTTCCCCAGAGTGCTGCATCACATCTTGAGTGGGCTCTGCTCTGGGGCAGGCAGGTTCCCATGTCAGTTGTCACAGCTGACTCCAGTGGGGTTGTGGATTGGAGCCCAGAAGGCCTTGTCCAAACACCTCTGGAGCAGAACAGTGTGTCTAGTTCCTGCACTGCCAAACTGTTGCTAGTCTTCCGAGGCAACGTGCCTGTTCCACTGCTCACTGGCGTGACAATTCCTTGTGTCTTCTGCTGCCTGCTTTTGCTGCCACACACTCTTTGTGAGACAGCATTGGTAATTAGAACAGAGTTGTGAGGCGCCCTTCAGGAGTGATTTTTGTTTGGAAACTTCCTGAAAACAGATCTAATTCTTAAGCAATGCAGGATGAATTGCTTCCCTGAGGATGTGTCAGGTAAATTCTTGAGGATACATCTGTCAGGTAGCAGCATTGCACTGTGCATATGGAGTAGCCAGGTGAGACAGCTGATGTTCAGAGAATGACTTTCCCAGTTTGATATACTTCACTTTTTCCTCTTTTTCCTTTCTTGTGTTACTCATCTCCCTGCACTCTGTTTAGGTGAGTAGGAGTGGATGTGTTTTCATTTTCCTGTAGCCTCCAAAATGTATTGTCTTCCTGCTGGGAACTCCTTGCCTGCCTTGCATCCTGCTGATTCACAGCACTCTGGGTGAGCAGGGACCTGGTGAATGGATTATGCCAGAGACTCCTGAGCCATCAGGCGGTGGTTGCAGTCCCCTTGACAATTCCTCTGCTTGCCACAGAGTGTGCATGAGTTTCCCTGAAGGAGCTGGTAACCTCTTTAGGAGCAGCATGACCCTTGTGGGGCTGCTGATGCGCATTTAGCAAGGAACAATTTTGCTGTGATCTGAACAGTTTTGGCGAAAGCAAAACAGCTGAGGTGGGAGGTGAGAAGGGCTGTTGGCAATGCAGGAATGGAGCAGTTGCATTCATGTACCCCCACAGCAAAGGCACTGGCAGCAGCAGTGTCCTGTGGCTGAGAGGCGAGGAATATTGATTAACATGACATTTAAGTGGCATTTCTTCTAGTTCACTGGTAGCATTAGTGAAATTCTGCCTTTGGCACTAAGAAGTAATGAGATGAGCTTTTGTTCTTCAGAGAGGTCTCTACCTGCTGTTGCAAAGTGTTCGGAAGGCTGGGAAATGTCCTGTTATTAACCTGTCAATCCTCCATGTCTGGTCTCCTGCAAAAAAGGCACCTGAAATACAGCCTTGGCTCTAGTGGGCAGCTGAGCTTGCAGCCTGTACACCAGTGTGGGCATGCTTACATGGTGGCTCCTGCTTGATGCTTCTCTGTCACCTTGCCTTAGGTAGAGCTTAGTTCCTGACTCCAAAGGATGATGGAGGAAGGATCTGTCCTTTCACACCCTGAGGCCCTGTTTCATTAACCTGTGATATTTTAGCATTGGTTCCCATGTCGGTGGCTGATGCTCTCGGTGCACTGTGGCTTTGCTAAAGGGACAGGATGTGGGGTTTGCGGGGTCCTTTGCAGTTCCAGCCAGCTCAGCAGTCCCTCTTTGGGACTGTTGAGTGACAGCTATCAGTTGACATACGGACCCACAGGGCTCTGGGTTACTAGGCCTTTTAAATAATTTTGTTCAGGGCTCATAAGCTCTTATCTCCTAGGCTTCCCTGGAGGGATTCTTGTTCTGTTTTATTGTTGTATATTGGTTTACTTTATCAGCGCACTCACCAGGCTGCTGCAGGCAGCTGCCAAGAGGAACAGCCCTGCTTACACTCCTGTCTCTCTCTACTTGTGTCAACACAAGCACTTGTGTATTCACAGCTACGCATGACCTGGGAATAGGCCTGGTCCAAAAAGAGTTCTTTAAGTTGCTGGGGGAAGGAAGAGCAGTAGCCTCAAGTTACGCTGGACAACTGGTTGAGTAACCACAGTCTGCTGGGAAAGTAAATCATGTGGCACTTTCCAGGAGCTAAAAATCCCTGGTACTGTTCCCTTCATGAAAATCTTTGCACCTTCTCCGCCAATACACTGTCAAGACTGCGTGGAGCCTGTACCAAGTGCCTCTTTGTGCAGGACAGTGTGTTGTGCTACCCTTCCGCAGCACTGGCTCTCACCTGGTGCCTGGTTGTAGATTTTCTCTTTGATGCAGAGAGACAGCATCATGGCTTTATGACACTTAAACTTCACATAGCATAGCAGCCAGAGAAAGGTGGTGGCTTTTCACATCTGGTAGGGATGGCCCTGTGTATTGCCAGATTGCATGCAGCATAGGAAGAAGTGGGAAGAAAGGGGAAAAAAAAACCAACGCCTTTGCTTTGCTCCAGTACATACTCCTAGTGCTTACAGGAAAAGCACATCCTTCAGAAAGTACTTGGTGAGCATATGTCCTTGGAGGTGCCAAGAAATATGACCAGCTTCCTCTCCTCTTCCTCTCCTCTTCGTCTTCGTCTTCATCTTCCTATTCTTCCTCCTCTTCCTTCCCTTGCATGCCAGGAGGTGGTGACAGTGTCTAGCAGACCCCTCAGTGTGAACACAACTGATGCTGAGCCTTCCTCTCCAGAGGTAAGGGATCTGCTTGCCCCTGGTCTGGAGAGATGGGAGGCTCCTCTCTGAGCATATCTGAACCTTGCTGGGATTGTGTCTCTTTCCTGCTGTCCTGTTGCTTTTCACTGCTGCAGCATGTTCTGTTTCTGAAGGCTCTGTTCCCATTTTGACATGGGAAATGCAGCTGTCCCTGCTTCCTGCCTCCATTGCCAGATAGGTTGGGGAGTGTGTTGGGATTGCCTGACTTGGTTAAGGTCCCACTGCAGACTCTGCATGCTGCCTGTCTGGCTGAACTGTCAGGGCTGACGTCGGGGATGGGGAGGAGATGGCTCTGTGTGAGGAGATGGGACTGCATGAGGAGCATCCCTTCAGAGATGGGAAGGAGATGGCTCTATATGAGGACTGGATGATTGGTGACTTGCAGCCCTTGATGCTGCTCCAAGGCTTGAGGCTGCTGGTGCCATGTGGTACTGTGAGAAGGGGGCTCTCAGCAGGGTCCCACGCTCACAGTGCCAAAGCAGCAGGGTGTCAGGCTTGTGGTGTGCTCTGGGCCACAGAGATAGGAAGAGGCAAGCTGGCCGGCCCTTCGGAGAGAGGATCCTGTGTCTATCATTGCACCATGGGCTGGGTGAATGAGCAGGGATTTTGCACATTAACCAGGCAGCAGCTGGGCTGAGTGAGCCTTAGGGTGCCAGCCGCAGCGCTCCTGTACTTCTCCAAAAGCTGTGTCAAGGCAAGTACTTTCCGCTCTCTCACAGCTATTATGAAAGAGCCTGGGTTTGCTGCACCCGTCTCTCCCTTTGCCCTCAGGGCATGCTGGGCTTGTTTGAATTAATGTAATTAGCACATGCCTTATTAGCTCACTAAGGCACAAAGAACTCATGTATATTTGTAGCCAGGTTATGCAGCCCCTAATAATTTAATAACCGTGTCCTCAGAGCATGGCAACAGTTAATCACTGGTGGTGACTCAGGACCAGCCAGTATGGAGAAAATTTGGATGAGGTGTGTACGTGTGTGGTTCTCTTTTATTGTGTTGTATTTTTATTAATGAGCAGAGCTGTGAAGGAAATTAGCAGCAGGCACAGGACATGGAAGGGAACTTTCAGTGCAGGTTTACTAAGCAACCAGCCCTGGATATTTCCTATGCTCTCTGCTCTCGGTAGAAAAAGATCTGTAGAATGAATCAGCGAAATATGACACAGACTGAGAGATGGAAATTTACAGAAATAAACTTTAGCAACCCATGCTTGAACTCTGCTCCAGTCAGGTTATATGCTAGGTACTGATAGTAATTTTGCTTCATTGTCTACTCTATTTCCCCTTGGTGATTTTGAGGCAGAGGAAGCGGCTAGTGTATTCTGGTGCTGCTCATATTTGAGACTGCAAAAGAGCAAGGTTCTTGTACAACGTCAGAAATAGTTGCAAGTAATTTCATTTGCTGCAGCACTATGGTCCTCAGTTCCTTTTACTGTTCTGCGTTTTGCCATGCACAGCACTTAGCTAGGTCCCATGGAATGCTGCCAGGATGTTTGCCACCAGGTGTTTGGGGGGGTTGGTTTGTTTTTTGTTCTTCGGGGGGTTTTTTTCTTCCTTTTTTCACAAAAGCTGCAGATTATGGTTTGTGCTCCACCACCCTGGAATGATGCTCTCTGTGAGTCCAGGATGGTGGCATGTATCTCTGTTCTAGTAGTCCTGCATGTGGGAGAGTAAAGTCCTGCACTGATTCTAAAACTAGTGAGTTAAGCCAAGACCGCTGTGCGTACACAGAAGACTTCCTGCATTTCTTCTCTTCTTCCCCCTTCTTCAGTAATCACAGGTTGTGCACTTTGTGTTGAGCATAAGCTGGGAGGAGGAGCAGAAAGAATGGTAATGGAAAGCTGTTAATGTGCTTTCACTGTTTTGGTCAGGTTTTCTACAAGTAACACTTAGGGTGAGATGCATGTGTCCTGCCTACTCCTACTCCCTCTTTTTATTTTACCCATTTGCTGTTTCTGCCAAGTGAGCTTGGGCTTGCACGGCCTGCACTGTTCTTGGGCATCATGGGCTTGTGCAGGAGCATCATGGGCTTGTGCAGGAGCATCGCTGAGAAGATGAAGTTGTTACAGTCAAAGGGACAGTGAAACTCCATGAAACTGGACTAAAGTGTGTATGTACTTGTAATAATGTGCCCTCTTGCTGCATCTGGCACGGGACCAAGTCCCCAGGCTCCAGCAGAGATGGTGAGTTCTTCTGGCTTGCATCTGCTGAGAATATAGACCTCCTGGGAGGCACAGAAGGAAGACAAGTCTGAGATCTCCATGGAGTGACATGGCATGCGCACAAGTCTGGCTGCAGCAGGGTGAAGCAGATAAATTTATTTCTCCTTTCTTAGAGCCCATTTTTAGGGGAACCCAGTGTTTAAATGAAGGCTCTGTGAGTGGTGAGTGGGGTGAAGAGATGGAATGAGTGAGGATTTGCAGGGGTGTCCATGTGCAGTTCCTAACAGGTGCATTGCAGGGGGGAGAAAAAACCAAAGAAAGTCTGGGGGAAGATAAATACCTGCTGGGGTACCTCAGATGCTGGCCAGAGATGGTGATTTCCCTCCCCTTCCTCTTTTTTCCTTTGTTTCAGGAGCAGGAAGGGATACTGCTTGGATCATGCTGGCTCAGAGCTGTGGAATGCTTGGTACACACCAAGACAGGAGGCTTTTTTCAGGACAGCTTTTTTAGCCAGTGTTTTGGCTTTGTCTGGGATAGAGTTAATCTTCTTCCTAGCAGCTGGTACAGTGATGTGTTTTGAATTTAGTATGAGAACAATGTTGATAACATGCTGATATCTTAGTTGCTGCTAAGTACTGCTCACTCTAAATCAAGGACTTTTCAGTTTCCCACGCTCTGCCAGTGAGGAGGTGCACAAGAAGCTGGGAGGGAGTGTGGCAGCAGGAAAACTATGATGTAGGCACCATTATGGAAACATGTGGGATGACTGCCATGACGGGAGTGCTGCAATGGATGACTATAAACTCTTCAGAAGGGACAGTCAAGGAAGGAGAGACAGTGGCTGTCTGTTAGGGAGTGTTTTGACTGTTGAGAGCTCAAAGGTAGTGATGATGATACGGTCGAGTGTCTGTTGGTGAGAATCAGGGAGAAGGCTAACAAGGCAGACATCCTGGTGGGAGTGTGGTACAGACCACCCAACCAGGATGAAGAGACAGATGAATTATTCTATAAGCAACTGCTTCGTGATTGCCAGCCCTTGTTCTTGTGGGAGACTTGCTGGATGTCTGCTGGAAGCTCGACACAACAGAGAGAAGGCAGTCTAGGAGATTCCTGGGCTGTGTGGAAGGTAACTTCTGACACAGCTGTTCAGAGAGCCTAGCAGGGGTGCTGCCCCCCAGACCTGCTGTTTACAAACAGAGAAGGACTGGTGGGAGATGTGGTGGTTGGAGGCAGTCTGGAGCACTGTGACCACAAAATTACAGAGTTTTCAATTCTTGATGAACTAAGGAAGGAGGTCAACGAACAGGGGCCAGGAAGGCTGAACATATATTAAGAAGGAAGTTTTAAAAATGCAGGATGTCCTTATGTGTCAAAAGATGAGCCAGCGGGAAAGAAGACTGGCCTAGTAGAACGGGGAGCATTTGCAGAAACCAAAGGGGGAAGAAAAGGGGTTTTGACATTCAGAAGAAGGGCAGGTGACTCAGGAAGAGTACGAAGACATTGGTACATCATGTAGAGAGAAAATTAGAAAGGCCAAAGCTCAGCTAGAGCTCAATCTGGCCAGTGCTGTGAAAGGTAATAAAAAGTGTTTTCATAAGTATACTATCAACAAAAAAGAAGGCCAAAAAGAATGCCAATCCTTTATTGGATGCAGGGGAAATAGCAACAAAGGCTGAGGAAAAGACTGAGGTGCTTAATGCCTTCTTTGTCTCAGTCTTTACCAGTAAAACTGAATATCCTTAGGGCAACCAGCCCCCTGAGCTGGTAGACAGGGATGGAGAGAGCAGAAAAGATCTCCTGCAATCCGGGAGGTAGTAGTCAGTGGCAAGGGTGCTGATGGAGCTGGTGGAGCAGCTCACCAAACCAGTCTCGGTGCTAGCCCCAGGGCAGGGCTGCCAGGACTCCACTGTGGGCACAACAGTGACCTGAGCAGTCAGTCCTTCCCCTCTGCAGCCTCCAGTTCGGCCACAGTGAACCAGCAACATCCCAGGACCACACACTTCAAGGCATCCAACAAGAACAGCTCTGTGGTTGGTTGAGTGTTGCTCTGGTGAGGTACTCCTGCAATTTGGCTGAAAAGATGCTTATTCCTCCCAGCAGGGTCACTGGCACCCCTTTCTTCCAGTGGGGAAAGCTGAGAGCCAAGAGCCCTGGTTTCATTGCTGGTGGGGAATGAATGGTCCCTTTCAGGCCCCAGGACCTCAGTGCTCTACCTCATTCCTGCTGAGTGAGATACAATCTGACCCTTAGCTTTCCCTTGGGCTTCTTGCTGGTTGTTTTTAATTACTGCTTTGTACATGGTGATTATTGTAAACTGGGAGGGGGGAACTCTTTTCCACTCTATCTGCCTCTTGGCAGAGCACCCAAGAGAAGGATTTGCACCATTTAGTTTCTCCATGGTATGTCCTTCCAGATCAAAGGGTTGGTCTGTCTGTCACTGTCACCTCGCTCTGCCTTTTTGTTGACCACAGATTATTGAAGAGAAATGCCGTATATAAATTCTTAAATTCTTAATTGTTCTCCTTGCTCTGTCTCCCATTCTGCCAGACTCCCAAAAGCTCAGCAAAGTTGTCTTCTCTCTCCAGATGATGCATGCTTGTCTCTGAAGCTGTAGTTCCATAAAACCTGGTACAGAGAACAGATCCAGAGGAAAGTGAAAAAATATTTAGAATCACATCAGTTCAACATGTGATTACATGATTTCTCACGTGGCACTTGGAAAGGAGCATTACTGGCAATAAGCACCCACTTACGTTTGTCCAGTAATGTCCAAGGTGCACTTGCTTGTACACCAGCATGATCATGTGCAGGCCATTTTACTGTCTGTCAATTAGCTTGTGCTTCTACTGCTGGCTCTGCAGCTGCAGAATAACCTAGCCCATTATAATCTTAATTTCAATAACCATTTTATGTAGAAGTTGCTACATATATATATGTATGTATAGTTCATTGTATTTGCATATGGATTACCTGTTCTGTAGCTACTTCCTATAGATCCCTTTGAATTGGTGGAGGGACTTGAGGTTTCTATAGACTAAAGATTGGAATCCACCACTATTTTCAAGCAAGTGCTGGGCCTGAATTTTTCCTATGGCCGTGCCCTGGCCTTGTATGACCACATCACTGAAGATTTTATGATGAGATGCATGGAAAGGGTTTTCTGCCCTCTGGCACCTACTCCAAGACAATTTGCTTTCAGCATGAGTAGTTGTTCTAAATTTAGAGGCTTGTTACTTGTATTGTAAGTGTTCAGAGGAGTGACAGGGCAGCAGGGCAGCATGCTTGATGTGGCATTTGTGCAGAGCAGAAGAGCCAGGTCTTTTGAGACTTGACTGAATTGCCTTTTTGAGAACTTTGAGAGGAGGCAGGTTGAGATGGGAAGAGAGCCAGCAGTTCCCATGCGTTTCCTTTGCTCCCCTCACTCTTGCCAGAGGTGCTGTGAGCACTTTTAGACCTGTTGTCTCTCTCCTGTGAGGGAAGATACTGCCTTAAGAGTGTTTTAATGTGTTGTCCTCCAGTGGAACAGGACTTTCTGTGTTCTCAGTAAGATGACTGCAAGCTCATTTGTCCTGCTGAAACCTTCCCTCCAGTTCCTTCAGCTTGGCATCTCTGATGTCTTTTATGTCAAGACTTCCCATGTGAGCCCTGGGTGAGTCACTTCTAAGGGCTGTCGTTACTCATCCCATCTTGCAGCTCAGTTGCAAGACCTCCAGGACAGGGACTTTCCTTGACTGAAGGTCAGAGCAGCCCCTAAAATGACAGATCCCAGGCAGGCATTGGGGCCTTTTGGCATGCTGCAGTACTGATACCCATGCCCAACTTCAACATGAGTGTTAATTTTCCATCTCTTGGTCCAGGGCAGTTTCCCAAGACATGCAAAGTTGAAGGTATATCTGGTGTTTGTTCCAGACCAAGCCTTTCTGTCTTGGCAGATGGCTTGGCATCTCAATGTCAGAGACATCATGCTGATGCAAGAAGAGGCCACCATGGGACTCCTTTTGTTAAGCAATAGGGCAAATGGCTTCTGCTCTAATCTAAATAAATTGCTGGGTTTTTGGCCTGGAGAAGCTCTCCAGGTCAGGAAGGCACTTCTCTTGCTGCTCACAGTACCTTTTGGAGGCCTTGCTCCAAGCCTTAGGTCTCACAGAGGTAAGAGCAGGTGCTTGTTGTGTCCTTGTCTTTACTTACTGCAAAAGATGTCTCAGCAAAGCAGGCAAAGTTGCATGATGCGGTACTGGGAGTGGGGGGCAGCCTATGCTTCCAGCAGGATGGAGAGCCCAAAGGGGAGGGAGTGGGAAAACTGGGTGTGTTCCTCCTACTCTACTGCCTGGAGGCAGGAAGTTCCCCACCTGCTTCCCTGCTGTTTTGTCCCCTTGCTTTCCAGTGATAGCTGCTGCTCCACTCACTTTGATCCTTGCTTTGGAGTCGGCAGCTATGCTGGCTTTTCCTAGTGTGGCTGAGACCAGGCAGACAGAAGGGCAGTTGCCAGCAGCAGTCAGGTGTGTGCCTGATGTCTTTGGTAACTCTTTAGCTTTGCAAGGAGGTGGCCCTGGTGACTGAGGGCAGTAGGCAAATCTTGACTGCTGTTGTGTGAATCTCCTGTAGTCTCAAGTAAATCCTGGTGGAGAGAACAGTTGCAACAGTGTGCATGCAGTATCAGAATATAGGATATTGCTGTAGTCCCAGGGGCTTGCAGGATTGTCCCCTGTGACACTTCCAGCATGGCCCTGTTGTAAATCCTCTTCTGTTGCAACATTATGGGTGACTGCACTGGTTTGAATGTGGTGAGTAAGTATGTCTGCTAAGATGTTGCACTGTTTTTTTTTAAGGCTTGTGTTTTTCCTAAGCTGGAATGTTGTCATAGGCACAGCGTGTTCCTCAGGCTGCCAACTGTGGTTTGAAATCCTTCTGAGGGTGCCGGGCAAGTCAGTGATGGAGCTGGAATGCGAGCTCAGGAGTCTTTATTGCTAATTGTTTTGTTCCTCTTTTTTCCCTCTGTGGGCATCCAGGTAAATCTGTACTGCCACCACTTGCAGTTGCAGCAGGTGGTGCAGTATAGATTTACCTGGATGCCCACAGAGGGGAAACACCTCTACAACATGCCCTCAGCCAGCGAAGTCGCCTGTTCCTTCGTGGCACGCGGGAGATGTTTTGAGGCATACTCTCATCATGAGGTCTCTCAGCATGAAGTTAAGGCTCCCCAGTGCACCAGGGAGAGTGGAGTCTGGATATGGGGGCAAAATTTGCCTCCAGTTTTGCAAGGGTGCCAGCCTGACTGTTCTCACCGTGATAGGAGGGAGCAGAGAGGGAGCACCCATCCTGAGGGCAGCTGCACTAGACAGAGGTCAGTTGTGGAGGATGGGAAGGGACTACTGGAGCTGAGAGTCCTTGCAGGGGCTGTTAGGGAGGAGTGCCCTGCATGCTGAGGCTCTGCATCCCGTGCCTTGCCAGCTGAGTGGGCACTGTGCCACTGAGCCTGTCCCCAGAGGGTGTGAGCAGCCAATGGTGCAGGCAGCTGGCATGGCACCTCCCCGCTGGTACTTTGGCCTTTTATCACCTGAGGCAAGGGGGAAGACTGCCTTTGGCTTGGTGCTTTCACAGCCCATTGTGGTACGGGTACAGCTGGCTGCTGACCACGAGGCAGGTGAGTTTGCGTGTGCAGCCCCGGGGCTTCTGTCTGGTGGCAGAATGGTGTGAAGGGGCCGTGCTGTCCCCTGTGCAGCTGGAGAGGTGACACTCTGTGACAGTGGGGTATTCACCAGCGTGTTTGAGAGTTGCTTTGTTTCCTTGAGGACTAATGCCTTCCCAGATCCTGCAAGGAAATTCCCTGCTTTCAAGGGCCTAAAGGCAAGCAGGCAGCAGATTAAACTGCCACCATTTTCTCCAACCCCTCTGTCCCAAAATGTCCTGAGCAGGCAAGAGCCAAGTTGACATCTTCTCCCCAGGTGCCATTACCTGGTGCCAACTCCCTTGTGCACTTTGTGCCTGTCATGCATCTAGAAAGCAGCTTCTCACAGGAAATATTTGCAGTTTTGTTTTGCACTCCTTAAACCTTACTGTGATGACAGCTTTGCTTCAGTAATTAACATTTGGCAGTGTCCGCACCTTCATATGCATTTGTACTGTGAAGGAAAGTGTGCTGATCTCAGAGGGTTTCTCCTCTCCCAGCAGGTACTCACTGCTGATTGCTTCCCCCTGCCATCCCTGACTGGGAATGGTTGCGTGGCTGTGTCCTCCTGCCCACGGTGGATGCTGGCACAGCTTTGCTTCCTATTCTCATCCTCTGAGCCCTGCTTCTTGACATCAGCTTCTCTCACTGGGGCTTTGAGTTTGCTCTCAAGACAAATGGAAATATGTGGAAGGGAGTCCTGACTTCCCCTTCTGCTGTTTATTCTTAAGTCAAGGTTGTAGTTTGGAAGTTGGCTTTCAGTGACAGCTCCAACATGTGCCGGCCTCCAGTTCTATCTCATTCCTGTCTGACTGTTCAGCACAAATATTTGTGCTGGCATGAAATCAGGGGTGGGAACACGTTTGGGTGTAGGGAAAAGGCAGATTTGCTTTCTTCGGCCACAGCACCAGCTGCCATTTGCTAAAGGTTTTCTGTCAAACTGGCAGCCTGTTGTGTGCTCAGATAAATCAGCTTGTGCAGCAGTCTGAGCCTGAGAGGATGTGCTCAGCTGCACTGGGGAGCTGCTCGGGAGGGGATTTGGAAATGGGAGTGCTGCCAGAAGGCAGAAGTGAAGAGCTGGCCTCTGGGAGGGGTGGGGGCTGCTGCTGGCAGGACTGAGGGAACTGGTGGACTGGGAGCCCACAGCTGGCTTGGAGGATGCCAGCTGTGGATCTGACAACCTGGCAGGGGAAGAGCGGGAGAAGGAGGCTGCTGTACCCAGCTCAGACTGGGGGTAGAGCAGTGGCATCGGGGGGGTAGAGGTGGCAACCCACATCTATAGGGCAGTGTGGTGGCACTAAATGCAATGAACAAGGTCAGAGAGCTGTGGGTAAGTTTAACCTGTTTCTTCTCCTGTGATGCCTTGACTTGTGGAGATGTTGGGTGCCTGTATCTGCAATCCGAGCTTGCTGGTGTGACACGTGAATGAGGCATGATGAGGTCTGTGTGCTCTCCTCCCTGCCCCATGCTGGGCTGTGATTCTCTTGTAAGCACTTTTCCTTCAGGTGATAAGGTGAAAACTGAAGGTTGAGAGTTCAGCCCCATGCCACAGGGGATCAGGAGAGCAGATACAAAGGTTGGCCTTCCTGGAGAAAGCCTTGCTGTCTGATTTGTGTGGGAGATGAGTGGCAAGACAGGGGAGAAAAATAGCACCACTTCACCAGTGGCTTAGGCTGTGAGGACCAGATACATCCAGAGCTGTCCAGGACTGCATTGTGGTACTTCTAGTGTGGCTGTTCTATCACTGTCTGGAGCTGACTTTTGGGAGGTGAGAAAAGGGAAAGGCAGAATTGAGGAGGCTCCTGGGCTGTTTATGTGTCAGCATGAGCTTTGGGCCATTTGCACCGCTTCGGTGTTCGTGTGGCTCTGAAATTAATTTGCCTGATCATTTAAATAAATGTAAAAGGGATGTCCTGGTGTGCAAGTAATGGGGCATTAATCCATGCCTAGCTATGTTAACAGCACTCTAGGAAGGAAATACTCCCATGCTGTTCTTGCTCTCTTAATTATGGGATGTTCAATTTAGGATCCCCTTCCATGAGGGCTGCTCAGCCTCTTTGGCTTTCAGGTGGCTCTCTGGTGACTCTTGTTTCACCTACCCACCCGTTTCCTCCCAGCTCCCTAGCTCCTTTTACGATGCAGGTTCCCAGTTCCAGCAGTGCCATTGTCCTGAAGTTTAACCATACAAAGACGTTCGGAGGCATCACCACCTTTTTGGTGCTGCTGGCTTGTCTGCTGCCCCAGTGCAGGTCCTGATGGGAGATTCCCTAGGAAGATGCAAACCCTGCTCCCTGACACTTCTCCCACAGGAAGCCTTGGAGCTACACCCTGCTTGGCTGCAGATGCTTGCCTGCTTTTATGTGCAGTTTTTGGCTCCTGAGAGCACTGTGTTCCTGGGAAGATATACTTAGGTCTTTATTTAATCTCTTTCCTTTCTAGGTTAAACGTATAATGTTGTTCTGGATTTGTTTTTTAAATGTCCTATAAAATTCCCAGCATTCTCTTCCCAGCCTGTTTTTCCCCCTCTTAGACTGCAGAATGGTAGCAGCTATTTTCCTGCCCTGGCAGCGACTGGGATCTGGCTCTGCTCAGGAACTCCCTGACCAGGCCACAGGAGGCTTCATCATTCAGCCTCTTTTAAGGGGCTCAGGCAGTTCTGTAGATTACAGCAAAGTGGTCAGATGGAGCTTGGGGTGACTTTGGGTTTGTTTTGCAAATGGTCATTCGTTGGAGCTCTGTTTAAACAAACAGAGCTCAAATAAGCTTTCCACTTCATTGCATTAAAATCCCTTAATTCATTAAAATCCCCTGGCCACAGACATTCAGGCCTCTGCTGTGCCAGGTGCTGTTTAAACAGTTATGAAGTGCTGGTGTCTGCTGTAAAATGATCACATTGTTCGCTTCCAGTCGCTCGTCCGCGAGTTGAGTGGCTTTTGTTAGGAGAGATGATACTAGTCCTGGTATTTGCTGGCTGTACAACCAGCACCAAGGAAACCTGTAACTCTGCCCAGGATTTTTTTACCCTGTCTTGCTGTTTAGCTGCAGCAGAAGCATCTGTTCTCTGGTGAGAAGCAGCAGCAGTTTTCCAGAGGGATCAGACAGCTGCAGAGGGCTCTGTAGTTACTGGGCAGGTGGGCAGCTGAAGCCAAAAGTCAAAAGAAAAAAAGGCAAGAGAGAGCTAACTCAGCTGTCCCGAGTCCCTCTTGGTGCACAGGGACTCTGTCGCCCTACTTGTGTCAGCAGGTAAGAAAGCCCTGTGATGTATTTGGTGTCTCACTCTTTTGGCTACCTGTCTGTGGTGAATACTGGCAGCCTTGCTGTCTTTTCTTGCTGTTGTCCTTTGTGGTGGGTGCCTGTCCTCTGGAATGTCCCTCTGCAGGGAATGGTGCAGCAGAGGCAACAAGGAGGGCGTTTAGCCAGAACTTGAAGCAGGCTATTAGGACCACTTGGTGCATATATTTTGCAGAGCTGTCTCAATAAATACAAGTGTCTTGAGGGTGTAGACATTATCAAATGGATTTTCATTGTTCACGGCTTGTTTATGACAGAGTTACAGTCTTTCAGCAACTGATCTTTCTATATTTTTATATTTTTGTCTTATTCTGGTTAATTTGATAGAAAACTAGATGAACCTAAACCAAACTGCTCTTGTGAACATGCATATGAAAGCACGTGTAATGAAGGGTGTAAGTGATTTTCACTTGGAAAGTGCAGACTTAGCTGATCTGCAGCTTTAAAAGGTCTGCAGCCACAGATTAGTTGAGGTCAGGTAAACTGTCTGAAGAGGGGTCACAGAAGATGTAACAGCATCATGCGGTGGGTGAGGTTTGTGTGCAGTGTTTTCAGGAGGAGTACCTTTCCTTGTGGAGCTCCACGTGCTGGTTTCTCACAGCTTTAGTTGAATGTGGGGCTGCAGAAAAGGCAGTTTCAGTCTCGTGTTGTCCAAGAGTGGAACTGTACAAATGGTTTCATGCTGTCTTATCCTTGGCACTTGATATAACAGGAGGGGGACCCGAACTCCTTCCCATATCTGTTTGCACCATCACTAGCTCTTCGCACTTGCAGGGACCTTTTATTCTCAGGAATGCACTGAGACCCAGAGGTTATCTCCAGAGCAGAAGTGTCGGCCACTGCAGTAAGCCACCCTGTTGGATGTGAGATTCTGTGTGGCTTAGGAAATCTGCAGTAAAGGAGCAAATTTCATTCCAGAGACAAAGGGCAAAGGTACCTCGTTTGCTTCTGGCTCACCATCCAGGTTTGCAGATGAAAGGGAAGAGGGAGGCAGGTGGCTGGATACTGCATAAAGCATAGGGTATCTCATTTCCAGGCTGGAGGTGAGGAGATGAGGACATGTCCAGAGAGCTGAAAGTTGTGGCCACTTCTGAAATTGTCTCTCGTGTCTGGATTTCTTTGTGTGGTGACTTCTAACAGCTCTCATTAAATAGTAACAATTAGGAGTCTTAGAGAGAACTGGTTCCTGTCGTCTGGCACTGAGCTGAAAGGTGCAGTCCAAAGGGCAAAGTGGCATCAGTAGCTTGGGGAGGGAGAGGCATTGCTTAAAAGATAATGTTGGCACAAGACTGAACATGGGCTGTCTGTTTAAGCTTGGAAATATGGGAAGGATAGTAACCTCTGGAAGAGCAGTTTTTTGAAGACTGTCCTTTGGACATAGCATGTATGTGTTGCAGGGAAGTGCTGAAAAAGTCTTGTGATGATTCATGATTGTCTTAGGGTGGCTGGGTGGACCTGCAGAGGGCTGGGGATGCGCATGGTATGGTGTGAAATGCTCTCTGAAGTTTGAGAGAAGTGACAGACACGGCTGTCCTGGCTGCCGGGCAGAGCTTGTGCCCTGCCTGGCTGCTGCCCTTCCTCACATGCTGCTAGAACCTGGTGACCTTGGCAACTCTTCCCTCCATATGTCCTTGTATATTTATATTTACACACATTTATAAGGCTCCCTCTGGAGCTCAGTCTCCTCTTTGAGGAGATCAGGTGCTCCCTTAAGTCACTTGTGCCTCAGCTGTCCAAACCCTACACCCTGCCTGCCAAGTAGCACCTGAGCTTTAAGAAGAGTGTGTCTCAACTTTGTGTTCTTGGTGTCTTTCTGTCCTTTCCCAGGAAGAAACTGAAGTGAAAAGGAAGTGACTGAAAAAGAACAATTTGAAGGAACAGATTCATTTCTTAACAAGATCAAGTTTGAATTAAATGGCTGATAAACAAATCAGGTAACTTCTAAATTTTTTTATAAGTTGTGCTTTAGGTTTTTCTTTTAAAGTCTTTCAATCTTATTTCCGTTTGTGATCCAGGAGGTTGGAGGAAATCACCTGATCATCTCTTTCGGCCTTAAACAGTTCTGATTCTTTCTCTTCTCCTTTCTTACCTGCTTTTTTTAACCTTCTCTTATTTTCTGTCTCTGCCATGTTGTCACATCTCTGCTTTCTTCAGTTCTTTCTTCTCATTGCCTTTTTCTTTCCACCCTCTGCTTTCTATCCTGCATGAGTCCATTCCTTTTTGTTTCTTCTTTCAAAGGTCACCCTGACCTGCTGACTTCAGCTGCTGGCATCAAGGGAGCAAAGCCAGGTCCTTGACCAGTCAAGGATGCAGTACTTGTAATGACAAAGTCCATGTAGCCTTGTGCAGCCTTGTGCCCTTACTCTACAGTCAAGACCTGACTGATAGCAGAAACGTGAAGTACGAACAATAATTAGTGACACTTATGTGCACAATGGGTACTTAAGAGCATTTGGATTTGAGTCTTCCCTGGAAATGAACTGGGATGCATTTCCTGGAAAGACACAGTTCTACCTTTTGCTTCCTAAGAGCTGTGTCAGGTGGATCTGCTCAGTCCTCCACGTGGGTTTAACTTTTTGCTGCTTGTGAAGTTGCCCCAGCTGACTCCTACGTGCTGTGGTATTCCTGTGGGGTTTTTCATGATGCTTTTCTAACATCTACTTTGCTAGGTTACCAGCTCAGGACAGGTGGGGTGAGTGGGTGAATGAAACATGGTGACAGAAGGAGAGGACTTAGCAGTGCCTGAATGCTGCAGGCAAGAGGGTTGCCCCTTCTTAGCGTTTGCCATGATTAGGATATCTTCCTGTATGCCTGTCTTCTGCAAATGTAAACAGTCCTGAGCTGTGCTGATAAAAAGACAGCATTGTGGAGTGTTTGTGTGCCTAGATTTGGCCATCATCCACTACCCAATTTGGAGAGCACTGGGAGCTCTTCCAACACACCCATGAAGGGTATGCTGAGATTCACCTCCATGGAACCTGGCAGGTCTGTGTTCCTGATAACCACAGCAAAGCAAAATGATCAGATGTCTGCAACTGAAGCTTGGTATTCTGAAGGAAGAGGAGACGTGTCCTACAAGATGTCCTCTGACCCCTCCAGTGTGCTCTTGGTGGTGTGAGCAGGAGCTTGCTGGCTACAGGGACTAGTTGAAAGGGCTGAGGAGGAGCACTAGAAGAGGAGAGCTGGAATGTCTTTGTGTTCCCTTCTTGTATTAAACTGAGCAAAGGGTTTTATTTGCATGCTAGCCTGCATTGTCCCCATTTCACTAAGCCCTGCACACGTAGGTAGTGAGAGGCAGTAGCTGTGCAGAAGCTAAATAGGACAGAGAGACCAGGCACAGTGGATTCTTATCCCTTGAGAGAGCAGAGAGCACTGACGTGGGAAGTGGGATGACTCAGTCACAAGGGAAAAAGCTTTTGAATCAGGTGCAATGGCCTTTGTCTCATGTTCTTCTCTGTGCCTTAAATCCCTCACCTCTCCTGCTTTGGTCATCTCTCCAGTTGATGGGACCACGTGTCTGCAGTGGTCACATGCAGCCAAGCCAAGGAGATTTGTTTCTGTCACCCTTTAGGAGAACAACATTGATAGCAAAAGACTAAAATCAACAGCAGTGGTTTGCTGCAACATGAGATCAAGGGCACTGCATTTCTGCAGCAGTGCATGTGGAACTTAATCTCGTTGTCTTGCTGGATACTGCCCTGTAGTCCATCCATACTATTTCCCCTTGCAGTGTTCATGGGCAAATCTGGCTGTTTAGATTCAGGTGTGATGGCCATATTGAGCAAGGGTTTCTCCCCCACAGGCAGAGGGAGAGAGAGGCTGTCTGCAGCCTCAAAGTTTTGGCTTGCCCAGGCACGTCAGACCATTCCCCTTTACTGCTGGGGTCTGGGCTGAAATTGAGGAATCTCTTGCACTTACAGTAGCAGCAGGCAGGACCTTTGTGTCTCTGTCTCAGTCCCACCTGATATAAACCCTGTGATGATTTCACTGTTGGAACAGGTTGAGAAAGGCAATTGTTTGCCTGTCCCTGTGTTTCAGGAACACTTAGAGAAGCAATGACAATGCTGAGGCAGAAAGGGGGCACTGATTGTGCCTCACAGTCTGTGGTCTACCAACAGTGACTTCAGAGCTGAATTTGGGGAGGCTGAGGTGATCCTGTCTTCAAACACCTTCCTCCCCAATGGTGTCTCCATCTTGTCATGCTTTTATCTGGTCTCTAACCTCCTCCTTCAGTGTGGGTTAAATAAGGAGAGCACCGTGATGTGAAACTTACTGTTTGAAATTTTCCCATGTCCTGAGAAAAAGTTGCGTGTAGGAGTTTGCAGGCAAATCTATTCCATTCTCAGACAGTGGCATGCAGATCCCCGAGGGAAGTCTGGAGCTGGTGAGGTCTGGAAGCCTGGCTCTGCACTGAGCTTGTGCACTGATTTGGGCCTGCCTTCCTAAAGTACTGGACTGATTTAATCTCGGTCAGGACTGTCTAGTTTGGAGCTGTAGGCTGAGCTCAGATCTGTCTACCTGTCCTTGGCACCTCTTCTTTAAACTGTGCCAGCCCTGGGGCTGCGTGTGTGTTGTGTTGTACACATGTTGAGGAGGAAGGAGCTTTGGGTGCAGGACAGCAGAGGCTGAAAGGAGTGTGTCAAGGTGTGTCAGTATGTCAGTCCTGAGGTGTCAAGATCATGGCACCTGTGGACAAAGTCTTTCATATTTTTTCCATCCCTCATTTGTCTGCTTCCCTCAGGACCCTTCAAGTTGATACCTTCAGTCTCCATATCCTGCCTTTCCCTCAAGCATGGCTGCTTATTGATCCCCTCTGCAATTGCCCCTTGATGCAGAGTGCTCTGGGGTGCTATTGGGGGGAAGGTGTTTGCAGGGCTTCACCCCACCATGCCTTGGCCAGCCTCAGCACTGCTGCTTCCAAGGGATAATGCAGTCTGTTCCCCCATCCACAGCAGCAAGTCACTGTCGTGAAAGACAGTGTGCCGGTTCCCCCAGTGGGAGGATAGGCCTTGCAGGCTCACCCAGCTGCAATCTAGGACTGCTGTCAGCCACCAGTTTAATATCTGACACATCCTGTGTTCAGGGAGCCATATCCTGTGCTTTATTGGAGGGAGCTGACTCAAACAGGCTTTCTTTGTCTCTATGTGCAGTGGTTTATTGAGCATGTAAGTGCAGGACATTTTTCTTAATTGAATTTGTTGGGAACCCATGTTTAGCTGATGTGGCTTTCACTCAGTGCCACTTGCAGGAATTCTCTGTGGGAACACAAAGGCGAGTGGAAAAAGCCCCGTATTTGGGAAGCACGTGCAGTGAGCCAGGTTTTGATTTCCTCCAGAGGTATGAACTCACATCTCCGCATCTGCAGCCATGTGGGCTGCCAGCCTGGTGGTTTTGCCAGGCTGCTGCTTTGTGTGTGTTCCCCTGGCCCTGAGCGGTGGGTCTGGAAGCAGTTTCCCGTGGCTGCAGCCGTCTGCTCCGTGCCTGCCAGCTGGGTGCTTCTTCTGGGCCCATTCCCACATGGTGGTAGCAGCTGATGTGTCATGAACCTCTCATTAGCTGTGGATCTGATTGTGGTGCAGGAAAGCATTTGTCAGTAACTACTGGCTCAGATGCCATCAGGCCCTATAACTGAAGGCTGTCCACGTGGTAGATGGTCCAGCATTCAGCCTTTTCTCCTCTTGGACAACAGAAATCCCTGGGTCCTGGGCCATAGGATTTTTTCCTGCACTTAGCAATGTGTGGGTTAGGTGCTTGGCTCCACTCCGCTCATCAGTGGTTTGTCCTGATGGTATGTGCGGCTTTCTCTGCTCCCCATATACACAGCAGGAACCAAGCCTTGCTTTGTGGAAGAGCTTCCTTGGTGCTGGGGGGAACAGCCTTGTCTCACAGCGAGGCATTAACTCATGCAAAATAGCTCAGCTCTTTCCTCTTTGCCTTCCCTGATGCTACCCAGTGCTAAGACATCTGTTTATCTCATCCCTTTACAGTTTACCTGCCAAGCTGATCAATGGAGGGATAGCTGGGCTGATCGGGGTCACCTGTGTATTTCCCATTGACCTGGCAAAAACTCGCCTGCAGAACCAGCAGAATGGGCAGCGGATGTACGCCAGCCTGTGAGTACCACCCACATGGGCACCATCCCTTGGGGCTTTCTGCAAGGAGTCCTTCCACTTTGTTGCCTCTTTTAAGTGAGTTCAGCATCTCGAGGAACTGGGCTGTCCTCAGGAAAGCCAGGGGACAGCCTGGAGCCAAGCTGTGCTAGAGCAGATAAAGCAAATAGAGCAGCTGTTGGGGCTGCTGACCCGAGCAGAGGAGTCCTCTGCAGAGGACACATCTGTTTGCATCCCTTGCTTGGGATCAGCATGTTCACTGCTGCCAGGGCTCAGAACCAAAACACCAGGAATCCCAGTCACCTGATTCCAAACACAAGGAGTCTGCTGAGCCACAGTCAGGTGCCTGAGGGAATTTCTGCCTCTGTTCTGTTTCCATTGCTCTGATATTGGAGATCCTTCCTTTGCTGTGTCAGTTTTAAAAAGAGGAAGCAGTTGCTCATTCCCAATCTAGAGCATTGCATTGGACCTTTTGGAGGATCACAGGCTGGTACATGCTATAGTTACACCGGCCGTCCTGTGTCCAAAAAAAACCCCAGGTGCTGCACCTGTAGGGAAAGAAGGCATGAGTGTATCCAGCCCACCAAATTCACCTGGAGTTTGTGTTGGATGCTTAGGGTTGCGTATCTGCTGTGGGAATGTGTACCACACTCAGCACAAGATGCTGTATCCTGGGAAGCAGAGACAGGCCTTAGTTTTCCAAAAGAATTGGTGATATTGAGGGGAAGAAGGGACTGGGTCTAGTGAAGTATGTCCTGTTCTCCTCCTGCTTTGTTTAGAACCCGTGTAACCTGATCCCTGCTCCTCCACACCATCTTTTCCTCTTTCCTGCGCAGGAGAATTTGAGGCAGAGGGGGAATAGGAAGGAAATGCTCTGTATGTTGATGGTTTTAGTCTCTGTGCTTCCTTGCTCTAGCTGATAACAGGAGCTTAGGCTGTAGGCTCTGGTGCTTCCCTTGACAGTTCCTGTGCTCTCTGCTCCCTGCACTGTCCCTGGCTTGTTGGCAGGATGTGGCTGCCCATCTTGCTTTGCTTCCCCTTTTGTTGTGTCCTGCTCCTGCTGTAGATTGCTTCACCTCCCTGAGGATCACTTATCCTCCTGACCTGACATGTGACAGCAACAGGAGTTTGGGTAGGATGCAGAATTTGTAGGCACCCCTTGGGACTGCATGCCAAGATGTCTCATGCCTGGAAGGGAGCTCAGTAGGAGAGAGGCTTCTAACCTCCAGCAGTCAAGTGCAAGTCAGCTCCATAGTCAGGAATTGCTGGGAGATGAGGGGCTATTAAGGAATACATAAGATTTACGCTGTATATTTGAGCTGCCTGCTTCTAAGAAAAGGAAGAGCTGAGCTTTCCTAAGAAAGTCTCACTGGTTACGGGGGCTTATTTTTCTGGAAGTACTGTGTGCCCATCAATACTAGATTTCCTGATTACACCAATTACCTGGTATCTGCTGAACACCCAGGAAGGCAGCAAGTTCATTTAAAATGTTGGCTGTCTTACTTTAAGATAGCATTCCTTGCTTCTGCTTGGCTCAAGAGATCCTTGGCATCAGGGGAGCCTTTCCCTTGAAAAAGACAAAGACTCTGGAGGTGTTCTGAGGGCTGGAGAGAGCTTGGCTTTTGGCCTGTGCTGCCTCGGGTATGTTATGTATCGTTTTAGTTAGCTGTTGGCTCCCCTTTTTCAGGGAGAGAAGAAAGCTGGATGTGGCCTTGGCTGCATCTTATTCTGCTGCAGCTTGAGGGGCTTTAAGTGACATGAAAGCTCTATCCTGATGCAGTAGGGCTGTATGAACATGGTGGGGAGCAGCTCTTCTCACTCCTCTCCCTGCTGTGGCTTGATCAAAGCAGCATCACTGGCTCAGGGAAAATGTGTTGCCTCCAGAACTACAGTGTGAGAACTTGATGGGAGGGATAGGAGAAAGGTGCACTGAGATTTCTGGGGCTTGCAGATATGTTGTAGAGGCTGCTCTGAAGGAGGAGATGAGTATGTGCAAGTTGCAAGGGCTGGGGTGGAGTGTGTGAAAGATGAGATGCCAAAAGATTCAGGGAGTCCTAGCAGAGAGGGGAAACTCATTGCCATGACTGGCAGCAATGCAGGATGGGCTCCTCACAAATAACCCTGGAACAGTCTTGACCCAGGCAGGGCTATAAAGCCCTCAAGGGAGCTCTGTATTTCCTTCTCTTCCACCTCAGCACTACTGCAGAGCTGAGAAGTTCACTCCTTGTGTTGCCAAATCTCTTAAAAATATGTTCATGTTTTCATCAGCCACACTTCTCTTATTACTGCTTAAAAGAACCTTTTGTTCCTTAAATGATGTACACATACATTCATGGGCACCTTTCCCTTCCCCTATGGCCACAGCAAGTACCTGTCTCTTCCCAAAGACCCTAAAGCCACTTTCAGCCACCATCCAGGCTTCATGCAGCTGTGGTCCAGAGAAGGAAACTCTGCCAGGGAATCTGTGCAGCTTTCCTGAACTGTGCCTTTGCATTTGCTACTTGTGTGTGTCTGTGCCCTCAAAAGCCTTTGAGCTATTCCTGTAATCTGCAGAGTTTTCCCATTTGTAGTAAATATATTTGCAACGAGGCAGGTGACAGTTTTCCCCTTGGAGCACAGTTTTCCCCTTGGAGCACAGGACCCTGCTGGGCTCTCCTCAGGGCAAGAGCCTGAGTGCTTACTGCCTGCTGTGGGACTTGATGTGCTAAAAGTAAGTGCTTTAATCTGCGTGGGAGGCCACAGATGACTGAGTGTTCAGGTCATCTTGTGTTTGCGTGCCTTGTGTCAAATTTCACGGAGTAAGTCAAACAAGTCAGCATGGGGGGTTTTGGCCCCCCTTATTTCCCTTCCAGAGCTGGATTTAAAAATGTGTACATGAGAATCTGCTTGTTAGAGCATCTGATGTGCATTTGCCACAAGGGACCCTGAATAAACAGCTCTTGCAGTGACACTTTTCCCTTTTGTGTTTCTAGAAAGCAGACAGCATGTGCAGGGTGAGCCGGGGGTTTCAAAGCCCCTGTGAATTAGGGATTGAAATTGGACTCAGGCCTCAACAATGGCACATTCAGAGGCTGACACAGTTCCCATCTCAGCTGAGGGTTTTGCTAACAGAATGTAGATGGAAACCACTCCAAGAAATGTGCTTTGTTTTTCTCTGCGCTCACCCACCTTTGAGGTCCTGTGGTTCATCTCCCTCTGTTCTGTTTGCAGGTCTGACTGCCTCATTAAAACAATTAGGTCGGAAGGCTACTTTGGCATGTACAGAGGTAAGTACAGCTGACTCAGGCACAGCACAGCTTTAGTTGGAAGCACTGGTGCATGAGTAGGAGGAGAAGCTCTGTTCTCTGGCATATAAAGCAATAACCTGGCAATATCCTGAGGTTGAACAGTGCAGCTGTTTCTGAAAATAAACTCCTCTGTGCAGATGTCTATTCAGATACCTACCACTGAGGGCTTGAGTCCTTCTCGTGACTGTTTTGGTGTTAAACCTTACCACTTACTGAAGTTCATCTTTGCTAGCAGTTTAAGTGAAGCTGCTGGACTTCATTTCAGGACTGTGTGTTATGTTTCCCAGCTTGGGTATGGTAACTTTTGAACAGAGGGGCAGTAGAAAACCAACTCTTGAAGTTCTGTGGTTAATGATAGAATTTATGTCAAAGCCCTCCACTAGCATGGTCAGGCCTGCTGTCTCAAGCATGCCCAAATGCCTTATTCAAGCATTAAGACAAGCTGCAGTTAAAAAGAAAAATTAAAAATAACCTGCCCTTCAAAAAAATTCCCTTGTGATGGTAAGAAAATCAGAGGTTGGCTCAGGGTGGAGCTTCAGTTGTTTGGTTGTTGTGTGCTGAGCTGGTAGAAATCTCTTGGCTCCTTGGCTGAGGCTGTCTGTTACAGCAGTGAGTTCTGCAGCTGCAATTATACCTTTTCTAGTTTAAACACGAAATCCCTGTAAACTTTTAAAGATTTTGAGGAGAGAAGACCAGCAGGCCAAATCCTGACTTTATGCGTAGCAGAGGAAAACGTGGAATACCTCCTTGGCATCCAGGACAGTCCAGCTGGCTTCATTGACACTTAGCTCTGGTTCATTTTATGTCCTGATAGTCACTTGCCTGCATATGCAGTTTTTTATCTGGGGTGCTCAGATAGCATTCTTGGTGGCACTCAGTCACTGATAAAGCTTGATTAAAGTGCAGCTATGATTGAGTCCTTGTTTTTTCAAGCGGAAGTCCAGAGATGCTGGCGCCTTGCTCTTGGCATGCGTCTCTTGCTGCTTCGTCCCTGCTCCTAAGGAAACACAGGCATTGTGGCTGGCCAGCCCAGGAGCAGGCACTGGATGTTCAGGCAGCAGCTCTTGCCCAACTTCCTGGTGGGCGTTTCAGGGAGTGTGGTGGATGGCGGGGATGGATTGGCTGCTTTGCATCAGCTTTCCTGGGAGCAGGCAACAAGACAAATAACCTCGAGGAGCCCTGGAAAGCTCCATCTTCGATGCTAGCTGTGACGTGTTCCCCTTTGATTTTTTCCAGAAGCTGGCTGCTTCTGTGTTCCTAGCCAGGAATTCGAGCTTGTGTTAACTTTGGCTGTAAATGTGCAATGGCATGCTGCTTGGTGGGAGGCAGAAGGAAGAAGCTATTTGGGGAAACTTACAGAGGAGACTGTAGGACCAAGAGTTTTTGGGAGAATCAGGGCTCTTGAGAGAGACAGCTTTAAGGCATAGTGGAGAGTGGAGGGTGGTGGAGAGGATGTGGATCTCCAGGCCACTTGTCACTCCCAGGCAGAAGTGTGCAGAAGGTTTTGCATACTGCTTTCTTTTCCCAACCTTTCCCAAGTCTGGTCAGCTTGGTCCACGTCCCTAACTCTGTTCAGGGTGCTCGTAGTTGCTTGGATTTACTTGTCACCTCTGACTGTTAAATAAGGAGCTGGGTTGGAGAGGCCTTTTTTGAATAGCTCTAGCTCCTTCCTGAAAATTATACTTCTGCATGGCTAGGGTGCAAAGGTGAGTACTCCCAAAAGCAGCAATCCTGGTCTCTGTGCCTCTGTTCTACGAGCTGCCATAAGCAGCCCTTCCCTGTCTGTCAGTGGGAGGGGTGGCAGGTAAAATACATCCAAGATCCATGAAGATTGTGTGAGTGCTTTTCTGGAAAGAAGGTGAAGAGATGACTGAGACTTGCAGACAAAGATGGAAATCAGGTGGTGGGATTGGTTCCTGCTCCCTCCAGCTCTCCTAGTTCCCCAGCAGAATTGGCTGAATGACTCACGAGCTCTTGTTTGCAGCCTTTAAACTGAAATTGGGGAGGATTATATGTTAATGTGCTAAAGTAGCAGCTGCTGCTCCCCATGGAAGAGTCGCAAGCACGTCAGTTGTTCCTGCAGATCCTTTGGCTTCTGTCAGAGGACAGAAAGGGTCTCTTTGGGCACAGCCATTCCTGCTGTGTTACGTACAGGGCTCCTTCACGTGTGAATCAAATCTCCTCAGTGCAGACAGAAGAGTGGTGTGTGCTTGTAGGATACTTTCTGCAAATCACCTCTTAAGGTGTTTGTGTGGGCAAACAGTCTTTACTTTGTATGAGTAGCCCACAGTGAGCTGTGTGATAAGGCAGTCCCAACATTTCTCTCAAGTTCTTCCCCAAAAGTTACAGGGATTCTTGGATTTCTTTGGGGCAGGAAGAAGAGGAGTTCCCTTGTGTTTTTTCCCATAACCTCTGTGTAGCAACAGTGCCTGGATGGTGCTGTCTAGCTCTGTCTGTGCTCAAGGAATTGATGGTGTGCAACCTTCAAACATGATGCCAAGTGAATGAATCCATAGTACCTGTGGGCTCCTGGTCCCCACAGGCATCAGTGGTAGGGGACCTTGGAGAGGTGCTCTCTCCACTTCCTACTGCAATCCAGCCAGAAGCCACCTAAAGATCCTGGCATGTGTTCTGAGCAACACCAGTGCTGTTTGCAGACCAAGTGTTTAGCGAAGCTGGCAGGAGCCAAGGGCCCAGATCAGGCTGACGAAGTGCCCTTTGCTGTTGGTGATGTTTGGAGGGTAGCTGCACTTCAGCTGCAGTAGTGTGGCAGCCTTCCCTGGTCTCTGCTAATATTATCTCCCAGTGCCACACTGGGGATGACTCAATCCCGCTGTTATGTAGGTTGCTGGTGGTGTATAACGGCTTCTGTGAGAAATGTGTTTTAATAAAAAACTAAGGCTTGGTGAGAAGAGGGCGCCTACAAGTTTAGTTGGCAAACAACTGGTCTTGCCCTTGGTTGATTTTGTTCTTTGTAGTGCTTCCTTACCTCTTTTCAAAACACTTTGTTTTTTAATGATTGCTATTTATTTTTCCATTCTGTTCGTCTGTCTTTGCTTGTGGCGCATGTAGCATTGCCTATAGGCCAAGGTTGGCTTTAATTAGGGAAGTACTCATTGACATGGGCAGAATTGAAGAGATTTTACAAAAAGAAGAAGATGCTGTGGAAAGTATACAGCTAGCAACTGAAGTGTCTAATTTTTCCTCCTCCAGTAAATTGAAGCTGTTATGGATTATTCAGGACAAGGATTATCCATTCTCTGCTAAGCAGCTTTACTGAAAATATCAAAGATGTAGGAGAAAACCCAGGTTCATTAGCTTTTTTTTCCCTGTATATTGTGTGTTTTTACCCTCTGCTTTATTTGCAATTGAAGAGAAACTTCTGTGAAAGCCTCTTGGTTCCTGAAGGAGGTCAGCATGTGGAAGTGTACTTCTTATGTACCTTTCTTGCTTTGTTTGCTTTCTTTCAGTGAACTCTCTGCACTGGTGTTAAGAGTAGCAGGTTTATGCTCTTTTCTTTCTCTTCTTGTTTTTCCAAGGAAAGGGTTATAAGGGTTGTATTGTGCTGCATGTCAATGTACAGGTGTTGTACTTTACAGCCATTGAGAGTGTCGTTGAAGTTGTGTTCAAGTTGGCGTTTGAGGAAACACTTCATGGGTAGCCACTTCCACTTATAAATTAGGCTGTGTGGATTTGCTTTGTAGATCCTGATATGATTGGTATTAAAAGATGGATATAGAGCATGAGGGTCATTTCTGTGTGGCTTCTCTTCATGTGCAAGAGCCATGGCAGGGGGGACATGATGTGTAGGAAGAATATCAAACTGAAGCAGCACATTCACTGGTGCCCTTAAAAGTTTGCAAAGAACCAGAAGTGTGAGAAGCCTGCCCTGCTCCCTGCTAGTTGATTTGTCTACTGTAAAAGATGATGGCATCTGTTGGATGTCATGGCCAGTGTGGAATGAATGCATTGCCTTGGTTTGCTACGAGGCAGCGTTACTCTGCATTTTCTGCAAAATCTGAACATGGGAGTTGAAAGGGGGGAAGATGTGTTGGGCTGCCCAGCCCTGTGCAGCAAAAGCTGTCTTTTCATGCTGCAGTTTCCTGAACGGTGGAGGTGTGTCTTCTGAGCAGAGGATGTGGAGCCAAGGATTCCTGTGTCCCGCTCCCCGTTGTAGTGAAGTCCAATTGTGGCTTTGCTTCCTAATCTGAGGAAAGTCCCCCTAAACCTGTGTTTTTCAATTATTGAGGGGAGGAGAGTCTGTCCCAAGGAACAGAGGATTGAGCTGACTTTCTCTAGATGTGTTTAACCCTTATAGGTCCTGTCAGCTTGGGTTCAGAAGGTCCTGAAAGTGAACCCAAATATGTCTTTGGAGTCTAGTGGGGGTACAGGCTTCTCTGGCTGCTTCTCTTTGGAATATGAATCTTTGGGACAAGTTGATTTAACCTCAAAGACAAGCATAAATGCCTGTATTTTTGTTTGTTCTTACAAAGGTGTTCTAGGCCATTAATAACTCTCAAGTGTAGCTCCTTCAGAAGGCTTGGAACTCCGTACATTTCAGTGCAGGCAGGGAGAGGTTGAGGTTATCCTGGAGGACTTTGTGAGCTGTAGGATTTAAATGGAGGAGAATGTTCTGGAGTGTTAATCTAATGGTGCAAACCCCACTCTGCTGGGAAGGGACTAGCCCTCCCCTCTCCCCATTTGCCCCAGGGCAGCTTGAAAGCTGCTCCCAGCCACTGTGTTGCACTAATGCTGGTGTTCATGGCCCACAGCAGCCAGCCAGGCCACCGAAAGCCTTTCATTGTCACAGGCACAATGCAGGGATTTGCTGTTTGTTGCTCCTGACAAAAGCCACTCCAGTGGGTGGGGGATGCAGGGAGCCAAGGCTTGTTTACACCCCAGATCCCACAGCAAGCCTTGCCATGGAGCTCAGAGGGGAATTTCTGTGTGCTGCAGCTTGTGGTGGGCAAAAAGCCACTTCAGCGGTGGCTGTTCTGGGAGTGACACCCAGTGGTGATACACAGGGGAAGCCACTTTGCTATAAGGGATAGTCTGGAGCTGGTTCTGTGCAGGTGACTTCAGCCAGCCTCCAGGTCTTTCAGTGGCTCTGCCTTTTCTGGGCTGCCTGATAATCAAGCTGCTCTGGTGTTTTTTGAGGAGGAAGCAGGGAAGGGACACCAGTGAGAAGGCAGGGCAGGGAGGCTTTTGCTTCTCAGTATCACAGAATATTTGCAACGGAGTTGGGACTGGTTGTTAAACCATCTTGTACTCCTTTTCTGAAGGTTTGATCTGCATCCTTCTGAATTCATAGGAGTGCATCCTTGGATGAGAGACAAGGATGTATGCATGTATACATGGTGGGTGGTAGTAGTGAAGCTGAAGAAATTACAAAATACATATGGCAAGTGGAGTAGAAACACATCTGGGGATGTTTTCACAAGCCCAAGGTGGTGGGAGGCAGAAATACTGTTAGTTTTCAGTGGTGTTTCGTATTTCTAAATCCCTTTGGTGCTCTGGGAGCTCTCCTTCATCTGTCCTTGGTTTTGTGCAGAAGTTACAACACATTCCTGAAAGATCCAGTTAACAATTCCTTTGTTCTCATTATCCAATGGCCTTTTTCTCTTTCCCTTGCCCAGGGGCTGCAGTGAACCTGACTCTAGTGACACCAGAAAAGGCTATCAAACTGGCAGCCAATGACTTCTTCCGGCATCACCTCTCCAAAGATGGGTGAGTAGGGAAGTGACCTTTTGCAGTCAACTTAAAAGACACCGACTCTTGGAACACGTCTGGTGAGACATCATGAAAAGGTGGAATGGGATAGTGCAATGACTGAAATATGAGTTGACCTTGAACAGCTCAGCTGGTGATTACGTTCAGGGTGAGGATGCAATGTCTAAAATGGGAAGCACGAAGCACTCCACTGGATGACTGCTCTTTATTCAAGCTTCTAAAAATAGTCCTAGATTTAAGCCAAGGTTAGCAGATCCAGCATGTGTAGTCTAAGTATTTGAGAGGAAGCCAGTGTCACTGATCATTGCTCAAACAGCTGCTGGGAGGATTCTTGTCCTCAGCATCCTATTGGATCCTCTTATGCTCCCTCTGGCTAGAAAAGATACCAAGTCAAGTTCTGTAGATTCCAAACTTAGCACCCCTCTTCTCCTTTTGTACCTTGAAAATAGTTTAGAGAGGTGGTAAATCTGAATTGACAAAGGGCGCTTGCAGCAGCTGACCTTCAAAGAAATGCTGAAGGAATAAAATTACCTTGCAAGTGGAGTTTGGTTCATGTGGATTAAATGTAAGTAAAAGGCGCAAGCTGGAGCAGTTGAGAGGAGCTGGACCCTGAATATTTAATGCTGCTTTCACCAAGATGTTTTCCAAATTGCATGGGAAATAGTTGTGTCTGCTATTAGAGAGGCCTTTCCCCAGAGGCATTGTCTCCAGTCCTCAGTGATAGTAGCTAGAATGACAGCCTGCTTGGGATATGATCCCAACTCCTCCCATCAACAGTTATGGGGTGGGGCCTCAGTGAAAATACAAAGCTCCAGCACAATTACTGGGCTTAACAACTTCCCAAAACATATCACGTCAGTCTTGGCTGCTGCAGGTCAGTGGCTCAGTAACTTCATTTGAGATTGTGGACTGACACAGATTGAGCATCCATTTTTTTCCTGTACCTTTTCTTTTTTTTCTTTTGTTCTGGAGTCCTTTAAAGTAGCAGCTAACATATGTCTGCGTGACTCATCGGCTCACAGCTCTCCGTGATTTTCTGACTCAAGTCTTCAAATAGTGTCTCTTCTGTGCTCTGCTCAGACAGTGGGAGGTAATGATGTCCTCTACTAAGCAGTGTGTCTCATCCCTGCAGCAGACAGCCTGGCACACCTTGGTGTACTGCAGTAAACAGCAGCGCAGCTCTTTGCCACCACCTGCAAAGCGGGGGGCTTAGTAGCTTGTACAGGCCCAACAGGGTGCCAAGCTGCCACACCTTGTACTGCCGCTAAGGGGATGGTTCCATGGAAGAAATCAGACTAGCATTGCAACATATTTGGCATTCTGTGAGAGCAATCTCTGCTGTGATGTTGCAGCCATTAAAACAGGACGTGCCTGTCAGTCAATGTCCTGCACCATGAGAGGTAAAGGCTTTCTCAGAGGACAAGTGTGTGTGTCTGCCTCGGTGCTGAGTCTAGCTTTGAACAGATCTGTGGGTAAGTGGGATGCAGCTGTTTCCACGAGTAGCTGAGGTTTTCATTCAGACCTCTTTCAGTGTGACTTTTGGGTCACTGGTCACATGACAGAGATGATGTGCTGCACTTAATTCAGAATAAAGGAGCTAGAGAATTTTTCCAAGAGCCAGACACCCTGTTCTCCTACATCTCAAATACTGATGGGTCTGGTACTGCAGTGACCTAGAGCAGGAGCACGATACCATTCAGGTAGTTGGAGGCCTTTGTGTCTAAACACAAAGTATTTTTACTTCCTTTAGAGAAAAGAGAGGTTGGGCCTCAGGTGACAAGAGCTAGGCAACATATGGAGTCAGGGTCACTCATCTCATTTAACCACCATGTAGGACTTGGGTGAGTGAAATCTGGTCAGCTGTGCTCAGGCTGGGTGCATACCTGCTAGCACATCACAAGGCTGGGCCACCTATTTCACAATTGCAGCCAAAGCCTAGTTATGAAGAGCAAAGTAGTTTGGGGTTAGAAAGGTGAAGCCTGGAGTTGCCTGACACATGAATGTGATTTCATTTCTTGATATGTAATTGCATCAGTCAAGGTGGTTACATTGGGCAAAGCACAGCTGAGGGGTTTAGGCTCATTATAAGTCTGGGTTAGAAAGATCTTGGTTCAGCTTCACCAAAGTCCATTTTGCATAAGCTAGTCTGTCTGCTGTGTACATTCATAGATGCTGTGCCCTTAGGTCAGTAGCCCAAAGGATGCTCTGACTCAAAACTGCAGAAGTCTTCTAGACCTGTTTACATTGAATGCCTTTGTGCTAAGCATCTAGCATTGTCTTGCTTGAAATATGTTGCACTAGTTGGTAATCCATTTCTGATAAAATGTGCACGTTCTACCAGTATTTGCGGATTAAAATATGTGGTATTAAAATAGGCCTCCATGTGCAAGAGGAGGAAACATGTGAACCAGAGAGAGTGTGGCAAATCCAGCATGACTCAAAGTTGCCTTAAGTTAAACAACAGCTTTCGGTGTACATTAATGTATTTATTTTTATCCTTTGAAAAACTTAGTGTTGAAATTGCTTTTAAACTGCTAGGATAAAAAAGTGGCAAAAAGCCTATTTTTGAAAGGCCAGACTGAAAACAGCACCTGTGGTGTAGGAAGCTCCTGACTGCAAATTGCTGGAAGAGTATTTTAGGCATGTTATCACTGCAGGTTTGTGCTAGACTCACTTTTCCCTGACTCTGCTCTTGGACACTGCTGGAGGTAGAGCATTGGGGCAGCAGGTCCTCACAAGGGACCTCATACCCTTTTTGGTGCACTCCTCTCCTTGAGTGTGCAGCTGTCTGTCCTGGTGCTGAGCTGCTGTATCACCCTGCACACACTCTGCTTGATCTTTCTTTGGCACTTGTGTGCCCAGGCAGCCTTTCCTGCAGTTATCCACTGGATACTCAGGCACTTCTGTCATGTAGGTAGCCCTCATCCAACTCACTGAGACTTGGAAGTGGGGAAATCTCTCCCTTCCCCTTGAGAAGGAGACAGGAGCTGATAATCTCACTGTGCCAATTCAGGGACAGCTGGCTGGGGAGAGCTCTTTTATTTAGCACACAGAGGCCAGGCAGTTCCAGTGGGTTGAAGCTGTTGACATCAAAGGTCAGCTGAAAAGTAAATGCACTTTCAGCTGTTAATCTGGAGGGAGATAGAGATGGGCTGTTTAATCATAGAATGCACCCATGGGGGGAGCATTTTCCTTGTCATCATTCCAGGCACATGTCTTGGGACAAAATGTGGGTTGTGTCTGTGTTCAGCATGCTCAGTCGTGTTGCCCTGTCTTTTGTTCACTTCCACAAATGTTCATATTGGAACAAAACACTTGGGATTTCCTGCCAGGGCAAATGCAAACCTGATGCAGGTACAGAGTCAGCCTCCTCTTGATTTAGTCCAAACATGCAACACAGAACTCCTGCAGATACCTGGAGTAATGACTTCCAGATCAACATTTAATCTGGCAGTGTTACTTTGAGTTGTATCTGTTCCACATCAGTACTTTATTTTGCTTGTCTGAGGCATTTTTGAGGTGTCACTAGAAGTGAGAGGGAGCTTGTTGCGGGAACTTTATTGCCTTTACATTTCCAGCATCATAGCCCCAGCTTTTCTGAAGGGCAGTTGCAGTAGCTTGTTGTTCCCCCTTGGAAAATCAGGGGTTGGATTAAAGGGACTGACTGGCAGTTTGTGTGCACACCCCCCTGTGACTGTGGCAGAGAGGGTGCTCTTCCTTGGAAGGACAACTCCTGTGTGCTGGCCTTCTAATCCATATCAAAGACCCACTATTTAAATTGTTTGAAAGGAACTCTGTCTGCTTTGAAGCTCCTGGGGAGCTTTCTAGAACCTCTTGGGCTGACAGACAGAGACAGAGGTTATTTTACGAGTGAGGAAGGTGATGTCCAAACTGGGGACAGTAGCCTTTTGGGTAGGAAATAGAAACAGATGGCTTTGTATGTATGTTTCTTTAGCTCAGCAATTTCCTCTCTGAAATGTTGTCGTGGTGAGTCCAGAATGGCTGGTTCTGGACCCTGCCCAAACACAGTAAATTCCCACATGGCCAGGATTTTTCAGAAACTTGAAAAAATCCTACTCCACTCCCATGTGACATTAATATACCAATGCTAACAGAGGTCCTAACTTTGAACTGATTGCTCCCAAAAAGCCTTCCATAAACCTCTGGTTCCTGCTTTTTGACTTCATTTTTCAGCTCTAGTTTGAAACTCTAATTTAAATCAAGCATGAATCTTCTCCCCTTCCCATTTGACATTTTTGATTTTTCACAAATTAATAGTATGTCAGTAAAAAATGTGGAACAACTGATTTCTCCCAGTGCAGAATTTGAGGCTAATGTGTATATGTTATATTTAACACTCTCTGGCTGTGATAAAAGATGGTTTCTGCATTTGTAGGACCAGATCTTTGCTGGTGTTGCAGCTTCTGAAGTTAGTTGAGATGTGCCAGTTTTTAAACCTCTGAGGATAAGGCCAGTGGTGCTTTAGATATTTAAAGACCTTTGTTGTCTAGAGATGAACAGTTTTCAAACTCCTTTTGTGTGCAGACTGGTGAGGTTTTGCAAAGGCAGTTTAACCCGTGTATTGCAACTTTTAAACCTCCTGTGAAAAGATTTGCTTATCTTAAGCTGCTTTTTTTCTTGGACTCTCCCCAGTTCCCAGGATGTGCAAACCAGAAGCTGAAAGCCCTTGTTCTAGGTGCTTTTGATGTACCTGCTTGACATCTCTAAAATACACCCATGTGCATAAATCCTTCCTTGGGTCATACTGGCACAGCTCCGTGGAGTTCAGTCAAGTCAAGGCTGACTTTAGTTGGCTGGGATAATGGTCCAAGATGAGTATGGAGGCCAAATCCTCCTGATCTTTTGAACTGGGTATCAAAGCAGTCGCCCTGGATGAAAGCCAGAAGATATGCACTCCAGGGATGCTCCAGGGCTCTTGCTGAAGTGGGAGGTGCTCTGCTGTGCCAAAGAGAGATTCTGGCAACCAGCTCCTTTGGGTGGTTTGCTTCTTCCCACAGCCAGGCTGGGGATTGTGTAGCCTTGCTGCTGACTGTATCGAGCCACTCAGAAACTGGTGCTGTGCTTCAGGCCATCCAAAAGGCATGACTTGGCCACCTCCAAGTGGCAGTGGCAGTGGGAACCTCTGGATTTGCACACCCTAGTTCCCCCATACCTCCAGGAGAGCTTGCTGTGCACACTTCGGCGCCCCTGTGGGTAACTGTGTGGGAGGGATTGTTCTTTGTAGCTTCTCACCTGTGGGGAAATTTAGAAAGGGGAGACTGAAATATTCCTTCTTTCAGCCTCATAGGAGGGCTCTATATTTAGTTGTTGGTAATCTCTGTTGTGGCTCTGTGCCTCTAATCCCCTGCTCTCATATCCTCTCTGGAGAAGATGAGTGGTGGAGAAATCGGCCCATCTGACATGGTGGGCCAGCAGGATTACAGTACATCTGCCCTCCCTTTCCTGTAGGGTTGGCACTGAAACTGCTTTGCTGGCCCACTGCCCCACAGCTGTGGTGTGTGTGTGCTTGTGAAACTCCTGGCAGGGGAGTGTGCCTGGGATGTGCAAGAGAATTGTATCACTGTGGGATTGCTTCTGCCACAGTGTGGGGATGTGCCTTGTGCAGGTTAAGATGAGGTATTGCTGCAGAGCAGAGCTGGGGGAGGTAAAAATAGTACTCGCATTTAAAACAGAAAAAAGAGGAGGCTGTTTCTCTCTGGTTGTGTGATTTATACACGACTCTTTTTTTAACCCCTTTAGAAAAGAGCAGGTCAGATGTATTTTTTAATCAAGTCAGTGTTTTCTGGCGACAGGGAATGAGGTTTTTTTTACAGGGCAAAAAGACATCACTTTCTGAAAATTGAAACTTCATGAGATTTTGCATCCTGAGTTCCTCTTTTTAGTCTTAGCTGGGCTCTTTCATAGCTTTGGAATGGAGGGAACAATGAAATGCTGCATTCTGCTAGGTGAGAACATGTTGCTGATAATCACTGCTCTGTAGTGCAGAGAATGCACAAAGCTTCATTGCTGGAGGTCCATCCCATCCCTTGTCTCTCAGGGAGGACCAGTTTAGTGCAAAGGCTATTTGTTCAGTTTTGGAAAACCTGGTAAGATGAAGCAGCTCCTAGCCACAGAGGAGCTGCCCCCCTGATTCATCTTCACTGTTTATTTACTTTGCTTTTCTCAGAAAGCTCCAAAGCAGCAAGGGGAATATTTTCTCTCCTTGCTCCTTGTCCTGTGGTCTCTGTTTGTTGACAATTTTTAAAGGACTAGGCTGGCAGGAGGAAAGCTGCTTATCCCCCTTAATGCTCAGGTCCTCTGCTGCCCTCTGAAGTGATACCCGTTCTGAAAGCTGTGCCCTGACCAGGGGCACCATCAGGTTGGAAGAGAGCTGAAGTGCTCTGGCTGTGGGTGGAGGAATCTATATGTTCCTGTCTGTGGCTGTTCTGACTGGGCTTGTGGCTTTTCTGAATGTTCTGTTTCTGGGGGCAAAATGAATCTATTCTCCAGGTCAGGTGGTGCTGGCAGAGATGCCAAGCCTGGACTGTGCTGAACTGTCAGGCCTAGCAGGTTCTGCTGCCCCCTTGGCTGCCTTTCCTGTCACCCCCAGGGTCAGAGATGTTCCCCAAGCCTTGTACCCAGCTGCCCAAGTGTTATTCCAGGCCACCTCCTCTGATGGGTTCTTCTTCTCTTTTCTTTGGGCAGGAAAAAGCTGACGCTGCTGAGGGAGATGCTGGCGGGCTGTGGTGCAGGTACCTGCCAGGTGATTGTCACCACTCCCATGGAGATGCTCAAAATCCAGCTGCAGGATGCAGGACGCATTGGTACGTGGACTTTTCTTCCCTGTGCTCTGAGCAGGGAGTGGGGAAAGAGCTGGGACTGGGCTTTCAAGGTGGAGCTGAGAGAATGAGTGAAGAAAAAAAAACCCTTTTCCTTGCCCTGCTTTCCCACATCAGAGATACCGCAGATATAGCAGAAGTTTCTCCTCCTCTTCCCAGCTTACTTGCCCCCACGCTTTGCTCAGCTGGCTTTGCAGAAGCCCTTGCAGTTATAGAAGGTGGTGGGGTTTTTTTCTCAAAGTAATAGGCTTGGCAAGCAGAACAGCAAATGCTGCTCGTGGAGGGAGAGAGACAGGAGAGATGACTGGGTGGTTAGCTTGTGAGTGATTCAAACTTGGTAGATCCTGTGCACCCAAGAAGGCATTAGCATCCTCCAGTGCCTTTCGTGTGCTTCTTCTATCCCCATGTTTTTTGATGTCTATTTTCTCTCTCTTCTAACTCCTTGTAGCACCTCCCTAACAGCTTCCCAAGGGGATGTGTTATTTCCAAATGACTTGACTCCCCTTGTACTCTTTTTTTCTCCCTCGCAAAAACAGCAGTTGTCTTGGTTGAAACAGTAAATAAAATTCTCCCAGTGCACTGGATTTGAATGAGGTTTGGGATCAGGCTCTTGGGACTGTGGGCATGAGCTGGCAGGCAGAGGCAGGAGGAGTGTGAGCCTTTTGGCTGGAACACTGTGGAGTGTTTCTGGTGAGAACGGAGTCCAGAGTCTGGCATGGAGACTCTGGGGGAAAGAGCTGCTTGCTCTTTCCTTAGTCTCTTCCAGAGGTTAGTCTGGGCTATAGCCTCAGTTCCCAGGAGCCCTGCATGACACTGTTAGATACCGTGTTTATGGCTCTTCTTGGAAAATGGGCCAATTTGTCCTTTAATCTCTCATTTGATGTGGCATTCCTGATTAATCGCAGATTTACTTTTTCTTTTCTCTCTTCACTGGTTTTACTGCAGACCTTATCCTCTTTGTGCATATTATTTTAAAATGTTGGAAGGATTTAAGCCGTGGTTTGAGGGTTCAGGAGAGGTTTTCGATGCTGTGAATAGCCTGTTCTCTGTGTGGCAGGAGAGCTGTGGTGTGCTGGGGATTACCTACAGGTTGAAGTGCTCTCCATCTTCTGGCCAAAGGGCCGAAGTGCATCAGTTGGAAAAGTGGAAGGAACCAAGATGTGTTTATAAATGTGACAGAAACTCCCCAGGTTAATGATTGCTTTCAGGGGAGGAAGGCAAAGAACAGAACTTTGGAAGCTGTCTTGTTTATGAACATCTTCAGTTTGTTGTACTGGCAGCTCAGGGACACACCTGGAAGCAGGGACTGTCCCCTGCCTGCTGACAGCAGCTCCTGTTCTCTGCACTGCAGAGATGGTGCGTGACAGGGTGCTCCTGCTTGGGCAAACCAGCTGGTGGAAGAGCACAGCCGACAGCGTTGTGGTGTGGCAGCACTGTCAGAGACTGGGACAGGCTGAGGCTGAGGGAGACGGGCAGAGTCGGGGAAAAGCTTGCAGGGCACCTGCCTGGCCTTTGTCTGCATGTGGTGTTGCCCCTGGAGATGTGCCTGTCGCTCCTTGTCCCGCGGGTGGGCAGCCGCAGGCTGCAGGTGGGCACCCTGCAGACCAGTGCTGGCACTCTCCTCCCCAGCGGCACAGAAGAAGCTGATGGCAGCGCAGGCCCAGCTCTCCTCCTCCCCCGCGGCAGCCGAGCCCGTGGCAGAAACGCGCACCACAGCGACCCAGATAACCAGGGAGCTGCTGCGGAGCAAAGGCATCGCCGGACTCTACAAGGGCCTGGGAGCCACGCTGCTGAGGTAGGATGGCGTGGGCTTGAGCACTGACATTCCCAGTCCTGGGCCTAAGGTACCACCTATCCCAGGGCTGAGCCTGCAACGGAGGTGTTGGCTTCAGTGGGTGTCGGCTTGGTTTGGTTCGGTTTCCATGCACAGGTTTTGTACATTAAAGAAGGGAAGGTCAGAGGAGTGAGGGAGGCTGCCTCTTTTCTTCCTGGAAGATTTAATTCTGCTGCTTTCTGTGGAAGGTTTTTTTTTTGCCCCATGGTCTGTATTTTCACACTGTACAGAAGTCTTTGTGAGCTAGCAAAGTAAAACGGTCAGCCTGAGACATCAGAAAGTGCAAGGAGATCTGGCCCACAGAGTATGTTGGATGCACGGACCAGTGCCTGCTCTGACACTCTTTGCCTGGGCTTTCACAGAGTGAGCCTCCTCTAGCTTTAACAAATGTAGAGCTAAAGCAGCACCCTAGGCGATGGAGGGCAGGATGGAACCTCTTACAATTAACAAACCTGGTCAAAACAATAGACCTCTGAATGTGATGGTGTCTTTGGTTTTGATGCCTTGGAGTGGCTACCTAGAACAGGAACTAGACAAGATTAAGAGAATAAAAAGTAGGTATTTATTAAAGACCTTCAATAGGTACACCTTGGGCAGTCAAAAGCCTCCAAGAGGGTCTACACCCAAGATAGATGATGGTCACGAGTTTTTCAGACATTTATAAGTTCGGTCCATTTACATATCGAGTTAATCCTCCAATTACAAGTTCAGATAATGAAGTCATATACCCCCCGTTTGCTCCCCCCCAACTCACTTTTGTTTATACTTTTTGGGCCCTGAGGCAGTAGAGTGTCCTTGAATTTCAGGCTTAGAGGGAGTGTTTTGTCTGACCAAAATGTGAAGACAGTTAACTAACAGTATATGTAGTTGAGAGTTATACACTAACGCAGTACAGGATTTAAAAACTATAAAAGCTAGAATCCTAAGGCATCAGTTTGAGTGTTGAAAAAAAGGGAGAGCCCATCGATCCTGCAGGGCTGCATGCCTCCTGTGGGCCTGTTGTCCTTTGTGCAGTCACTTTTGCCCCGCTGAGTTTCATCTCCTGTCTGCATTGCAGTCAGAACCAGGATAGCCGCGTTGCTCATGGCTGTGCTGCTAGTGTGTGATGCTCGCAGCCCTTCCTTTGCTCAGTTTGTTGGTGTCCCGCACAGACTTCTCTCATCCTTGTTCTTTTTTCCTTTTTTTTCCTGCCCCACTGCAGGGATGTCCCATTCTCCATTGTTTACTTCCCACTGTTTGCAAACCTGAACAAGCTGGGCCAGAAAGACCCCAATGTCAAGGCTCCGTTCTACGTGTCCTTCCTCTCTGGGTGTGTGGCCGGCAGTACGGCTGCAGTGGCTGTCAATCCTTGTGATGGTGAGTCCTGAGTAGCCTGTGGTGGTGGCCTGGTGTCAAGTGACAGAAGTCAGAGGCCCAGGCCGGGCCAGGTGAGGAGGAGGGTGACTGTGCCAGCCTCTTTGCAGCATGAGCACACAGGGACAGCTCTGCTGCCTCCAGCTCTGATGGTGTGAGTTCAGCTGAGCTACAACTTTGGCCACAGCTTACACAGAGGTTTGCAGTACTCACTGGGCACATCGAGAAGAGAGTGTAATTCATTTCAGTCATTCTTGGCAGGAATGGCTGCAGACATGCCCCTGGAAAGGCACACTTCCATGTGGAGTGGTAATATGCAGACCACTTACAACTATATGGTCTGGAACAAAAAGGGGAAGCCTCAGATCTGTGGCCTTTTCTCCTGCTCCACAGCATCTGCCTTAAATACCACCTTGGTTTCTCTCCTGTGAAAAACACCAGAAAGTAACTGCTCTCTCCCCAGCACTGCACATACTCCAAGGTGTGAAGAAATGTAGGAGCAGAATTGTGTATTTTAGATACCTCTTCCTGAAGGAGATGGCATTTGAAAATAAGTTCCCACTTGGCAGAGAGATATCTGAATTTTGAAGGTTTAAAGCTTAAGTCAGCTTTTGAAACATTGATCACAGTAAGGGAAGGGAGGGTTTGGGCTTTGGATGGCTTTGTGTTTCTTTTATCCATCTGTAAAGGAATGGATTCATTTTCCCTGATAAACATATGAAAATGGTCTGTATTGTTGGTAATTTTGTTTTGACCATTTCAAAGACATTACTCTCAGGGTGGCTCTTGCCTACTACACTCCCGTGCTCACCATGTCTCTCCTCTCTTTCCCTCCCCAGTGATCAAAACACGGCTGCAGTCCTTGCAGAGAGGAGTGAATGAGGACACCTACTCGGGGATCCTGGACTGCACCAAGTAAGACTCCTCATGACAGAGGCACCTCATCAGGTGTTTGGCAGCTGCTGCTGCCTGCTGCCAGCCAGGCAATGCAGCTTCTAGACCCAACCAGCAGCTGTGCTTCGTGTTCCCTCTGAACCTGTGCTTTTATCAACCTGTCTATCTGAAGATACATATAGATATATGAGCAGACGTATATATACATATATATATATAGTTTTATAAAAGAGAACTTCTTCCCATATTGAGCAAGGAAAACCAAGCATTTATATTTAAATACTTCTGTCCAAACCCCAATAGTCATAACACTGAGACTGTATTTCTGCAAAGGGAGGCAATGCTGTGGTAGTCTCTCCCAAGGCCCACTGTTGGAAAATCCTACAGTACTGAGTCTCATATCCCTCCTGGGACTGCTCTGCAGGAGCGCTGCCAGAGTGGGCTGTCTCCAGCTGCATTATCCTCTGATCCTTTGCTAAACTATGGTCTGGCTGCTTCAAAACACAAAGAGACTTCTGCTTTTGTATTTCTGTGATAGCCAGAATCTGTTGCCATCTGGCTCTGTCCCATGGTGAGGGTGGAGCTTTTGAGCAGGGAGACCTCTTGATGGAAGCATGGGGTTGTCTTAGCTGTACTTCCAGACACAGGCAGCCACTCCTGCGTCTAGCCAGATGTAGGGATGGGGCAAGTTTCTGCATGGCTGTTTGCAGAGCACTTGGGCAGTGATGGGTGATTTGCTGTGGAGGCTGTGCCAGGCAACAGCGCTTGCCTCGGCTTAGCCTTTGGAGGAAGACTAAGCCAGGGCATGGCCAGGGGCTCTCCTGGCACGGTGGAGGGGTGGGCTGGACACTTACATGTCTGTGCCATGTCTCCCCAGGAAGATCTGGCAGCGGGAAGGGCCCACGGCCTTCTTCAAAGGGGCCTACTGCCGAGCCCTGGTCATTGCTCCTCTCTTCGGCATTGCACAAGTTGTCTACTTCATCGGCATCGCGGAATTCCTGCTGGACATGCTCCCCAAGCACCGGGCCTAGCCCTGGAGCGGCTGTGTGTGCCCTCCCGCCATCTGCAGCGCTGGATTCATCCCCGTGTTCGCCATCCGTGTCAATCGATGTCAGAGCAACAGCACAAAGGGTTCGCGCAGGGACGCGAAGGGACCTGGTGTCCAGATGGGCAGACGTGGGAGGGAGAGAGTCCCTTCTCTGCCACCGTCTGGAACCTGCCCCTCCCGCTCCTTCCACGGACAATACTTAATTATGCATCTCTCTCTCTCTCTCTTTTTAATTTCCCGTTTTTTGGTTTTAAATTGTCATTCTTAAGGACACTGGTAAGCACAGACTGGGCTTGTAGACCCAGAAGTCTCTCAGTCTTGGGGAGGAGGAGAGATAGGAAAGAAGTAACTTCAACCCTCATCCCCCTCAGTCTCCCTTTCTTCCTAGAGCTGCCAACTGTCTCAGGAGGAGCTGTAGGGGCAGCTGTGTCCCCTCAGCACCTCCTTGGCTCTGCTGACCTCGGGTCAAGAGTCACTGCTGCACAGAGGGGGTTTATCTCATCGCTGCTGGAGGCAGGGGTGGGGGAGATGCTGGATCTGGCAAGTTCCTTGGCCTGGAAATCTTCAGTCCTCCCTTTCTCCCTTTTTAGAAATGAGTTGGACTTAAATGAATTCTGATTGTTCCTATTGATTTTGTAATTATTTTTGTTTTAAAGCAAAGGGATGTCCCTCCTAACTAGATGTCACAGGCACATCCGGGTGAGGTGCAGAAAAAAGGTGTCTGCTCTGTAGGGAACATGTCTGTGGGATCACGTGAATGTCCAAAGGTGCTTCCCTGCTTGTCTACAGGCATGGAAGGGAGAGGAACTTGGGATCAAGTTATTTTTGTTGCAAGGTGGTTTTTTGAGGGTTTTTGTTGTTGTTGTTGTTTTATTTGTTTGGTTTTTTTGGGGGGGATTTAATTTTTATTTTTGTTTTTTGTTTTGTTGTTTTGTGGGGGTTTTTTTTAGTTCTGTTTTGGTTCTGTTTTTTGTTTGGGTTTTGGTTTATTTTTTTATGCAGGGTTGTGGGGAGGGAAAACCAAACAACAAGAAACCACTTACATTCCTTGAGCCTGCCCACCCCTAGAGTGATAAAGCTGTGGCTGCAGGTGTAGATCAGCTGATGGGATTTTTTTCCCAGCCTGACCCGGGCTGTGCAGAAGGAGGCACTGGCTCCAGTTCTGGCACTGCCCAACCTCACGGAGCTGCAGTAGAAATGCTGCACCTGTGAGCTCACCCTGCCAGGTGAGAACACAAGGTCTCGTTGTGTTCTGATGTTTGTCTTGGGTGTGACTGGAGCCAGCAGTTGTGGAAGAGGTGGAGGGTTCCCTGAGCAAGGAGCTGTTTGTGTGTCCATTACTTGTGGGGGTGAGTCCTCTGCAGCACAAGAACATCCTGTTTGCTCCTGGGGTGGGGATTGGTGGTGGGTGGCAGGGGCCAAATCCACACCTACAACCTGCTCTGTCAAAGGAACACTGCCCCAGCTAGTATCACCTGTCAGAGGAATTCCTCGTTCAGTACTCTCTTGGGGTGTGTAATTAATTCTAGTTTAAATGATCTTAAGTGTGAGATCTACCAACCCAGTGTGATCTTCTCTGTTATTTATTCCATTTGGTGCGATCCACCCAACTTTGGTGTTGAAATTAAACTGGTTGAATTCACTTTTCATTCCTTCTTTTTGCTTTATTCTCCAGGCGCCTGCTTGGTGTTTGTGTTTTGAATGTGTATTTAAATTAATTTTTAAAATATCCTTGTTTTTAATGTTTAAAGAAAACCACCTCTGTTTCACCATTCTTGGGTTAGGTTTTTGTGAAACCTGTATGTTGAGGGCCTTCTTCCTTGATGCATCCTTTTTCTCTTTGAAAAAAGTTGTTCTGTGGCTGATTTGTTACTTGTCATTTTGCATATGTGAATAATTTTCTTTTTTTTTTCTGTTTTCTTAATGACTTCTCCGTGTATCTGGGAAGGAATCTGTGCAAAGGCAATGATAGATGTCTGTGCTGTGTGTAGTGCTGTGATGCTGCTCTTCCTCTGGAATTCCCTTGGGTGGATTAAAAGAGAAAGATTTATTTTATTTTTTTCCTTAAGGTGACCCATTCCTTGCTGCTTTTTGATTTACAGGGAGGGTCCCCAAAAGAGACCTTGCTGATAAAACTTGAGGGGTGCAGGTTTGTATGGTGGGGTTAAGTTTGGAGGAAAATTTGGTGCAGTGAAGGGCTGAGGTTCAGGGAAAGCTCTCCTTGTCCTTTGGGATGCTTTTAAAAACTTCTTTGTAAAACGGACCGTCCTGAAATCTCCAGCTCTTCTTCCACCATGCAGGAGCTGGTGACCCAGATGAGGCTGGATTTTAGCTTCCTGGACATGTCCCTGAGTCAGCAGGACCTGGGGGGGTGGCAGGGGATAGCAGCTGTGGCTATGCAGAGCAGCTACCCGCCCCCCTCTCCAGGCAGGTAGGGTCCTACTTGCAAAACAAAGAAAAAGTTCAAAATGGGAGAATCCCTATCAATTTAATTAATCACCTGTTAACTGAAACTACTCTGCATTGATTGCAGCATTAAGGAATGTAAGTAAATAAACACACCTCTGCTCCCCTCCCTGCAGCTGCTGCTTGTCCCTGGGGCAGGAGCCAGCAGCCAGCAGCACTCCTTGGTCTTCCCACCTGTTCTTCTGGCAGAGGGTCCTGCACCCACCCTGGGCCCTTTCCAGTCTCATTTGTCCATGTCAGCCTCGTCCCTTGCTCCCACCCTGACCCAGCTCTCCTGGCTCCTCCTTGGCTTTCATGGTGTTCACTGCCCTTAAATACATTTTGCTGGATCTGCCAAATGCCCCTGTCCTAGGTTCAGGTGCTTGGGTCAGTGTTGGCTGGGGGAATTTCCTGGAACAGAAGGATGAAATTTCCTAAAACCCTGGGGGAAAATTTCTGCAACACAAAAGGAAAAACCCTGGCAACCAATAGGGGAATTCCTGGACCACAGAGGGAAACCATCGTAGGACTAGGGGCATGTCCTTGAAAGCAAAGGGGGAAATATTTAGTGAATTTCTAGAAAGCAATGGGGGAATTTCCTACAAGGCTATAGGGGAGATAGCCTAGAAATAAAAGGAGGGAAATTCCATTAAAGCAAGGAGAAAATTGCCTCAGATACCTGGGAAATTCCTGAAAAGCAGAAGTGTCATTTTTAGAGAAAGTGACAGTGATATTTCTGAGAGGGGAAATTTTCCAGAATGCAAAGGAGGAATTGGTGGACATCAAAAGGGGAATTGCCTGGAGAGGATAAATGGTATTTCTTGGGAAATAATTTCTTGCTTCCCCGTGTCAGGGAAATCCACAAATGCCAGAGGTTT
>WEKY01060556.1:0-13021 GCA_013390045.1 Picathartes gymnocephalus | reverse complement strand
ATAGACACCTAATTTGCCCATAACTGTTTTCTGTATGTTAAGATGTTTTGTACAAAATTCCATAGCTGTAGGAGCAAATGTAGGTGTAGGATGTTAATCTGTAACGCTCTGTCCATGAAAATGGATAAAAACACGTAAAGACGTGATAGCCCGGAGAGCTGGTTTTCCAGAGGGAAGTTGGTAACTGGGTACTGTGTACCTTCACTCCCTGCAATGGGCACCGCTGTACAAGGTGTAACACTTCGCAGGAGTGTACAACTGGATATGGTTTGTCACTGGAGTGAGTCACAGACTTGCTTTCTGAGGAAGTTCAGAGGCATTGATTTATGAAACAGTGATGCAGAGGATCATACTTCAAGCTCTAGGGAAAAACATCAGCAGACAGCAGGAATATAATAACATTCTTAGGGGATTTGCTTCTTCGTCCATACTTGAATTCTGTGTTGCATCAATTGCAGTCTTTAACAGTTGCAGTTATTAATCAACACTTACCTGGACTTGTCTGGTCCTTTTTTTCAAAGAAGGGTATATTCTGCCATCCCTGCCGTTCTTTTTTATTGGAATTGCATTGCTACTCTTGTTTTAAAGGGTTTAAATTCCTAGTGTAAATGGATAATAAGTGACTCTTAAAGTATTAAGTTAATATAAATATTAATTTTTTCTTAAACTGTGATGGATGGCTTCATCCACCTGGTACATATACCAGAGCTAAAATCAATATTTGGTTTGATTTTTATTTTATATGCTACTTAATGCTTGCTATTATTCAAATCACATGGATGTGTTATATTGATATTGTTGGAGTTCCCAAATGCAAAAATAGCTTCCTGCAGGAAAAAATGTTTTCTCATGTTGAAGTGTGACCTGACTGAATTCAGTCTCTTAGATCAAGTTTAAAGGTTACGTTTAGGGGTTTGACTGTTATTTGTGCTGTGCTAAGTCAGAACTTGTACTGTAGCTGCAAGCAGTCACCTGTGAGACAAGGCTCAGTGAAGACACCAGCTGACTGAGCAGTGCAAAGGCTGTGTTGGAGTGCTGTGTATTCACCTGCACGTTAGACTAAGCTTGGTCATTTTGTGTTGAAATGAGCTAGAGGCGCCTGTGCAACCCCCCAGAACTTCTAAATGGTTAAAATTAGCAGCCAGGTGGAAGAAGGTTATAATAAAACTGTCTGCAAGTAAGCACCACCACTTCTAGAGGCTAAATTTTGTTCACCCTGGGAGAGTGTTCTTTTTCATCTTTCTCACTGAGGTAGACGTCATGGCCAACATTGTAGGGTTTTTCTGGGTTTTTACTATTTCTACATTATTTCTTGTTTTCTATGTCATAGTTCATATTTAAATACTCTGTAAATGGTTCTCTATTTGAAAAGAGTTTTTGCTGATCATGTCTTGAAACTTTGGGTTGATATTGCAATTTTGTGAGACAAAAGTGAATAGAATATCACTATATTTGAAATTCAAAAAGGTGGGTTTTGGCCCCAGAGTGAGAATGAGGTGGATATGACAACAGCTAAATGGAGGGGATATTAAAGGTGAAGAGGATGTGATTCCTGTGGGCATTATCTGTAATATAAAAAGAAACTAGAATTATTCAATAAATGGTGATTTGAGCTTTTAGTCAATATTCTGGAGGTAGAAAAGAGCTATTTTAGTAATGAAGAGGTTAGCAATTTTTAATTGCAAGATATACTACAAAGACACAATACATTGGAGGCACTGAAAGGAATATTTAATTGTATTACTTTACAGCTTTGCTGATTTTGGGTAATACAAACTGCTATGTTGAAAGATTTTCAAGATACTCTGGGATATTTTATTAAACTTTGGTGTGGTTTTAAATGACTCTTAAAATCTTGAGATCATCAATAAAAGCTCTTCTAATTAACAGCTCAGTCAGCACAAATTTTTCTTTGAAAAAAATGTTAAAAGAAATTTAAATTGTGTTCTTCCAGAAAGCCACAGAAGAAATATATTTAGGAATCTAACATATTTAACTTTAGCAGAAAGGTGTAAATTTATGTCTTGATTCAGAATCATTCTTATTGTCTGGATTTTTTTCATAAATTACAAAGCATGAGCTTGGACAAACTTTATAGCAAAAACTTATGAGGCACTGGGCCTAAAGTGGCTTTACAGAATCACAATCAACTAGATTGGAAAAGACCTTTGAGGTAACAAAGTCCAACCTATGACACAATACTACCTTGTCAGCTTGATGGCATTGATACCAAGCACCACATCCAGTCTTTTCTTAAAAGTCTTCTCACCTTCAGGGACGGCGACTTCACTACCTCCCTGAGCATCCCATTGCAATGCCCAATCACCCTTCTGGTGAAGAAATTCCTCCTGATGTTGAACCTAAACCTCCCCTAGGGCAACTTAAGGGTGTGTCCTCTTGTCCTATTTTTAAGTGCGTGGGAGAAAAACCCGAGCCCTACCTGGCTACCATCTCCTTCCAGGGAGTTGTAGAGAGTGATAAGGTCTCCCCAGAGCTGCCTGTTCTCCAGGCTAAACACCCCCAGCTCCCTCAGCTGCTCCTTATAGGACTTTAATAGTTTTTAATATGATTACATTGATTACATATGGTACTCCATGAGCTGGAACCCTCTGGAGAAGCACATTATCCCAGGATGTTTTGCATAGCCACAACTGAGGACAAGGTTGCACACTGCAGGCTTTCGTGCAACAGCTGCTGTTGCAAAGGGGATACAGAGAAGGCATTTAGTTAACCTTGGAGGAGTTGATGCAATTAGTTTGAGATAAGAACTAGCCAGTTGGCAGGGTTCATGTGGTAGTATATTGTGTGAAGCAATCACAGACCACTGTGGGTGAAGCTGCTTCTGTTTATGAGGTGGTAAGTACAGCATAGTGGGAAGAGATGACTAAACCCCCCACTTTTGGCCTTCTACTCCTTCAGCACCAAATAAGAATTGAAAAAGTTAACCTACTGACAACCACATATATGAAAAGTAGAAAATCTATCCCAAGTGCCTACTGTTTTATTGGAAGTAGGTAATATAGAAATAATTTTTATTTATGGATAAGTATTTCTGGACCACTGTTGTAAATCCAGGTATCTGCTATCCCAAATCTGAATTAATTATTTCTATCACCTGATATTGTTTTCCTTTTTTAAAGACCCAGTGAAAATCTTTAGGTCATCATGCTTATGCTGGACAATTGGAGAAACATGAATATCCATCCCCTAAAAATATTGGAAAGTGCTGCACAGTTGCTTGGCTTTGTTGGTCCTTTTTTGGAAGGGATGGGAAATGGGAAATAGAGAGAAAGTTTACAGGCACCTTCTGGATAGTGTGGTTTACTGCTTTCTTATTGTTTTTGTCATCTTCCTGGTCCTGTGGCTGCCCAAGGTGCAGCCAGATCAGGGCAGGAGGTCCCTGCCTGGCCTGCAGCTCTCTCCTTCCCCACTCTTGCGGTGGTTTGAAGTTATCTTAATGTGGCATTGAGGCAAAGCTGGATTCCAGGGCTAAATGTGGTGGGACCTGAGGAACCATGTGATTGTTCTGAGGCTTTGACAGGCTTTGTACTGAGCCCTGTGCCCACTGGAGGAGAGATTGATTGTCTTTTGGATGAAGGCTTTGAACCCCTTGTTTGTTGTATGTGTTTGCTCCCCACCCTGGACCCCCAAGATCCATATTTGTCCCAGGGGTACTGTGCTGCTTTCTGTGTGAAGCCATGTCCATGAGTCCTGCAGGCACGCATCTGTCCTTGCTCACCCTTCATCTCATCTGGCTCACCCTTGGGGAGGGGACAATAGGGTCCTCCCCTTGCCTTGTCTGCCGTGCGGGCAGTGACTCAGCCCTGGGGGTAGCTTACTGCCCATCAGGGTTCACTGGCTCTGACTGGGGCTCAGCTGAGCTTTTGCACCTCTTGGATCCTGTTTTTTTTCTCTGCTCCCTTCTCAGAGGACAGGAGTTTAGGGTCAAGAATAATGCATATCACTGTTTGAGGTGAGACTGAGTAGCGGTGACACTGGGAGCTGCACCATGCTATCCTGATGCCAAGGGGACTGTCCCTGTCCAGCTTATGGAGCAGCTCTCACCATCTCAGTGTCATCATATTTTATTTTGAGAAATTTGACAGGTGGGGAGAAGATTCATGTTCTGGTATTCAGGTACCAATAGTTTTAAGTGAATGTGGAATGGTGCATGAAAATTATATTTTCCTCTATTTTTAAGCTTAGGCATCAGCATCATCTAGCCAACAGTCAAGAAAAATTCGATTTTAGACAGTCAGGAATGGGGCATAAAGGGTAGTACACGGTTATTTTTTTTTTTCTTTTTCTTCTTATGTTGTTATGTGTAACATTTATGCCTAATAACCTGCAATGCTTTGACATTTTGTAGTGACAAAACACTTTGTAAATATCTCAGAAGACTATAGAATATTTTCATGAAGTTACACTGTTCCAGTTTTAATGTTACCACTTTTACAGATTGTTTAACTTCTTGTTTCTACCTTAACTCACTGTTAGTCTGAATGGTGTGTCTGCTTGTGCATGAGTTGGCTCAGTTTGAGGTTGGGGGAAGCTTTATATTCACTGTGACACTATAGTTCTTTGTTGGTGCACTTTTCTGCTATTTAATGGGCATAATAATGTCAGCAGCATTGTGCCAACAAATCATCCTATTTATGCATTCATCACAGCATTGCTGTTGTTCATATATTCAATACCTCATTTTCTTCTCCCATCATGCCTTCACAGTTTCTGACACATCTATTTTGTTTTCCTTATACTTTCTTTGTTACATGAAAATTGGTATCATCAGCTGAAATCTGGTTTCTTACAGCAAATTTTTAACCTTTGAGCTTTACTGTTCAGTTCAGCTTGCACTGTATGTTTAAATCTACTTGATTAGTCATGAGCATTTGTGAATGTATGCTTGTATTGTCAGGCACTGGTTCTCAAGCAAGTTGATATTTTGGTATCCAACTTCAGATTATGCTTGGGATCTCTCTTGCTCTTCCTCTCTCTCCCTTCTCGCCCTTCCTTCCCTGAGGTGGAATTTATTTTCTAAACAGCTTTCTTGGAGCCTAAGATGTCACTATTAAAGATTTTAACAGATCTGTCAGCAGTCTTGCTTAAGCTTTTAAAAAACAAGAGGTAGCTTTGAGATCAGAGAATCACCAGTAAATCTGACTTACTGTAATTATTGTTTTAATAGTTGAAAATGATTTATAGATTTCTTCTCATGCAAGAGAATTCAGAGTTCCAAATACCATACTGAGACTACACAGTAGAACCACCCAGAAATTGAAAGAATGTATGTGTACAGACTTCTATCGTTATTCAGAGGTTTTGGCAAACACCGTCTATGCGATCATTTTAGTGGACATTTAGAGATTTGAAGGCTAGAGTTTTTTATCAGTTTGGGGAGCATCTATGTGCAGTAACCAAGGGCTACAGGTGTCATCTATCTGGACTTCTGTAGAGCTTTTGACAGGGTCCCCCACAACATCCTTTTGTCTAAATTGGAGAGAGATGGATTGGATAGGTAGACTGTTTGATGCGTGTTGAACTGGGTGAACAGTCACATCCAGAGGGTAGCGGTCAATGGCTCAGTGTTCCAATGGGAATCAGTGGTGCCCTCAGTAGTCTATACTGGGAGCAGTGTTATTTGCGATCTTCAGTAATGACACAGACAAAGAGATCAAGTGCACTTGCAGCAAATTTGCAAGATGACTCCAAGCTGGGTGGTGGGATGATGGCACTCCTGAACGATGGGGTATCATTCAGAGGGACCTGGGCAAGCTCAGGAAGTGGACCTATGGAAACCTCATAAGGTTCAACAAGGCCAAGTGCAGGGGGGGGTGGGCTAAATGACCCTTAAAAAGTCCCTTCCAATTAGACTATTCTGTGATTCTATAAAAATAAATAAAAATCCCTGAGGTTTTTGTGTCTTCCTATGTATGGTGGGCTTTCAACTCAGGTATCCTAACCAAATTTTGCCCAGAGTAGTTAAACATTTTCTTAAATTCATTTCCCCATTTTTCCAACTGAATTTAGGTGTTCTTCATTACACAGTTTGATGGGCTTGAAATGAACTAGAAAAAAATGTGATCTGCTAGTAGATGAGGTAAATGCTACCTTATGCTTTCTTTCTTAAACATTTTTTTAAGCTGTTTACTTTTATTTTTAGGAGATCCTAGGAATCCTGTGGTAAAATGCATCATCATAAAGCTGTTAAAATAGGTTGTACATTTGCAGCCTATTAAAGGTAAACATAATGGTTTTGAGGCAAGACCTTCAGGGTGATTTATGAACTTATTTGTGGCAATAAACTGCACAGTTTCAAGGTACCACGCAAATGTTCTTACTCAGCACTGCATTTGTCAAAGGGTCATTCCTGCTGAGTTTATTTACTCCCTTCTGTCTGACCTTTTTGTGACATTCTGTCTCTATGCATAAGATGGGTACAGTCTGCTAAACATACTACTGTTTACAAACAATATAATAAGGTTGTTAAGAACACTTACTGTTAAATGAAAATATCATAGTACTCAAAAAACCCCTCAAAATACTTCACTGTCTTCAATCCAAAGGAGAAGTGTACAAAAGATGTTACTGATGACAAGAAACCATGGTCTTTGACCTCATAAACTGGTTAATTAAAAGCACTGCTGCCACTTCATAGCTGTCTTCTGAAAAGGCCTTATAAATTTGAAATGTCAAGGTTATATGCTGTCTAGAAGTCCAGTCAATGGAAGAGAACTTCAGCAATTTTCTTACTCTCAGCTTCTGAGAAACGTGGCCCAAATCTGTTAAAGTTTGGAAGATGGTGTGATTAAATATTTATAAAACACTTAGGCATTTCTGTTTCTTTTCAATTGTTCACTGACCATCTTGTAATATGCCTGAGTAGTTGTCAACACAAACTGGTCTCTGAGATTCCAGAATTTTGATCTTTCACCAAAATCAGTCACATCAACATCTGTTTTAAGAATTCTTTGCCAATTTACCGTGTTGCTCTTGTCAAAACTTCATGCTGTGCAAAGTGAGTAGCACATATTGGATTGTGTTTGTGGTTTCTGTGTTGCCTCTGCTGAACGAGCATGGGTTCACAGATCGTATGGTATGCCTGAGAGTAAGTCTTATCAAGAAGCTTACTTGAAACACACAGGGATTCTTTGGGAGAGCATTTTTAACCTTCTTCTGTAGGAGTTGGTGAAGGGACGTTCCAGCTGTTCTCAGGACTTCACTGAGCACTAAGAAAGAAAGGAACTGCTCATGGAGTATGGAAAGCAAGGTACAAACTCTTCCCACTCTTTTTTTTAAAAGAAAAGAAGAAGTAAAAAAATGCCATTCCTCTAGAGGTCCACCTGCTTTGCAATTTAAGTGGTGCTATTGGAGTTACTAGGTATGAGAGTCCCATGGGCTTCCCCTGAAGGGTTAAATGCTAGACAGGAAGTCATAAAATGCCACCTGCTTTAAAGGAAATTGTGTGGCAGATGTGATAAAATGCAAAAGTGTCAAAAGGTGTAGGACACTGAATTGTACTTGGCTGTAGGGTCTTCTGTCAGCAATTCAGCTTGCAGCAATACTAGAACTATCAATACAAAACTAATGCATAATTTAATTTGCTCAGCTATGCACCATGTATAGCTGTGCAAATGCTGAATTAATTTTTTTTAAATTTTTGTTAATGATAGTAAAATAATGAATGGGTTGGTGGAGAAACTGTAATGATTTGAGGTTTATGAATAGTTATACCATGCTTTTTTGCAATAAGAGGAGTTTGTGATCTAGTCCTCTGGTATATTCAGATAATAAAACTTTATTTGGGAATTTGCCATTTTCAAGCCTAGAGGATTAAAGAATGAGTAGCACTTTGTTTCTGAAAGCATGTTCAAAAATCAGAAGAATTTCATTGCTAGGGCAAGCAGTTGCTCTAAAGTGTAATCTGCCATTTAGATAAATTCCTTCTAGATCAAGTTAAAGCTTTGTTCTAATGTAGTTAGTGCTCACAGACACAAGTGTAATACAGTTTATGTTGTACAGCCAGCTGTCTGAACACCTTGAGAGTGGATTACAATTAATATAAATGTAGAAATACAAAACCATTTGTTCATCTTCACACAGAAAACACTCAGAAGAGAAGAAAAAGCAAAATATCAAGAGTCACTATTGTCATCTGGCTGTATCTTAGTTGACGCTTACTCTGATTGCTCTCTGAATTAATTTTTATAAAATCTCCTATTCAAGGAGCTCAGGAGATGCAGAGAAAAATACTTTCTCCTCATCTCCACGGTTAGGAGACTTCAGCAAGTGATTTTATGAGGAAAAATAATAAATAGTGCCAAGTAGTAAATGAATATATTTACAATCCCCTTTTATCTTTATGCTTTCCTCTCTCTGTTTTTATTTGTTTTAGTTTACAATTTGCATGAGAGAGATTTAGTACTAAATTTTGCCATAGAACCTTAATAAATGAATAATGCCTAATTTAATCCTGCAAGGGAAAGAAGTATGATCATGAATAAAGAGTGCAGGTGGGCAGGAAACAAATCAGAACCCAAGGCAACAAAGGCCAGCCACAGTGGTTGCAGCAGGGAAAGCTGTTGTAACGCTGTCCTGGAAGGTATGCATTCAACCATCCATCTGTACTCATGGAAGAAAAATACTGCATTTTCACTGTTTTGTTCTAAACACATTTCTTATCTACCTGTGTATGACACTGATGATTTTACTAATAATCCCACAGGACAAACCAGTTATCCTTAGAGTGAAGGAGGCTCTGTGAGCCTTGATAGTAAATTTTTGTTTGTGCATTATATTCTTTTTTTTCCAATTGTGCACTTTCTGGTGTAGCAAGAAAACTCGTTTTCATTAAGCAAGTAGCTCATAACTTATCCTGTGTATGATGACTTGTAAGATAAACATAATCATTAGCAGCTGTTACATATTGTGAAATGTTTGATGTGCTCACTTTTTACTGCTGTCTTATTACAACCAAAACATAAAAAAAAAAATATTTTGAACTCTAAACAACAAAATGTTGTATGCTAGGACTGTCAGAAATTGCTGTTTGAGAAAACTGAGATCAAAGGGAGAGAACTGGGAATTATTTGGGTCAAGATTGCAGGCACAGTTGAGATACGAGGCTGAGCAATCAACAGCGTTGTGTCCTTTTGATACTTAGGTTAGTTTAATAGTTTAATGACATTGGTTGTTTGGTCATTGACATTTTTCTGGTCATAAGTATGTAATTATTACCTCTCAATACACTGACATTTTCTTTGTAACTGAAAGGTGAGAGATGATTTGCCGGATGTCAAAAGTGTATCCTTCTTTACTCTTGGGCAGAATCTTTGCTTTTATTTTTTTTGTTTCTTTCATAGTTGTTCTCAAACCCTTCAACAGATATCTGAGTATCCAGGTGCTAGAACAATTCAGGAGCATTTGCAAATTTTGTACCATTGTACTCATGCTGATATTCTCACGGGATAGGAATATTTTATAAGAAGTAAACTTGAAATATAATTCATTCTGATTGAATTTGCTTTCAAATAGCTAGATTAATTGAAAACTTTCTTATCCTTTTAGTCTTTCTTTTCATGTTCACTTGTGCCCTTCCCAAAATTATTCTCAGGAGCTTCTTCCAGTGCTTTTCCCCTGTTGAAGGAAGTGCCTACTGCTATTCACATACAGTAAGAAAACAAGAAATCACACAGAGCATAAATAATTAGTAGGCTCCAAAGAACAGTGTCATTGCATTGATGCTACATTTTGACACTGAAGTATTTAATTTTTCAATGTATTGGAAATGTATTAAATGTTTGAATGTATTAAATTCTCCATTTTCCCTGGTTCTTTGTCCCTGGACCCTTCAGCATGTGGACCCAATAAACTCCGCTGCATTCCATACAGAGACCCCTCCTGCCTCCATCACCTTTATTATAACATCCAGCTGCGTGTGCGAGTTGGCACGCACCCTCTGCCCAACTGGAGCGTCCTCTCCTGTGGAGATGCTTGCAGGAAGGTAGTGGTGCTGAGCCGCCTGAGCCGCGCTGCGACAGTCAGCCGGGCAAGGGAGGGGATTCTGCACCTCTGCTCTGCTCTGCTCTGCTCTGCTCTGCTCTGGTGAGACCCCACCTGCAGTGCTGTGTCCAGCTCTGGGGTCCCCAGCACAAGGAGGACACAGAACTGTTGGAGCAAGTCCAGAGGAGGGTCATGAAGTCAATAGAGGGACTGGAGCACGTTCCCTACAAAGCCAGGCTGAGAAAGTTGGGGCTGTTCAGCCTGGAGAAGGGAAAGTTGTGTGGAGACCTCATGGCAACGTTGCAGGATCTGCAGGGAAGCTGGAGAGGGACTCTTCATCAGGAACTGTAGTGACAGGACAAGGAGTAATGGGTACAAACTGAAAGAGGGGAAATTTAGGTTAGATACTGTTACAGTAGCGAGATACCAAAACAAGGTGAGATAGTGAACAGAGTGAGATACTGGTCAGGGAGGTTATGGATGCCCTAAGCCTGGACCCTGAAGGCCAGTTTGGGTACAACCTTGAGATACCTGGTCTAGTAGGAGGTAACCCCACCCTTGTCAGGGAAGGTGTAAGGTTCCTTCAAACCCTTAACATTCTATGATTCTATGTCTTTTGATTGAATATTTATGCATATCCATGTAAAATGGTGAAATAAGTCACAGGTTATATTGTGACTTTCAGGTAAACCTGAAGTAATATGTTCAGTTTCTAGGAAATGACAACGTATTTAGTACATTGTCTTTGACAATTTCCCAGGAATTTTTCTCATTAGGTATCCCATAAAGGCTTTTTCTCAGGTCATTCATGTTGTCAGGTTAGACTCTAGAGTCTTATCACTACAACCAGCCTCAGGATGTCTCACTGCTGCTGTGGTGGAAACCATGGTAAATATTTAATATTCTGTCTGTGAAGGAAATTGCTTCTGCCGTGTCTGTGGCTGTGTGCAGATTCTCCTGACAAACACTTCGTTCAACCTTTGCAGAAGAATGTGAATTAAGAGTTACTGCTTAGCTCTTTTGCAGGTCAAAACTAGAAGCCCTCTTACACTCTTACAAAGCACATCTGTGTAAGAATAATGCCCAGATTTTCTTTCCTCAAGTATATTGTTCATGTATGAAAATACATTAAACTGCTGTGTGCTTTCAAGAATGCCCTTTGATTCTGGAACCAAAATAATTTATAACCATACTTCATTGCTGTGAGCTACTATGTGATAAAGATAAATGGTCCAGAAGAAATTCAGGAGAGCTACTCACTGAATGACTAAATGCTCATAATCTGAATATAATCCTACACAATGTCTCTTTGTTCCATGACTATGTCAAACGACAACTATTTTTAAAAACACTTCTGGTATTCCATTATGTTTCTTTTCCGTATAAACAAGTTCAAAAGAAAGTAAGTTGCCTGTGATTTGGCATGTAGAAAAATGTTTGAGAATACCATAAATACATTCTGTGAAAAAATGGGTTTTAGTGTTTCCGAATATCCTGACCTTTCTTTTAAACCATCTTTTCCCATAAGTGTAATTTAGATTGAACAGAGTACTTCTCTACTGTCTTCTTTGCTATCAGTCTTAGACGTGGTTGATTGACAAGAAAATAAATTGCAAAAGGAATGTGTCCTGGACAGATAGAAATTTTTACAGCACATTCCTACAGAATTTAGAAAACCTACAAAAAACCCAAACCAAAACAGAACAAAACAAAACAAAGAAAAAAACCCACAAAAAACCCCAAAACAAAACAAAGCAAAAGAAAAGAAGAAATTTGAGAAACTAAAACCCCTCAAACACACATATATGCACTTTATCCACACCATCCTTGCCTCACTGAGTTTTTAGAGTGCTTCTGCAGTGCTTCAGCCAAATTTGTTAGGCTGGGCGAGGAGACAGTGAAGATGAAAAGGAAACATTGCCTTTAAAAAGCAAATCAGAAAAAAACACAAAGCTTTTATGATCACACATGATAACATTGCATTTTCTACATGTAAAAAACTGTGGGAAGCGAACCAGGAGAGAAAAAACCCACTGTAAACAAAAAACATTACTAATAGTATAATTTATCTGAGGAAGACAAGTTTCTTACATAGCAAACTTCCCACTTTGTGATTTATCTCATAATAAAATGGAGAATTTGATACATAAACATGAAACTTCCATTTATTAAATAATTGAAAGAATTCTAAGCTGAATATGTATTAAAAAATAGCAACTAAAATAGATACCTCACTTTTCCAAATATATCTGTAATCTAATCTATACATCTACACTGAACATCTTTACATATGATTGCATACAAGGAAAACTTTGTAATTCAAACTACTTAGTACCATGTACACATATTGTTTTGAGAAAGTCCAACAACTACCTAATCATTCCTTAGGCTAGATACTTTTCTTTTTAATGCACTATTAAATCAAAGGCTGAGCAAAAACACAAAATAGTTTTCATTGACCTCCTTAGCCCGTCATTTCTTCTATAAAACTATTTACATCAGGCTCTTTTTTCTTCTACTTATGCAACAGTTATTGAAGTGTGTTTCCCAGGGATCCCACATTCCAGTTTTTGTAAGAACTCAAAATTTTGGCATCTTCTCAAGGGTGCTAAGAGAATTCAACCGTTTAGCATTTTTCACTTCTTATGAAGTCAAATAAAATTGCCTTATCTTTTGATTTTTAAATAAGGTAGCAGAAACACCTGTAAAATTCAGTAGTTTAGAAACAGCATGAAAGCAAACAATGTTTTTGAAAGTTACTTGAGATGCTTATGTCCATCTGCATACTTTGAATCCTTAACTACAGAATCATGGAATATTGAAGAGTGGAAGGGACCTTAAAGTTCATGTAGTTCCAAAGGCCCCTGCGATGGGAAGTGTCACCTCCCACTAGACCAGGTATCTCAAGGCCTTATCCAAACTGGCCTTCAGGGTCCAGGCTTGGGGCACCCATAACCTTCTTAGGCAACTGGTTCCAGTGAATCACCACTGTCACGGCAAAAATTTCTTCCTAATATCT
>WEKY01060529.1:18863-28990 GCA_013390045.1 Picathartes gymnocephalus | reverse complement strand
GTTTGTTTTTTTTTTTCAAAGTAATCTTAAAGGTAATAAAAACCTGCTAACTTCATGTAACCTGATCCTCATTTCTTAAAATGTGAGATTTTATCACAATTGAAGCAAATGTTCCCATGGGACAAAAATTCCAAGATTTAATATGCTGGAAACCCATCTACCCTCTATTGCTATTTCCTCACAACCACTTTTCTTTGTGAAATGCAGCACTTCAGAAAGCATTTAAAGTTTAGAAACACATAAATATAACTTACTTTCTGTATCTCCTATTTAGCTTACTATAATTTTGGAATTACACACAGCTAGAAATTAAGCTCTGGGACACTAAGTCTCTCCTTTCACAACTCAAGATACTTGAGCTGTCACATTTATGGTGTTAAACAGCCAACCAGTTGATGTACTCACTAAAGACAAGCTGACGAACAGATCTTTAGCTGTGAACGTTTGCAAACACTTGTGGCATAATTTTAAAACTTGTGCTTATAATATATAACATCTGTATTTGCATCTAGACCTGGTAAGGCATTCAGAAATTTAATTCAGCAAATGAAATTTAACAATAGAACATGCAAAATAATGTAGTTTATACACCTGCTAAAAATAAGAACTTCTAATGCAACCTCGACAGTGCTCAGCAATTGACTAAAAGGTAGTAAAATATACATATTACAGCACTGCAGATTCTGAAAAATAGCGTACAGCTCCACTCAACCAGATTTAAGACGGATTGTAAGTAGAAAAGGTATAGAAAAATGCTATCAGTCAGTGGAATATCACAAGACAAACTGTGAATATCAAGAAGAAAGACTTTGTCTGCCTATGCAACATCCACCCAGCTCAGGTCCAAAACTGCAACAGGATGGTGATAAGTGTGTAGGAACACCCTAAAAAGAATGTGTTACATTCACAATAGCAAAATGAAGGATGCAAATGTGGTATCATTCTGATTTCCCAATGTTTTGTGTGGATCGACTAGAGAGGAAAAGACTAAAGTGAAAGGACTCCACTCACACGGGAACAAAGGGGGACATTACAGAAGGAAAAAACGTTTGTGAAGGCAAAGACTGCTATTAAAAACTTCTAAAATATTAAGTGAAAGACCAACTCGATTATCAAAGAAATACCAGCAAACAGGCAATAAATAGTATTTACAGCTATCACTCAATGCCTGATCTGAGCTATGGACCGTTAGGACCAGGTGACTAGAGAGTGCTGTGTTTTGCCAGAGGTTTCCATCACAGTGTAAAGTGTTTCAGGTCTCAGCTACGACACATTCAAAGGACCTCTCAACAAAGAAATGGAGAAACCTTTAGTAAAATCCAGTATAAAGGATAAAGCACCAGATGATGCTCCCAAGAGGAAAGTGCCTAAGCTGCTACCTTTTCAGACAACGTCCTTTAGATAAGCCTGCACCAGGCTTCCCAGATGCCTTGGGATCAAAGAGAGCCAGCACAATAGCCACTTAGAGGAGTGCTCACTGACATAAAATATTGAACCTCTTCAAGGTATCCCTGTAAGCCAATCTGGAAATTACTTATATACTCGAGAGAAGTAAATAGATGCAACAATGTAATCATGCAAGATGAAACTATTTATTTGAACTTCAGGCAAAGCAAAGCAAAGCAGAGCCTGCATCCAACGCTCCTTTTTAACATAGAAAGCCTGAGCTCAAGAAGACTCAGAAGACTGATCATACAAAAGAGAGCCATTAACGTATTTTGGCCAATGAAATTTTATTCTGAAAGGGAAGCATTTCCATTACTCTAGGCTCAGCAGCCCCAGGAGAGAGGGCAAGGCAGCGAGACCACTGCAACCCCATTACAGCCAGACTTCAACCTGGTTTGGATCAGTTCTGGCTCCTTTACCAAGCCCACGATTTTACCATGTGAAATGTGCTGTGCAGCAAGAAGTGAATTAGGTCATGCTATTAGGAGTGGTGACCTTTCACTGATGAACAGTTTTTAAGCAAGAGAAAAGATTTTTTGGAAGCTAAGACACTGTGAAAACCCTCACTTCACTGACTCCACATGCTGCTTTATGCTGCATCCCTATAATAAAGCAATACAGACATATAAATGATAGTCCTGGCTTACCATAACAAGCTATAATTGGAGTAGGTGACTAGGAAAATGTTTAGATAAATGGTGGGATCATAACCTTTTATGCAAAATGGACAAATAAGTTATGGAAATATCTGGGAAACCCTGAGGCTGTGTAGCTCTACTGCGAGCCATAGGCACAGTTAAAGCAGACAGTAAATAACTAAATCTCATCTCAGAGTTTACAATTTTGTTGTTTTGGAGTTTTTTGCCAGGTTGTGCTGACAGATGGGAAATACTGGCTGATTATGACCAAGATTTAATTTACTTCCAATTTCCTTCCTATTTCTACAGCACATTCCTAAAAAAACACATAGTATTTTATTCTCAGGGCTTAGAGGTATTACTAGGAAATAATCATACTCCAACAGCATATATTATAAAAATACCAAAAGTATAAAAATATTTTTTGCTACTCATGAAACTCTCATTATGTTATAAAATTTTCTCAAGAGTATTTCTAAATTATCATCTATAAATGTGGGCATACATTGATATAAATATAGTTTCTTGAATACTTACAGAGTAAAATCCCATATGTCCATATACAGAGAAACAGAACTGTGATACTGCATTGGAACAGCATTATCTATCAACTAAGCGGGGTAGTAGACTGCCAAAGATACCTCTGAAGATGGGGAACCCTTTCTTCAAGGTGTCTTCTCTTTCTTTACCTGTCCACCAACTGCATTTAAAACCAAAAATTATTCAACTGCATGAAGAAGTGACATCTGAGACACATACTTCGGTCTCAACTACTAGAAAGGTATGTCCACTTGTTCTGAGGAATTCGAAGCCAAGCTTTCTAGCACCAAGCCTTAATTACCACAACTCCAAAGGTTTTTACTAGAAACGAACATCTTTCCTCAGTATCTCTTTTCATTTTTGAATCTTTATAAGAATATCAAGATAGCGGATGACTGACAAGTGGCAATTATTGAACAGACCCCACTTTGTTACTTACTGGCACCCAGACAAGCAAAGCTGAATCCATTTTAACAAGGGAAAAATATACCTCCTACCAAATACCATATCCATATTCTAACTGTGCATTCACACAGGGAAGTCCAACTTTTCTAACTACAAAAATGCCTTTACAGCTGCTTTCATCAAAGGTTTCATTGTTCTCCGTGGTTTTCGAGAGCACAAATTTGTGAGGTGTAGTAGAGGAAATAACTATTGCACGTCCATTAATGCAGTGTGAGGGGTGTCTTTGGTAGGTGTAAACCTCCCAGACGTACTCAGTACATACCTTTGCGAATCACAGAAAGACTCCATCTGCCTACAGAGTAGAGGAACTGGCAATTTAGGGCTCCTAGGTTCTTCTACATGTCCACCATTTTGAACTACGACTAATAAAAGGGTCATTTTCTTCCATGAGCTCTAAAGAAAACAGAACGTGAATATAAATCTCTCCTAAATAAGGATTCATTACACAGCACGATATCTGCTGCAGTGCTTTCCTTGGTTTAGCTACAAAGGCATGTGCTGCAGCACTGCTGGTCACATCACGCCCAAGCAGTGGGTGCAAGACAAAATGCACAGGGGTGCTTCGGTAGCCCCCGGCAAAGATAAAGTCCTCAAGCCTGCAGACAGAATTGGCCAGCTATTGATCCATTGGTGGCAGCAGTATTTCAGGTATTGCTCAGCAATATGACAGATGATAAGTTGATCTAATATTTAAGGAAAACTGTGACCAAACAATCCCAGACTTTAAGGCAGGCATTTATACACAGATGGGGGGAGTTGGGTATATTTTCTTTCGACACACTGAACATATGTCCTTGTACTTAGGGTTGTACTTCTCTTTACTTGCTGCTTTAGAGGAATAGTTCTGTTACTTTTTTTTAACAATTCAATTATTTCTGGGGTACATTTTTCTAAAGCTGACAGTTCTTATTTAAAAAATTGATCTTCCTAGGTTGAATCAAATACATGTATATATCCTTGTGCAAAATGAGGACTGCCTTACAAAGTGCCTGATACCAGCCAAATGTACCCTTCCTCTATGTGTCCATTTTACCATTTCCCAGGCTGCAGCACTACATAGCATTAGCAATACTCGCCTCATGTCCAGCATATTGATATAAAATGACCCTCTAAGCTTCCCATCAGCTCTGCTCTCATATTACAAAGCCACTTTAACATGTTTCACGTTCATTACTTAGCAACTGCTCCTTGCTTCTAAGAACCACATCCTTATTGACGCACGTACATCCTGGCACATCTTTCTTAAAACTGGAAACAGAACAGGGATTAAAGGAAGTTATGATTCCATTTCATAAAATCGTAAGTGTCATGAAAAAGATTCATAGGGAACAAGAGCCTTCTGTCTCTTCCGATACATGAATTAGCAAGCAATCAATGAAATCAGCATTGCAGGTCTAGAGCAAGCAAAGGAGATTGATCTTTGAAAAGCATGAAGTTAAACTGAAGAATTTCTTATGGCTGGATGTTATGCTGCCAAAATTTTAAATGCAAAACAGGCAGCATAAACTGTTTATTTGGGGATGGGGAGGCAGTTCTACAAATGACTATTCAATACAAGCTGAAGAAATCCCAAATTGCAAATTGCTAGAGGCTAAGAGACTTCTCTGGCGAAGTATCCTCAGATGCTTGTCTAGTTCTTATACTCCTCTGTTGGCACGTGCTATAGTGCATTATCAGAAAGAGAATCTGATATCAGAAGGAACTTTATTCTGGCTGATATGGCCAGTTTTTCATTCTTATATTGCTTACATTTATTTTGATCACATCAAAGCTAATTTATCATGTCTACAAATAGAATTCAACCGTTCTTGTCATCATTATCTCCCTTTCTGAGCAAAAATATGTAAGGGGAAAGGACTAAAAATTCAATGAGCTGCCATCACAACTCAGTATGTTGCATGTAGCATGAGGGCAGCCTAATTTCATATTTTTATACAAAGGAAAAATAGAGGTTCCTTTTATAGCAACAAAAATTATCATTCATTAGTGAACAAAACTGCATGTAAACCTAAATTTATTTAGATCACAGCCAAACCACTCAGACATGTCAGTTGAATGGGAGACAGTCATTAATAAAGAAATAACAAGCAGAGTATTCGCTAATACAGTAACATTTAGATATTCAGAAGGGGATGCATCGGTGCACAGGGAATATCTATGCATATTATTGGTAGATTAGTGTTTACTGGTAGAGTGTGCACCTGTGTATTTCCAGGCTGATGAGCTCTTATACAGGCACTCACATCAACTCAGAAGAAATGCTACTGAAGTTTGCACACCTGTTTTCCAAATCAAACCAAATAATCTGAAAGTGGCCTGGTTTTCACACAAATTGCATTGCTTTGTTGAAGCTGTGTCTCAGTCCAGACTAAGTGGTACCCCCAAAAAGGATGCACGTATCCTCCTGCTGGTGGTCATATGAATCATCATGCTAGATACAATGAATTTTTGTTTCTCACCTTACAAAAGCATTGTCCTCAGGCCTATCTACAGAAGTACATAATTAAATGATATGTCACTGAAAGAAAGGCTATGTCCATTTTCTACCACAGTAATATTTTCTAAAACCACAGTTTTTTGATCATTGCAGAGTGCGCTGGGTTTTTCCTGGTGAGTAAAGCTGTTCTTACTGAATTTAGAACATAGTTTTGCTCAGTCTGAGCTGCAGATTCCCAAGCTGCATAGTTGTGGTTGGATAACTCCTCCATGGGGCGTTTGGAGTTTCCTGAGTATGGAGGCAAAAAAGAATTAATCTGACTCCGATGTTTAACTCATTTGCAGGACTCAGATTTCCTGTTCTACAAACATAAAGGGTTTGCAAAGAGTGTGTAAGAGCTTCCAAGATGTATAGCTATGTGAATGCTAAAGATAGGGAGCCCCATTCTTCTCCCCAGCTTAGATTGCCAAAGCTCTGTGGATTTCAGCTGTATTATTACCAATTCAAATGTGTTCCAAGTCAGAGGAAAGTCAAGAACAATGTGTATTTATGAAAAAAGGCCAGCTCTTGTTTGGCTGAAGTTCATAACCCGAAAAGAACTCAGTAATTCCACTATTCTTCAGCCTAAAAGTTGGCTACATTTCTCACTTTCAGCATCTGTTCTGTGGTGCAAGGCATTAATAGCATGGAGGTGGATATATTTACTGATTGTTTGTATTTTAATTTTCAAAGGCAGAGGAATGTTTTAATGTTAGATGAAGTTACAGTATGAAAAAAAAAAATCAAGTAAATCTAGAAATTAAAGCAACACTTGAAAAGGGAAGGAAAATACCATGGCCAGATCTGTCTGAGGTGATAGCTAGAGAATAAACATGACTGTATGTGCTCTAAGATTTTCTAAGCTAACTTAGCGGTTAACAAAGATGCTGAACTACAATTTTTGGGAACAAAGGAACATAGTACTGACCTAATTCCTCTCAATTAGCCAACAGTAAAGTTCCATTCACTTTCAGAGAGTAGAATTATGTCAAGTTAAGCACTTCTGAAAACCCCCAAAGAAATTTTTGTTTATAAATTCGGCAGGTGTGGTTCAAATGCTGTCGATGCGCATACTCTCCTTCATGCTGATGTACATGTTTTTAGGAGCAGCACATGCAAGCGTGAAAGGATTGCTGGATTTTAATACCCCCAGGATTACTTGATGTTCTTTCAAGAATTGCTCAAGCTGATGCATTCTACATTGGCTTGTGAATGTACATCTAAAAGCAGGAAAAGGATCCGAAGATCATTTCACATTGGCTACCATACGGTTCTCAGGTAGAAGCATGAAATTGTAAAGGCTGGCTAAGACTAAGAAGACCTTCCATTAATGTCATTTATCTTTGTTATCACCTCAATCCATCACTGTTTGTGCAAAGCTGCTCACTGCTGTAGTGTCGATTGTCTAGGATGCTCATAGGACACTGTCATCTGCTACTGCAGATTTTCTGAGATTTAAAGTTAGCACTTTTCTAGCACATCTGTGATTTGAATCCTGAATTTAGACAGTGTTTCATCTGGGGAAAAAAAAAACCCACAAAAAAAAACCTTGCAGGTTTTGAAAGGCACTTTTTCCTAAGAAATTTTGAGATAAAACCTAATGCAAACAAATAATTTAGCATCTTGTTAATGCTCTTGCTTTGTCAATTATTATCCTTTAAGGAATGGAAAAATATCCTATATTTACTAAACCTGCACTTACTGCACTTAAAGGCCAGCTACATCTGGGAAACTATGATTCCCCATTCCAAGACTAAAAGATAGTTTATGAAAAACAGAGGTAAGCAGGCAAGAGAGGATGAGGACAGCATGGCTTTGATAAGTAGCACATGAAATACTACATGAAACTTGGAACTTCTGGTTAGTGCTTCTGCAGGACACCTTTGGTATGGTTGACTTGGTAAAAGAAATCAAAGCAGAGAGACACCTGCATGTGTAATTTCCAAATCTAAACTGAACTACCTCTCACTTCCTTCCAGCTATAACGTTTAATTGTCACTGAACCCAGGACTGCTATCAGTTCAGGTCAGTATTGATCAGCCAGTACGCACAGGGAGAGAGAGTGCACATTGTAGGAGAATGAGAGGAGAACTGACTGGAGAGTGCTCCACACACGCACACAAGTTGTGCCAAACGTCTCTGACAACTGTTGCAGCAGCAGCAGCCCACGCCTGGCTGTGCAATTCATTCAGAAACGATGTGGAAGGTGGCCAGCACAGACATATTCTCAGCTTCTCCTACACTGCTGAGCATGGCGAGGTTTCCAGAGGCACCAGCTCCTGCTCTAGCAGCCATCAATAATAGTGCTCTATAAATCGCCGATACAAATATTTGACTTCATAGAACAGTTTGCTGGGCATGGGAGATCTGATAATTAAAGCACAGGAGTAAAACAAAGCCACAATTTCAATACTGATGTCTAAAACTCCCATAATCCCACTTTGGTTTCAAAAGAAAGGTTAGCTCAGTCAGTAGGGCTGTTAACCACAAATATTATCAAAAAACTCAACCAACCAATATCTTGAAGTTTCGTTAGCTAAAATTTGCAGACACTTCAATCATGAGTTAGGAAATCAGTGTGTCGTGTATAGGCTATATTTCGTATTTTGTAGGGACAGCATTCTTCTTATTTTCATGGACTTTTAAACTGCAAAAACAAACAAAATTTTTCATTAAAAATCTAGATCAAAAAAGTATTGGAAAGAAGTGTTTTCATCAGAGTTGTTCCATGTTAAGGATCAGCCCTTTAGAGTATTGGTGTTTGACAGACAAAAAAAGAGAAACAATTTAAAAAGAAGAGAAAATGAAGCTGAAAAATAAGCAGACAGAATGAACTTATTTGGTCAGCTGACTCATACCAGAGCAATGCTTAAAACCTACGCAAAAGTCTGGAAAATAAATAAGATTCTTCTGTGGGATTTCCTTTTCCTTGGTCCTTGGAGAAAATCTATTTAACTATACACCAACCAGTTCTCTGCTCCTCTTTAGAAGCTCTTGTACTTGGCTCTGTTCTGTGGGAAACAGCTCCCTTTTATCTTTCACCTAGGTGGTGATTACTCCCTGTATTTAAGCTTCTGCATGATGGAGGGATGAGAAAAATATCAAGCAAGAAGCAAAATCCCTTTCTGCAATTCCCTTGTGGAGGAAAACACATCAGAGCCTACTGGCACAGCCCTTTTACAGAACCAGTTCCTGCAGTGTACTCTCTGGATGGCAATTACTGCAGCAGAGTAGTCAAGAAACGGTTCCTTGGACTTAGACAACAGCCAGCACTAATTAAATATTCCTTCAGTATCCGCAGTTTTTACACATGTCTTGAGGATGTCTAAATGCATTATACATATTATATGCCAGAGAAGACACACATCATCAAGTACATTTTTAATCCTTATAAAAGCAGGATTGAAAACACTTCCTTTGTGAATGCATTTGTTTCAATGCTCTTGATGGGCTGCTAGGTGTTAAGGAAGCTGTTAGATACTCTGCAAGAAGCTACCATCACCTGAACTTCCACATTATGCAATCTTACAGCAGAACAGAACTGGAAATAAAAAATGGTAGAGAGGACCCCAAATGCCTGTGAAGGTATAAACTGATTGCATAGTTCAACTGCAGGCTGACACAAGCTCTGATGCTCCAATTTATTTAGACAGCAGACTTCTATTGATTTTTCAGGTGATTTAGACTCCTTGGCATCATTAAAACTTACATATAAAGTAGATTAAGAAATGTCCTCATGAATGTGTAATTCTGGGTGAAGGACTATTGCAAATCCCAAGAATAGATGTGGCTACAGATTTTATTAGAACACTGATACATTTTTCATATGTGCTAGGCTTCCTTGCCTACTTGTCTGAGCCAACTTACTAAGATTCTCCTTATTAATTTTCCATATTCTGTCTATAATATTTTTCTAGGAAATGCAGGAAAGGAGCATCTGGAAAAACCTAAACTGATATATAAATCATGCACATAAGCAATGTTTTTTCTGTCATGTTTCTGTAGTCCCTAGTAGAAAGAGACAACCAAATCAATAATTCCTGTGAGATTATCCAGAGGCATATCAGTTGTGCCATTTTTAGTAGGAAGACAAACTCAAAAAAACCACCTGGACTCTATGAGTCTGAACAAGCAGGCACTACGTACACACAAATGTATCCGTGTCCAAAGGTACACAGGAAGCACACAGCAAAATAAGCCAGGCCAGACAGGAGAATATCCCTCAGCAGCTCTATAGCATTAATTCTTCTCACACATGAAATGCTTAATAAGCATCTCTGAAAAAGATGGACAACTTAGATAAACTTTATTGGACATAGGACAGCAGCAGTAGTCAGAACTCCTGGTTCACGTACCTCTGAGAAAGAAATGCTAAAGAAGCCAAGTGACAGCACATGCATGTGCAAGAGCCTCACACAGCTCTCCTGTGGGTGGGAGGTTGTCTGGGTCCCTGTCCCATCGAGTGGGCCACATGAGACCTCATCTCTTCAGCTGCCACCACTACCTCTGCAGGCATACTACTGCTGTTCCTGTCCCTCAGCCGAATCCTTGCCTGTCTACTT
>WEKY01060529.1:0-18828 GCA_013390045.1 Picathartes gymnocephalus | reverse complement strand
AGAGAGATTCAGACATGTTTAACAGTTGGGTTTTTTTTTTTCCTCTTTGTGGGTTTATGGGGTGCATTAGACTCAACAGAACAAGTTTTCCAGTACTGATGGGACTTGGAGCATCAATCCACCAGAGTTTAACCTTCTTCCAGAGGCAGCACTCTGAAACAAAACCAGCCAAAATGGTGTCCAATGCTATAAAAAAAGAGTGAGGCGGCTGTATTTTAGCACCGATAAAATGAGTATATTTTACTCAAGTATCCACAACATACTTCTTCTAGCCAACATGGGCGGGGGTTTAGTTCTGCTTTTTGTTTTTCAAAGAAGATTCCTGGATTTCTATGAGAAAAATTATATTGTGTTAAAACTGAGAAAGAACCACTCTTCTCGAGCAAGACTTCTCTCCAGGAAAACATCACGGACAATACCAACACTTCAGCATACTTTCTCTCACTACTGAAGAAAGCCGGCACATAGAAAAAAGTTGGCCAATGCCTCTTTCACCTTTATTCAAAGGCATCCACAGCTGGACTGAGATTTTTGACATTTGCTGAACACAGGTTACAGTCTGTCTTCTCCCTGGCCTCTACACAGGGCAGTTTCACTGCTTTGCAATGCAGAGTAAAAGAAAGAGGATGCTGACACTATGAAAGTACGGCACACAAAAGGTTTAGGGAATTTCTTCAGACATAACTCTTTTTATTTTGATTTCATTTGAGAGCCATCTAATTAAAACAGCTCTTGAAATAAAACTGCTCTGGATAAACTTCCAGAAATGCAGGCTAAATTATTGTTCTGCCCCTTTCCTCAAACCTCTTCTGAACCCTCACTGTTAATTCAGACACTGGCAGGTAATGCTGTCTCTCAGTCCTGTTATGCAACTTGGCTTCCATCATGTGCAAGAACTAACATGTTTCTCCAGATAGATTTGCTTTCCCAGGCTCCTGCCTTCTCAGTAATGTGAGGTACTTTGTCTGGAGTCATCTCAATTTCCTTTGAAACCCCATTTTTCTAAATACTTAGATTTTTTCAGAGATAAGAAAAGTCAGTTGTATATTTATCTTGAGCTATCAACCACACTAAAAAGAATCTATCTGAGATTCCAGGCACCATGGCTAAATAATAAAAATACAGTCAGTCTTATGCAAACAAATGTGTACACACCAGCCGCCTCAAAATCTCACAGGGCAAAAAACTACTCCTGCCACAGATTCCCCAGAAAACAAACTAACCAAGGGTTGGTACAGCCCTTCCCACTTTGAAAACATCAGGCTTTGCTTTTAGTCCCTAAATATTGGACAATCCAAACCACAGTGTTTTAAGTCACCTTCTTTTTTGGTGTTTCCATGAATACAAGTACTGCAATTGTTCATTGTTCTGAATCATGACAACCCCAAGCATAGATTTATCTTTCATTCCTATCTTTAAATCTATAATCTTAAATCTATAACTGTACAGTTTTATATGGATTTTCATTTTTTACAGATGGATATAGACTTACTCCTTTCTAGAAATGGCTATTTGATATCAATCATTAGGACAAAATATATCTCCTGTCCTTGGTTTCTTTTCCACAGCTTGACTAATGCATCAAATTGCCTATATTTTAACAAGGAAACGCTGTATATCTGAGAAATAAAATAGCACAGTCCTTAGTAGAAGTTCACATTCTTCAGCTTGCCATCTCTCACCCATTTGAAGCAAATATTTTTTATCACCTTGTGTCAATAAAAACTCAGAGCCAATAAAACAGCCTAGCTTGCATTGTAGGGTGCTGTTAAACAGAAATACATGGATGACATCCAGTTGCTTTCAGGCACAGTGAGTGTAATTCATAGAAGGCAAAAGTACCTTATTTACCAGCAATGATTTTTCTCCGTAAAATTAAAAAAAACCAAAACAAAACAAAAACAAACCACAACAACAACAAAAAAAACCCAAAAACAAAACTATGTTTTAACTAAGACATCATTGAAAAACAAAGGTTTAAACCACTAGCATTCATTTAAGTGGAAATCTTCAAATCTGATAGTTGTTTATTAGTTGATTTCTCTCTTTTTTTTTGTAATTACCTGTTTGTTTTTACTGTTTTGGATTCTAGGACAGCATCATTTCTACAGAGACTAAATCAGGCAATATTAAGTGCTTTTTGTGATTCTCAGGCAAGGCATTTTTAAAGTACAAAGGAGCAGCTATTTTTGCTGACTGACACCGTCTAGAGGCCAAAGACACATTGTTCCACCTTCAGAAAGGCAACAGCTGGACCACACGATGGTCATTGCTATAACCCCTGTCCCCCCATCAGCCCCTTTGCCTGGGGACAAAGGACAATTCCAAGACCAGAGTGACTGAGCTCACTGCGCTTGCTATGGCTCCTGCAGCCTCCATGAACAGATGCCAGCCACCTCTAGACAACCTTTAGCAACTATTCTTTCAGCAACCTTCTACACTTCCATTTAGGTCCTCAATATAAAAAAACCTCAACAAACAGGAGAAGCCAAGCCTAGGCAGATCAACCAGATTTTCCTTATGCTCAGTCAATCACTCCTTCAGAGAAGCCACCAGCCACGTAAGAAAAGAGTAACTTTTCCAAAGCAAAAGAACAAAATGAAGACAACTCCAAGGGGAAGAAAAGGCAACTCTTTCACCCAGCAGTTAGCAAAAGGCATTTCCAATGCACTTCCACTTTGGTGCTCTGTCTTATAGCCCTCTCCAGAAAAAGGGGCAGAGAGAGAATCAGAGCAGAGCTCACTACATGAGACACAGCTCTCATGAGCACAGACAAACCATGGGATGAACAAGGCGCTGGAGCCAAAGGATGAAAGCATCTTGGGAAAAAGCAATCCAAAACCTTAAGTAAAACAGGAGCAAAACAAACCCTTGGAAATTTAACCAACAGTTGAAATAATCCTATAATAACATGGTTATTCTTACCTTTGCCATCTGCGCCTGCACACCATTTGCTTTGAGAGATGCTACTGCTTTCTGTGCTGCTGCGGGACTGTCAAAATCTACAAAACCATAACCTGAAAAATAAACAGATAAACACAGATTTTCAGTATTATCCACATGTATGAGCACAGATACAGATTTTATTTTTAAAAAGAAGGAAAATCTTTCCATTCTCTCACACTGTCTCACAATCTTCCAGTAGCACTGCCACCATGCCTCTATTTGTCACGTCTTTTCTCCTGAACCTAGTGGGGTTTAAGGGAATGCAGTGACCTGATGCTTCAAAGTGCCAGAAGACATGCAGCAGAGGGGGAGTGTATGCAGGTCTTTGTCTGTCCCAACAGATAAAAGGTCCCTAAGAGCTCATGGGACTCTGGTGGTCTTGAGTCCTGCCCCATCTCAGCTTGCCATCGCTGGTTACATGAGAAAACACCCTTTCTCCTGTCCTTTAAACCCATAGAAGGATTAAGCTTAAGAAGAGGAGGGCAACAGAGGCTGGGGCCATCTGTGCAGGGCAGGAAGAGCAGCCTTCCAGCAGGTGGGACCAATTCAGGGAGAAATCCCAATGTGTGCTCTATAGGCAACTGCCAGGTAGCTCTAGAAGATGGTGAGATAGCAAAGTCTCAGCTTTGGTTAAACCACATCCCTTTCATCTCATTGCTCTCTCTGCTGAAACAAGGGACAGATCCCTGCCAGGAATTGCTTTGGGGTATCATCTGACCAACAGCTGAGAGGTTAGATCTTAGGGATTGGCAAGGGATAATCATCTGCTTTTAAGTGGCTTTCTTACTCCTGGTATTTGCATTAGTTTAGTGTATCAATCAGCCAGTCACTTCCTATCTTCTCTTCTTCCCTCTCCATTTTTTTCTTCCTTTAACCAGCAACACTGGTATGTTCAAGCAAACCCAGTGCTCTTAAGCCCCTTGTTGGATAGCAACAACTCTGAAAGTATTTTTATTTTTCTAAAGGCATAAAGTAGGGGTAAGGGGGCAAGGAATCGACTTTTCACAACTTTTAAAGCACTGAGCTCTCTCTGATCTTCAACAGCATTCAAATGTCTTGCTCATAAATATTTCAACTGAATTTGAAAGATCTAAAAATCTCACCAAACACCTATTTAGGCAGGTGCATATATTTCACAATCCATCCAGGGAAAACCCCTACATCTTATTAAGCAATTACAGTGCAGGTAGGCATGTGCTGCTCGGACGAGCTGTGGCCAGGGGCCACATCTTTGGCATCTCCCTGGAAAGCCATATGGATGAAACTGAACCACCTGAAAGCTTTAATAATATTAGCACAAGCGTATTTATAGCTTCTTTGCAGACATCTCCATTTACTAGGCCAATACACATCCTACAGGAGGCAACCACAGATATGACTTCCTGCTGTATCCATTTGTATTTCTTTTCGCAGCCTTTCTTCCTACTCCTGGGAGACTTCTTTGCCGTCCTCTCTTCACCAAATCTAGGTGTAAGAGTGTGTGCTTGTAATCACCTTGCCCCTCAAGTTACAAACTTCTCTATTCTTATTTTGATATTCATGCATTGCTCAATGTAGGGGTTAGTCCAATTATGAAAGAATTTTGTGTACATGGATGTTTTTGTTTCTTGGCTTAATCTCATTCACAAAGTTTTAAGAAAATTAAAAGAAATAAGAAAAAAGAAACAGACAAAATTATTAAAGAAACTGCTCACTTAAAGAGCCTGAAAAGCACTATTCTGTAGCAAAGTCAAGATCTGAACATTTCTGTTCTCTTCTTTGCTCAGCTCTCTGTTTTGGTTTGTTTAGTTGGGGTTTTTTTGTTGCAAGGAGGATTAGGGAGATTTTTTTGGTAGGGCATTACTACAGATTGAACGACACTGTGATACAGACACTGATAGATTGAGGAACACTGTGATAACAAATCTAATAAACACTAAAGTTTGATCAGCTTGGGGATGTGAAGAGTTTTTGACCTTCACTGATTCCCTCGTTTGATTTTCCCTTTTTTCTGCAAGCCATTTTTAAATCAGTTTGTTCTACATCGCATTTTCCTTTGCAGTGCTATCCAAGCTCTCTTCTCACTGCAGAGCAGCAGTAAAGCTGATGCTGCTTTGAACGAAAAAACATGCTACAAGAGAGCAAGAGTCCTCCCTGGATTTCTCCAATGTTTTTGCCCTTTGGGAGAGCAACTTCTGGGAGGAAGAAGGAGATACAATTAGAAGAAACTTCCATTTTCCTATATGAGAGATCCTGACAAGAAGCCAGAGCTGCCAAATGGGAAATCTGAAATGTCTTGGGAAGTCATGGGATGGCTTGGATCAAACACTGAGAAAATTACTTTTTAGGACAGTGAGGTGGTCTTCTCAGGAGACTAAATTTTCTTTTATTTCTCACAATTTCCGTGCCCTACAACTAAGAAGAAAAAGTGCAAAAATAATTTTAACATTGTCATTAAAAGCAGGTAATGGAGTTAGATTTTTATATTTAGCATCTGTGTACGGTGCAGGCTTGATGTATGAAGTAATAGAAAGGAAATGATTTTTAATGTGACTTTCTAGACAGTCCAGTAATTATTCACATCTAACTTGGTTTTGCTTGTAACTATAAACCAGAATGTGTAAGAATATTCCTGTGTTCTATCATAGATATCAGGTATGTCTAGCATAATAAATTATTGAAGAGTAACATCAGACCGTAATATCTAAAACCATGAATATCTTCTAAGCACTTTTTCAGTGGGCGTAAAGGCTATATGACCATCTCAGAGACGCAGTGAGAGTCTTGAGACAAAAACCCCGTATCTTTAGCTGCTCATTATGCATTCTATTATTACTACTCCCAGTCTCACTGCAAAGCTGTTCTTTTTCCTTCCCTCAAGCTCATTTCCATTCCAAGGATCTTTTTCTAGCCCTCCCCCCTCCTGACACATCTCTCCACCACACACAGAACATCAGGACAGAATCACTCCATGGCTGAAAACCCGTCCAAAGAACATCAATCTGCCGCAAGGGAAGCCAAATTCCCAGGCTGCTTCAGCATTCAAGTATCCTTACAAGAACCCTGCAATGCTATATAACAGAAAACCAGGCATGTTGCCTTCTTGTACAATTTCCTTTCTTTCACGTAGTGGTTTACAGGCTATGTTAGTGACCTACACTAACATATTTCATTTGTTTATAATCTCACCTCATTTTTCGTGTCTGGGGTTTTCTTGTTGTTTTGTTTTATACACTTGTCTGGGTGGATGAAGTTTAGCCTCCTCAAAAGCTAAAACTGGGTCTTGGAACATCCTCTCCAGTGTTCTCCAAACTGTAAATGAGCCCCCAAACTCCCTGTGCTGAGAGTCCTTCCCTCTAGCCCAGGCTGTGGCTGAAGTGGGTTGTGTTCCCTGCCAGCAGAACTGGGCTGCTGTGGCTGCCCCTGGCAGGTGCACTGTGGCTGGGTTTGGCTACTCCAGCATCTATCCCTGCTCTGTTCCCTGGCTCCTCCTGGGAAAGGGTAGGAAAATGGTTGGAATCATCCCCTGGGAGGAATTCAGACCAGGGTCTGCCAATCAGATGCTGCTCTAAGAAACCATCTACATTTCTTTTTCCTTCTTTAAAAACAAGTGTAAGCCCCACCAGACTGTCCCTCTGCTAGACTCAAATTCCACAGCCTTTTTTTTTTTTCTTTCCCCTGCATTTTTATTGTGTGTTCACTGCCTTATGAACATTCCGGTCAATGGATTATACATTTTTTCCCCCCAATTTTTATGTAGAACACCATGAAAAATGAACTCAGATTCTAAACCAGGACCTTCAGACTCTGCTCGCAAGAATCCATCACCACCACAGGAAATCAAAACCAAAACTATTTCCCCTTTTTTCGTGAAGCATCCTGACATTTTGCTTTAAGAATTCCAAACACAAAGAAGGAAAGCTGCGTTTTCCCCTTCTGCTTTGAGAGATGGGAATTGAACTTATCACTAACATGCACCCCTCACCTCAAGTGTACTTACACTGAGGGTGACTTTGGTGCTCCAATACAACAAGTACTCCAGGATCCCGAGGTCTTTTTTGTACAATGACATATTACTAGTTCATACATGCAAGCACACACACAAAGAAACCCAGGACAAGATGATCCAGAATAATTGTTAAACCTTTCCTTTAAGAAAAGCGATGCCTGTAATTTTGTATTGGCCTGATGCCATTAGGGCTAAATAATTAAATTTAAGAAATAAAACCAATTTGGGGTGGGGGTTTGTTTTTTGGTTTTTTTTTTTTTTTTTGGCGGGGGGGGGGTTGTTTTGTTTTGTTTTTTTACCTGTGGGGGAAAGAAAACAGCTAAGCATCAGCAAACTCAGGTTTATAGCTAGCTGCAATAAGTGCTACCCAAATACACTGGCAGACACTAAACATCTCCGTCTCCTATAACCTAAATGGCTGGGGGCCTCCCAGTCTCAGTTTCTCAGTTCCATAATTAAGCTTGGCAGCAGGTTCAAATGAATTAAAACTGAATGCCACTATTTCCGCAACAAATCCCTCATCCTTGTTTTTTCTTACCTGTCAGGAGAAGACCAGCAGAACAGCAATTAGTGGTAAGCAGTGCAGTGAAAAAGAACCAAGTATACACTAATTAGGTCACTCGCCAAACACGTTCATTTCATTGGCAGATTTAATCAATGTTTTCCTGAAATGTCTTAAATCTCCTATGCTAATTTAAAGTTTTGTTATTGTTGTTACTTTAAACACAGATGGGATGCCTGGAGATTTTCAATTGCTTTCCACAAATCCATTTCAAAATAACAACCCCTCATATAGTATATCATCAAAATTTCAGCACAGGTTTTAGGAAATGGCCTCTAATTTTATGCCAACATTTTTGTGCCTGCAAATACCTATGGGTGCAGTTCTGTGGATTTAAGTAATTGCAGGTGTGTAGAGCTCTCAGACATCAAACTCTGAATTGCCCTGATGGATCGGGTACTTAGGGGTAATGCCAAACAATTTAAGGGACTGCCTGCCACTTGAGGTTCCTGTAATTCTTGTGAAGTGCTGGACGGTGGCACAGAGCTAAGGTGAGCACCCACTGGACACACGGGCTTTACACTTCACCTCCAGGGAGCTCTACTGGTGTAGTGACAGGAATGAGGGCCCTGCTGCCTTTTTGGAGCACTGAGGGAGCTCCTCAGATGCTGCTGAAAGCGGCCTTGGTTACTCAAAGTGCATGGGAACAGAGGCTTCAGGATGTCCCCAGTCAGTGCTTACAGCTAGCACACCAAGGTGCTTTTCTGCATGGAAGTCGCTCTGTCGGCAGTCGTCATTGCTGACGCCGTCGGGAAGGGAGCTGCCACGGCTGCTGAACTAATCTGCACCACACCAGGCTGCTCTGCCCTCCTTCCTGTCGTGACTGCACACCCTCGGGTCCTCACAGCGGCTCCATCCTTCCTGCTGGCCCTGCCCCCAGACCTGGCTCACCCACGGCCCCGCAGCCACCAACGAGTTTGAAAGGACAACATGCAGCCAAGCCACAGCTCGGCAGCCACCTGAGCACCTGGGTCAAAATAAAAGATAAAAAAACCACCAACGAGCAGGAGAAGTGTGTTTTCCCAGAAGTGAGGAGTGGAGCACTCTGGCACGCTGCTGAGCTGGAGCTCTGCAAAGACAGGAACCTCTGGCAGGGGGCAGAGAAAGGAGAAGCCGTGACAAAGGAGGGAAGATAAACTGGGGATGGTGAGCTCTCAGCCCGACCCTGACACAAGGCCAGACACCACACCTGACCTCTGACCAGGTGCTGCTTTAAATCACTTGAATTCAAGTCAACCGGTACTCTCTGTTTCCTGGCTCCCACACATCCACACAAACACAGGCAGGAGACAGGAGACCTGACCCACCCAGCCAGGAGATTGCCATGGAGTCTGGGCACTAGTTCAGCCAGTGTTCCTGGGTCACTAATCTTGAAAGCACCTAAATACACTGATGGGGAGCTCACACGTACTGAGGAGCTTTTCTGGTTCCACTGATGCCAACAAACTCGCTTCATCAAAAGAGTTAGTGCTTGGTTTCTGAAAGTTAACATCTTTGCTTCCTTCCTGACGGATGGAAAAGGCTGACTGTCCCAGGCAGCCCCCACTCCTGCCAGGCCCTCTGTACTACGGGCTGATGTGGGCATTTAAGGGAAGCTGTGGCAAAGCAGGAACTCCAGCTCTGGCATTTTTCCACCTTGGAGAGCTTGACTTGGTCACAATGACCCCTTTTGTCAGCATAAGATGTGTAAATTTTGCATAATATTACATAATAGTGGAGAAACTTTTTAAAGATGAACACAAATTTGCTTATGTATAATTACAATTCTATTATACTTAAACTTTTTTTCTAGGTCTGATGTACCAGACCACCATACAATGCCTTTTGTAAGAAAGTTCCTAGTCCTTGTTTCTGACCATCCAGAATTCAATATATCTGATCTGAAATACAGAACAGAGAAGACTAAGCATATCATACAGGTTGGGTCTTAAAGGAGTGTAGAGGTTGTTTGGACTAAAAGGAGGATAGAGTAATTTTAAGAGAGTGCTTGCTTTTTTCATCAGTGTTTCTGTTAACGTCACTTAGAGATTGGAAATTGAAAACCACCCCCAAAAGGAGATGTGATGAGGGAGAGGAATAGCAGCCTAGGGAAGAGGCAGCAGTCAAAATTACTTGATGAATTAAGAAGCCATGAAATAGAATAGATTTATTACAAATACCTTATTTTAACTTTATGGTATATCATCTCCATACATGTCTGTACATATATATGTATGCATTTGAAGACACAAGCACAAATTTTTGACACAAACACTAGTATAAATACACAAACAAGTAATTATTATATAATAATAGAGATATTTCTCCTTCATGCCTAGAAGAAACCACTAGGATTTCACAAAAACCTACATTAATTTGAGTTGTAAAGTTCACTTTTGCCCAGCACTTATTTAGAGTGTCTCTTAACAGGCAGTATTCATTCTGACAATCAGGTAGTCTGCAAAAGATGTGATTATCTAGTAATTTACTATGCAATTTTCAGACATTGTTTTATGCTTAGATAAAGAATCAAATTAAAGTTTTATAAGCCTTGGAAAATTTGAGTTAGCAAGCAAAGAGGTTGAATCACCCTTGAACACAAAATTACCGAAAACAGCTTTTTCTTTCATTGTTCAAATTGTGCTAAAATATTCGTACAGCTCCAAATGCTCAGCGTAATAGTAAAATAGTCTACATTATTACTATTTTTAAATCTCTACTTTATAAAAATGTTCTCAGTGGCTAGAAAGTGGTGAATCATCACCTTTTAATTAAAACAGCTAATATATAGTTAGAAAAATAATGGGAAGTGGAGAGTCTTAAATGCAAGAAAGAAAAGATAGTCCCTTCATTTCAGATCACTCCCCAGAGATGCACCTACATTGTTAAAATAATAATATGGCTGATTCTTTTTTGTTTGCTTTAGCTTGATATGGAAATACAGTACAAAACTGTCACTTTGATTATGTTTCTACAGTGATTTCTTTTGCCTCTTGCATTATTTGAATCCCATTTATAACAAGCGAACTGGAGAAAAACAGCACTAACTGACACAGAATTTTTAGAGATCTGTTTGCCAACACATTCCTAATTTGAACATTCAATTACTTTGATTTATGCAGAGAGTATATGAATACAGGTTATTATTAATTGCATTGAGTAATTAGTGATAATATTTTAATGCAAAACTGAAGTATGGAACTCATGACAATCTTTTAATGTATTTTAAACTGCTTCTAAATTATTTCTATCAACCTCCGATAAGTAAAGGAAACAGTACAAAAAAACCTACAAAATTTTGTTATGTGGGAAGAAAGTACTTATACAATAAGTAAGTAACTATATGTATATGCATATTCATGTCTGTTTTCTGGAAGTTCATGCTTCCAAAAGCTTAGTCTCTGAAGGAACAGAAGCAGATCTCAAAAGTGACAAAAGCTCTTTGTGAAAGATGGTTGCAATAACAACAGTGAGGGGGAGAGGCATAAGAAGTTATGAATTTAGCAAATATACCTATCAAGAAAACAGTATTGCTGTTGACTACCCTCTCTCAATTTACACTGCATTCCTGGCAATTCAGAACCTCAAAGACTGGCAAACTGACGAAAATTCTAGAAAAAGCATGAACATAGCCATAAAAATCCAGCTTACGCAAATGGCAGCACTCAATTTGTTTATCCCTAACAATATGACAAATGTTTGGGACCTTAAAAGTGAACCTACATGTGAGTGAATACTTATGGGTCACCCTAATTGCAGCAAGTGACCAGCACCAACAGAGAGACCTAAGACTTTGAGAAGACCCTTCAAAGAATGAAAATCTTGGTGAAAATAAACTGAGAGGGAAGTTGAGAAATATTTCGTGGTATTTGCTACCAGCGTGAACTTGGATTAATCACACAAAACCAATGATGGAAAATTCATTGCTCAAGTCACTAAATATGGACTGAATAAAGAAGAAAACATATTGCAAATCTCGCAGCAGCAGAACAAGAGATAAACATATTTTTCCATCTTTAACTTTTGATGTAAATCTCTCTGCAAGTCCCATTGATTCACTGTCAAAATCCAAAATGAAGATTAACTCTATTTTTAAATACAGGGATAGTTCACATCTACAATTGCCATATAAACCAATATATGACTCAACATTACACTTATTTACTACCATAGCATTTTTATCAGTATATTAGTTGTATGTAATCATTAAGATTATTTTCACTAGATTTCTGTAGCATGAGACAGTCAATGTGGCTCTGCAGCTGAGCTAAATTTCACACTTGAGGCAGTGATTGAAGAAACCAGAATGTTCTCCCAAAAACAAATACTGCAAGAGGAGTGCTTAGTTACATATTTACATAAAAGGGAGGGAAGGATACAATAGCTGTTTCTTCCCTTGACTGGAGAAACACTCAGTGACTCACAAGCGATAATATTTTGCAATACCCAGAACAAAATAGCCAGAATTTGCAGTTTCAGATTTAGATCACCTGCTTTGAGATACAGAGTTATGGTATCAATTAATAGCTTCCCCGAAAAACTTGAAAGGAACCCTCATACCCAAGACTGAAAAAGGGTTCACTTTTTAAACTACTATTTTTCATATTCACTTTCCTCTGATTACAGCGACGTCCAGATGCTGAAGTTTCAAAATACCACAAGAAACACTATTTTCTCGGTATTTCCAGACAGCAGGAAACACTGACACTCTCATGAGAAAGTCTGTTCTTCTGGGGTTTCATGCTCAGTTATGCAGACTCCAGAGCTTTACTTAGCTTGGATAATGTTTGGGTAAGATATGAAACCAAATCTCTTGAGATTTGTCCGTCACTTATTTTAGACCTGAGCGACTTGAGTAAAAAACCTGGTGTAGAGTTTAGAAAAAAAATCATTCAGCCAATATTTCTGAAAGCTCCCAGTGCCTGTGTAAGACAACCTCTTCTAAATATTGGACCTCAGTTTACCCAAAGCTAAGCAAGTTATCCACGAGCTGTTCACCAAAAAGGCACATAACCTAATAAACTATGAGACTGATTCCAGCTTCCATGGACTTCCATGAACATTAACACTGTCTTAGATCTCTCAGGGTTGGTATCTGGCATGGCATTCCAGCAGGCATTTATGGACAGACAAAACAGAACCTGTGGGTGCTTTACTTCCAGTGCACCATACCTATGGAAGAGAGCCGTGAAATACTGGGAGAGGGGAAATGAAATCTCTCAGCAGCCAACTCTTCCAGCGTTCATTTTAAACAGTGATACTATTCTAGGAGGCAAAGGAGGATGTTGTGTATCACCCAGGGCTCTTTGTCAGAAATGAAATATTCCATTCTCTTCCCCCCAACACTGGATTGCTCAGCAATCTTAAGTAACTGCAAATCCTAGCAAGTAGGAAGAAACAATCTGACAAGAGAAGATGCACTTGGTGATCACAGTGTGATTACTGTACTTTATTAAAAATAATTTTCTGTTCAGTATGTTTTGACAAGAAAATAGAAAGCATCTTGTGCAGGCTTCAGGAAATATTAAAATAACCCAAGGTGATGAACATGTTATTATCCAGTCTGTTCCAGAGGGAGGATGCTCAAGTACTGAGATGGTTTTCATTTCAAATACACATTCATTTTCAACACACTGCACTTGAAAAATTGGACTGTATATTTGTCATACAGTAAGTAGGGATAAAGAGCACAGCAATTTATGTTCTTTATGCAAACCACTTGTAATTCAGAAAACAACTATAGTTTCTAAAAGGCAGCAAAGTGATAACACTTTCCCAAGAAAGTGAAATGTTTTTTTCATGCCAGTTGGCCAGTTCTGGCATGTCAACCGTTCCTGTGATAAACATTTTGGATAACATACAAAGAGCTCCTATTCCAACCCATCAACACTCATGATGTCTTGGAGCTTTAGGCAGAGATGAGCAATACTTTCTGAATATTTCATAATTCTAAGAAAAGGATCCTGATACCACCACCACCGTAATGCTAAAATACTGATGACCTTTGAGCAAGCTTTCAAGAAATGACTGGTGGTAACAACCAGCATTCCACTGATGCTATGGAGGAGAAGTACAGCAGAGATGGGCAGCACAGAGCAGGATAAGCCACAACACGCAGGTCAGAACAAAATCCATGTTAAAGACACAACATTGCCCAATGATCATGGACCTAGACAGTATTTCAGACAATTAGAATTTAAGCCTCCTTACAGGTTTATAGCTATTGCCCAAGGTGTTCTTTTTCTTTTGTGGTTAAATACCAGTTGCACCTTCTGAGCCTTTTTTCATGTATCTACCACATTTCTATGTAGCCTGAAGTTCAAAAATGCTATTATTATGGTACCCAGAAATGGCTATTAGTTTTCCAGGCTGAGGAAAGAAAAAAAAAAAACTTACATCAGAAAATCTCTTTTTCAAGATCTCTAATCCAATTTTTTTCAGATTTGAGATAGTTCTGCAGTCCAGGTAAGTGGAAGACACAGATAAAGTGGGTGAAATATGGGCTTTTAATCAAATCTGAATTTCAGAACTAGTAGAAGTTTCCTATCACTACAAATCACATATCTCTAATACAAGAAAAAGAATAAAGTAATATAACATTTGAATCTGAAGCAAACACCTTCCTTCCTATCTTGAATTTAAGGTAGCTCTTGAGTGCCAGCTTGTGTGCAACACTCCCTGCTAGTACAGAACATGGGGGTCACACACCACAAAGGTCTGATGAAGGTGCTCACTGAAGCCCATGCTGAAGCCACCTGGATGATGACTGTGAGGCATCAGGAGGTCAAACCAGCAGGAGGACAATCCCCTGTGTACAAATGCCAATATGTAGGAAGCCTCTTGCACACCAAAATTCACAGCCACAACTAGCCTTCACGGAGCTTGTAGAGAAAAAAGGCACAAATATGGGACTGGAAGAGACATTCTGGGTCTTTCTGGAGTGTGGGTGATGAAAACCCAACATTGGGTGACCACATGCATCTACATGATTCACTTACATAATTCTTTTAATATTACCCTTTACTTACTGAAAGGATCTCACCTGATACATACTTGTACCATATACATTGCCTTCACAGCTGTGCCCATTTTTGGCTTGGTGACTTACAGAATCATCTGATACTTTCCCTATAAATAACCCTTCAACTTTCCATTCAGAGTTTCTTCTATTACTTGCTAAGTAAATGATTTTGCTATTGGATTTGTTCTCTGTTTCTCAAAATCCAGTCCTCAGGATCATCTAATTACCTTTCCATTTAATTGCCTAATGTTCCAAACTTTGTGCACCCAACAAGCAGGCATTGAGGGAGCTTTGGCAGCAGTATCATTAAGGAAGAAATGAGAAATCTGGTATATGCCTGAGAAGGAGGGGGTGGGCAGGCATTGCTGATGGTGGCAATTGCTATGTCCTACCCTGAATCCAGATCATAAGAATATCAGCAAGGACTATGTTCAGTAGCTCCTCCTAAATGCTCAAGCATCCTCTGAACATAAAGCTGCTTAGTTTAGGGTCTCCAGAGACCCTTAAGGATTTAACTAAGAAGCAAACTCATTGATATATATTGCCAGAGAAAGGCCAAATATACAATGGAAAACAATTTTCACCACATGAAGCCAGTTTAAGGTATAAATTTCAAGGCTTAAAAATAAAAGGTAAACGTGAGGAAGGGGAATTTATATGCTAAAATATTCTTTTCAAAAATGAAAGTGAGGACAATTCAGATTTAATCATATTCTCTTATTAATGAGGGACATTTTATTATTAAAAATATCACCATTTTTATAAATTATACAGAAAATTATGCCCAGGTCTGTAATAAGATCTGAGTTTGCAGAGGGTCGTTGTGCATCAGCGTAGTACATCAAATAAACAAAAATGAAAGAGGAAGCAGCAAGTTTTGCTGGGACACACAAACCCAGCAAACGCATTTGCCTGGGAAGCCAAAACGCACAAAAAGAGAAAAAGCCGTTTGAAATGCCCAGCAGGATCCTCATACATCACGTAAAAAAAATAAAGAACCAGCAACTAAAAGTTATTTTTCAGTCTTTCACGAAAAAGTGCGGAATCTCCCACAGTTGTGTGTGTGCTCTTGGTCAGTCACTCAGCCTACATTTGCTGTAGCAGGCGGGACAGAGAACAGACACAGGCACTGAAGAGCATCTCTCGCGCAGACGCCAAATACATGTTGGTGTTGTCAATGCAGAGATATGTAAATGTTTTGAGCCTGAATGTCTGCTTCCTGTCAACAGCGAGAATTAGCCAGACAAATATCCAGCAGGAATGGCTGTGCTTTCTTAAGAGTATAAATGTTGTAGTACAAAATTTGCTGCTTGCTTTGTTGCTGGCCTGTAGTTCTCAATGCCGTTTTTGTGACCAAATGCAAAGGAAAGCACCTTCCCACACCACCACCAGACCCTGAAAGCAGTGAGGAGTGTGTGTGGAGGAAGATGATGAGGTACTGGCTGGCTGAAGAAATGAACATTTACTCAGGGCCCATGACCGAAGGGGTGCCCACAAAAGGAAACCCACCTCACTTCCATTACACAGAGACGGCAGCCTTGGCAACAACTTGCTACTCTACTCCTACACCTTCCTAGGCACCATTTTGTATTTCTGGGGCAGACCTGGGATTCTTTCTTCCAGAGGTGACACAGGCAGGTTGTGCATCAATCAGAAGATGGCATATCCATGTATTTCTGTATATAAAGCCATCAGAAGATCCTGTACTGGGTATTTCTATTGAACTGAGTGATATTGTGCTATATGACCCTGAGAGCAGGTTTGTTTTTCACTGCTAAAGGGCAAGGGTGGGGGTAATGTGTACCTGAAGTGCAAATTCCCTCACATGCTAGGCTTGGAACTTTTGAAAAAAATGGGGATTTCCACTCTCATCTAGTCATGGAGTGCAACAGCTTCACCCCTAATGCTCTCTCCTGCACTGGAAGACAATATGAGATTCCAGCAACAGACAGGGAAGACATTTGGAAAGAGAAAAACTCCCTAGTCTTCTAGAAATCATACCATTCTGTCATTTCTTTTTATTACTTATTTTTTGTTTTTTCTTCCCAGATAGTTGGGACAAACATTGCACATGAAAAAGAAGTAGCCTTTCCTTGCCTTTATCTAGAAATAAGCAGATCGAGCAGACGAAGGATCTCATGCAAAACATGATGGTGTGACAGACTACAGTATAAGGCAGCCTTTCCCTCCTTAGTCTACACTACATCTAATAGCATGCCCATTTCACCTTCCTATCAGGGATTTTGTCACTTATGAAGTTTGCATTTATTGCATCAAGGCATTGTTGTCCTGGATAACAAAACCTCAGATCTTTTTAAAAAAGGAAAAAAAAAAAAAAATTCCAGCAAATCACAGTATTCCAATCCTAATTCACATATGTGTCACAAGTGCATTGCACTTGTTTAATGGGCAACCAACAGAATCAAGCTTCCCTCAGCAAAGTCAACATTTTAGTGTATGCTAGGAAAATTGAGAAAAAGTCAGCTTCCAACCAAAAAATAAACTCCACATTTAATAGCTTAGAATGAAGCCATTGAAGACTAGACATCTGGGCTTTTTGGATATTATCCCAGATGCTGCATGTAGCACTGAAGCTCTTCATCGTGGTATCCTCTTAAGAATTTGAGTAAGATCACTCCCTCAGTATATGTTGCTTCTCTGCAGAAAATCACAAAAACATGCATGTTGCAATAAGATCTTTTTGCTGTGTGTGTGGAGATCATACAGAGCCACAGCACTTTAGACTTCTTTGGGTTCTCCAGTACTTCCCATAATACTAATCACCCATCTGCAGCAGTGGCAACAGCAACCACCCATGTGGACCACAAAAGCCCGTTAGAGAGGGATTATCAGAAACACTCTAATAAATCAGCAGTGTTTCTAGAACTGCCACGGGCGGTCAGTGGGATTTCCTGCTCCTGAAACACAACAGGCACATCCACATCTCACCAGCATCCATCAGAGACCTTCCCACCAGCATTGAACAAAGCAGTACTGCCTACATGGCAAAGAGCAGTGCCTGAACAGTGTGATCCTCCCAGAATATTTAGGACTGTTTCTCATCAAGTATAAAAAGAACTAGCAGAACACCACTGTGTCACTGGTTTCAGTACTAGTTTGGACAGGTCTACTTAGTACAGCACTGTGCTTTTGAAAACCTCAGTTACTGAACAACTTGTTTTGAGATGTCCACTGGTCCCATCTTCCAGGCCGTACCAGATGTGCTGGGAGACAGCCTGGATTTACTGGGACTGCTGCACAAAGTTCTGTAGCTGGTTCTGTGCAGAAGGGCAGACTGATCAGTGCATATACATTTAAGCTCTGCAAACTCCTGAGAAAGAGTGTATGGAACGTGGCCACTGGAAAGCAACTGAACCAGCACATTTCATAGGCCAGAGGCACACAGATTATAGCCAAACTACACAGTGTGAGAGAGCCACACAAAAGACAAAAGTATTGGATAAGGCTGAAACAGAATTAGCCTTAATAGACAGTGCCTCCCTAGAGCTTTTATGCTCACAGCCAAGCAAAACCGTTCTGCACAGGAAGACAAGAACTGCAGACTTCTGGCATGGGTCTTGAGACATAAACAGTATGAGAGACTTGTTCCCATAGTGGAACAAAGAGTTGTGAAGCAGACCCCCTTGAAACAAACAATTCCTGGCCATCATACCATCCAAACGAGCACAAATAAAATTGTTTCATTTAAGCTTTCCCTTTATTTTTAAATATATAAAGTAGACAATAATATTTTTAGAAGTTGCTAATTTTTTTTCAATTGATCTTCCTCTACTTCCTCTAGCAAATCACACACAACCATATTCTCCCTTCTTTTTTGAGATACATTGGTATTAGGAAGCTCTGTTGTAGACTCTCTTTTTTTCCAGACAGCCTTGTCCATTTTCTTTCCAGCCCTGAGATGATCACTCCTACACTTCATTTTCTTCCTCTCCCTGCTCCTCTAAGGTGACTTAGACTCACACATAGGCTAGAAAGATGGCTTGATTATTAACTCTTCCACTCCTGTAAGTAATTTCAAAGGAATCATTCTATCCAGGGATGATAACAGGGAAGATGTTTCCATAAACCCCAGTATGCTTCCTGCAAACACATAAGCATTCCAATGCAGGCAAGGAGAGAGTGAAGACTTCATTCTCTAGCAATGCAATTCTTTTCCTTTTCTGTTTGCTTTTTCTCCCCATACTTTCTGTTTTTCCCATACTTCACGTGTTTTTATCTTTACTGCATTTTATGTATTTCTGTCTTTTTCTCCCACCATCTCCTCTTTCCTAGCCTGTTTTTCTAGCTTCCGCAGCCTCCAATTTCCTTTGT
>WEKY01060516.1:2270-18671 GCA_013390045.1 Picathartes gymnocephalus | reverse complement strand
CCTGCTGCACTTGGAGCTTTGCTTTAGACAGTCTCCTGGGGTGCTCTGGATGATGGGCTCTGTCCATTGGGGCCGGCTCCTTGCCTCCCTCCACCCCTCATCTGAGGAACTCCTGCACCCCTCTCACATCTGCTGAGATAATCACAGCATTTCAATTAAAACAACGAGCCAAAGGTGTTAATTCCACTTGTCTTGATTGCTTTGTAAGCCCCCACACCATTATTCTGTAGTAGAAACAAAGTGATATTTGTTCTTAAGGAAGGGCTTTGACTGGAACTGAAGATGCCTTTTGAGTTGTACTGATCCACACAAAAACCCTTCAGCTAAAGGAAAAAAACCTGAATTCTAGAGCTGTGATGCTGCAAAAGGCCTTGGTGAGGTAGAAGGTTCCACCAGCACCACAGATGAGCTGTAAATGATGAGTTATAAATGATGAGCTATTAATGAGTCTTGGCTCAAGCACAGAACACTGGGGAACCCCTGGCTGTGATAGCTTAGGATTTTAGCTTTTATACTTTCCATGTATTTGTAATCCTGCAATTCTTTAGTGTGTAACTCTAAACTCCATTTACAGTGTGAGCTACAGCTTTCCCATTTTAGTCAGACACAAGAATTCCTCTCCAGACCTGGGGATCAAGGACCCCTCACTGTCTCAGGCCCTGAGAAATATAAACAAAAGTGAGTTGGTGGGAGCAAACCTGGGGTAAATGACTTCATTAGCTGAAGCTGTAATTAGAAGATTAACCTCCAATATGCAAATGGACCAAACTTATAAAAGTGTGAAAATCTGTGACCCACTGTCCATTTTTTGGGTGTAACCCCTGGGGGGTTTTGTCTGCCCTAAATGCACCTGAAGGCCCTTCAATAAATAGAACTGCTTTTTATTCCCTTCATTTTGTCTGGCCTCTGTTTTTAGGTAGCCCAAAAAGGCATCAGCTGCAACAGAAGCTGTTGGATCATGGAATCCCAGAGGGATTTGGGATGGAAGGAACCTTAAAAGCCGATTCCAGCTCCTGCCATGGGCAGGGACACCTTCCACTATCCCATGTTGCTCCAAGCCCCATCCAAACTGGTCTTGGCTCTTTATTCCCAAAGCCCTGCCTGTTCCTGAGCCATTTCCATCCTTCCCAGAGGCTCCATCCCTCCAGCACTGATTCCCTGCTGGAATTCCCTCGGACCCCGAGAGGAGCCACCAGCCTGCCCAGGACCCAGAGCCAATTCATGGGATTTTTCCAGAGGTGAAATGGATTGGAGCTCATTAGGTTAAAGGAATATCCCAAAGAGTTAACGGGGCCTTTAAAGCCTTGGATCTGAGAGCCTCAGGACTCAGCATGGGCACAGTCGGGCATCAAATTCACAATTATTGGGGATTGCACTTTTTTTTCCCCAAATAATTATTCATTAAAACCAAATGCAACATCAATGATTTTTGAATCCTTCAGAAAATGGAAAGAATTAGTTCTGATTTTCAAATCATCTCTTTGAAATATCTTTTCAAGGCATTTATCAGCACAGTGAAGGTCTGGGTTGTTGTTAAAACCTTCTCCTGTCACAGAAAACTCTGATAGAAAATAGGAATGAAAAATTTCAGATAAGCCAAACAAACAGGGTGTAACACAAAAGTCACAAAGTGCACTGGCTGTGAAACCAAATAGAGAATTTCCCATGATTACTGAAATATCTTAGTGAAGTTTAGAAGCAAAACCTGCACTTTGGCTTCACTGACATCATCAGTATCTCCAATTTAAGTGAGTTGGCATCTGATCTTCCCAATTTAAGGGCAAAATTAGGGCCCAGCATTTTGTAAAAATGGGCACTAATGACTCTTGGTTGTCTCAAACTGCATTTACCAACCTGGCAGAGCCTTTCAGGAACAGGTTCTTTTCACATGCAAACTACTTAAAATAAAAATGATTAACTCTACAAAGTTCTTCCCCAACGAATGACTTTAAAATTGACAACCCTATAAAATTACGAATATATATTTAGATTTTCTTAAGCACTGGGGCACTAAAAAACTTAAAGGTTTAGGCTCTATAGAGGGTTTTTAATACTGAGTATTAACAAGGAACATTCAGTCCATAAATATTGAATATACAGATATTACTGAATGGAATTATTTCAAAACATGACCATTTAATGCAGGTTATTAATATAATTATAATTTATCTTTACAGTAACAAAAATAAAGATGGTATAACCTACCATTAAAGAATTTGCATAAAAAGGTATTTTAGATCATAATTCCACATAAAATTATTTATTAATGTTTAAACACATTGAAAGGTATTGACAAAAGACATTTTTATGTAGAATTCCCCTTGGAGCACAGAGTGCTAATCACAGCAACCATTATAAAACTGTAATTTACTGGAAACAATTCTAATAGATGGGTGAAAGAGCCCAAGAATAAAACCTAAGTCATAGCAGGGCTTAAAAAATCTGGGTCACATGGCCAGTGCTAAGGGCTGGAGGAGCAGCAGGGAAAGGAGCTTCCTCTAAAGGCCTCAAGAAATCAACAGCAAAGCATCCTGAAAATTAATTTAAATGAATAATCTGATTTTTAACTTATCAAAATTAAATAGCAACAATAAATTAATGACAAAATTATCTGTACTGAGCGTATGGAAATGGACATGAACAGCGACTACAGAATTTGGGGTTTTTTTTGATTCCATGCACATCCCTAACAAGAAACTTCCCAAAAAGTTGCAGGAATCCAGCAGTGACTTTATTTCTGGGGGAGACACATCTGTTTTTTCAGAGCCTTTTGCTGACTCCTTCCTTTGTGAGCTTCCTATTTACATAACAAGTCTGTGCTAACAGATTAAAAAAATCCTGTCCCCATCTAATCTCTCCAGATACAAACAATATTCTTACAACTACAGTATTTGGAGGATCTAAAATGAAAGATATTTTTTATGAGCAAACATGAAAAATATCAAAAACTGTTATTCCAGTAAGAGCAACAAACTGAACTTTTTAATCGTGTGCTGCCACAAATGGGTAAAAAAGGGGGTGGCAGTCAGCCAGTTCTCTTTTTACTTTAGCTGGGTTTTATATGCATCTCTTCTAAATCAAACAACTTGATTATTGGCTGTTTCTCAGGTTATTCTTCTTATTTATTCCATGGCACAACCGAAAACCTCTTCTCCAAACCAGTTAATTCCAAATTAGAGCCATGAGCTCCATGCTGGGAAACAACAGCAGCAGCTTAGAGCCCTGTTCTGGAGCATCCACTTCTGTCTGATTGGCTTCACAGCGATTGTTATTTTTATTTTGTTAAGGGAAAAAGTCACACAAAATTATATTTATTAATTGCATTTCATTTCAGAGAAATCAAAGAATCCCAGACTGGTTTGGGTGGGAAGGGACCTTAAATCTTTAAATCCCATCCATTCCCACCCCTGCTATGGAGACACCTTCCACTATCGCAGGGTGCTCCAAACCCTGGCCTTGGACACTTCCAAGGGAATGGGAATTCCCAACTTGCCTGGGCTGTCAGAAAGGGAGGCAAAGAGAGAATTCACCTACCTGAAATCAGGAAGACTGGTGGGTGTGATCCCCCAGGGTTTGGTGGGACTCAGAATTTTTGGGAAGAATTCGAGAAGTGCTGTTTCTTCAAGTCTTTGTGGTTTTTGCCCGTTTTGTTGCGATAAAGCCTCTTCTTCCTGCAATAAAATACACGTTGTACTAAAAGGGGATTTGCAGAAAGGTAAATTATTTCCTAATTTCCCTCTGGATTGATCTCTGTCTTTGCTGCCCATACACACAGAGCCAGGAGAATTCCCTGCACTCCAGGTAGGTCTGGCTGTATCCTCCCCTGCTTTGCACTTGCAGAGAATTTAAGGCTCTAAAAACAGAGCCCACACAGCTGGAGAATGGAGAAAAGGACTTTAAAATGAGATATTCTTGAGAGGATCCACCACAAAACTTCAGAGAACTAAAATAGCAAAAAGACGCCCAGTTTTGCTTATTTATATACACATCTCTTTTTATATACACTCACACACATGGACATTTCTATAAATTAATATAAAACCCCCCAAACTAGTTTAGAACCATTGAAAGTAGGTTATAGACTTGTAGACTTCTCTTTTTTTTTCCCCCCTAAAATGCCTTGTAGATTTTCCTCTTAAACCAAACAGAATTCTGTGACTTGAGCATGTGATGGGGAATCATAACCTGGGCCTAAGCAAGGTCTTGAATTTAATTTTATTCTTATAACCAGCATAAAAAAGCGGGTGAAAATACACATTATAAGTGCATGATTATGCTTGGATTAACCACAGGGATTTTTAAGTTTCCCCAATTCAGACTCAATCCAGAAGGCCTGCATTGAGGAAATCAGACCTGAAAATCAGGGCTCTGCTTGCTCCTCAGCAGAAAGGCTGAAAATTCTGGTGACACCAGATTTTTTTCCTTACTCCTTCATTCTCCTGGAGTTTGAGGGAATTCCTGAGGAGGGAATTCCTGAGGAGGGAGCAGCCCCTCACTCTGTCAGGGGGCTCAGCCCATCCCTCAGCTCCAAGGCTGCTGCTCTGTGTCCCTCCTGGATCAGCCCAGGGAGCCGATTTGTGTTTTTCTGCTGGATTATCCTTAACCCAGATCCTTCCCTAATCCCTGTGCCTGCAGGAATGCTTGGGCTGGACCAGCAAGGAGTGGCACACGGACAGGAAGGAGAAATTCCAAGTGGAAAGAACAGCAGCCACTCGGAGAAATCCAGGATATTTGCTCATTTTATTTCTGACACGTGCAGCACCAAAAATCTCTTCTGTGTCCGTGGGAGCATCTCAGTGCATTCTTTGTTTAAATAATATTTATTTGCTTACAGCTTCCTAGTTCTGAATTTTAGCTGTTGTAACACCAAAGAGCAAGGGAAATGTCTAAAAAAAAATCTGACTATTGTTGGAAACAACAATCTTGCTTCCACACCGATTAGAACTCCCATCTATTATCTGAGTATTTGCTAGACGTGGTATCTGGAGAAAATGAAGTTAAAGCAGAACAGATGGCAGAAGAAAAAAGAAGCAGCAGCTATCCCACCTTCCAAGGCTACCTTTGCAGGAACATATGGCCTTTTCCTGGGCTCCTGAATGACAACGAGTTGGCCAGATGAACAGAACTTCAAAAATGGACTGTAACTGCCTAAACAACACCACGGACACGTGAGAAACACGAAAGCTCAAAGAAAAACCAAAAATCAAGGCAGGTCTTTCCGAGAAGTTAATTCAGAAATCAGCTGGAAGGCCAACAAACTATCACATTGCTTTAAATTACGTGATACATCGTTATAAATATAACATACTGATATATTTCTTTATGTATGTGATATATATAGAAGGCTAACACAGTAACATATTTACTTTACATATGTGATATATAGATATAAGTAACATTTTTCAAAGGTTTGGCAATGCTGTCAGTTGAGTGGTTGTTGTTTTGAGCACGTAAGATGTAAGAAGGGATATTATCTATTTTTTGTGTCTCCAGATACAGGGGAAAAAAAAAAAGAAATGGAGTTTTAATTTGCAAGAGGACAAAAATCAGACATCAGTTTAGTCAATATTTCAATCCCATAAATCCTGAGTAGCTGATATTTGCATGGAAAGCCTCTGCCTGCAGTTTGGACATTAAACAATATCATACTCCCTGCATTCTCCACATCTTGAAGTTCATACTCAACATTTAGACCCCTAAAGTCTGCAGAAAAAAGGTGTCTCCAACAATCACACATTCCAATTTATTCTGGTTTTCTCAAAACATCTTAGAATTAAATTTGACGAATCATTTACAAATTATTTTCATTCATCTGTAACACAGCACTTTGAAAACTCGATTTGTTTCCCTGAGCCCCTTTGCATACCTGGTGTACAAACACTGCTGTTTTCTGGCTCACAATGGAAATGTAATCAACTTTTCTCCTCCACTGATCTTTAATTTAATATAGAGATAACTGAAAAACTGATGAGAGCTGAGAAGATCAACAAAGAATTTGAGGTCTGTATAATGCCAATTTGTCTTTTCTCCTATTCCTCCTGAACAAATGTTGCTAAAGGTACTAAAGAATGAGTTTGTAAAAAACGTAGTAGTTATTACTATGAAGTAACAAATAAGTGAATGTTTTAATGACAGAACCCCAGAATGTCTGGGTTGAAAGGGACCTTAAAGCCCATTCCATGGCCAGGGACAAATTCCAAGGACCAGGATGCTGAGGTTCTCTCTGCAGGTGCCTCTACCTCAGCTTTATCGTACAAAATATAAATATCCCCCCAAAAGTGAAGACATTTGGTAAAATAAGCCAAACAGGAAAGAGAAACAATTGTCACAACTGTCTTCCACCCTCTCTTCCTGCCCCTCCAGCTGCTCCCACACTGCTGGAACACATTTTCCACAGGCAAGCTTTAACTCAACTCACCAGAATATCTTCATTTCTCTCTCCTGACTTGGATTATTTTATAGGAATATATTTGTGTTGACCCCAAGATGAGAATTTTTTTTCCATTTCTCCACAATGTACACAACTCTACAAATACTTGGATAAATATAATAAACCCACAGCATCAGGAGAGGAAAAGGATACCTGGACTTTCAGAGGAATCTCTTATCCCAAAGCCCCAAACTCATTAGGAGAGAAGGAATTTCATGCAGCAAGAACACCAACAGTTTATATTTTTGCCTCATGACACTTTATCATCACATAATAAAGTGTCTTCTTTTAGACATGACATTATGCCATTGTTTAAAATTAAATCCTCCCCAAAGAAAATAACATAAACTTCTCTAAACTGTATTACTTCTTATTTAAAAATTCTTGGCACAAATCTCCATAACTGGCAAATCTTGATTATTTTAAACTCTCTTGCAGGGCAGATGCTGCCATGGGAGCTGAGAGGAGACTCCAGCAGACTCTGCTCTGGATTCAGGTTCCAACTGAAATAATCCCGAAACTGGAAAGGCTGAGAAAATTCAAAATTAATTTCCACAGAAAAGGAATTTCATCCCAGTTCCATCCCTGCCTGCTCCAGGCCACCTCTGTCATTGTCACTCCTCTTCTTCCAAGTAATTCTTTCAAAGTGATGCTGCTAATTAGCATAACTAATTGTCCAATTCATTGATAAAAGTATTTGAATAATCCCTGGGCACAGGGCTCCTAAAGCAGAATTCAGTTTGTGGAATTCTGATTCTATTCTTGCTAAGGTTAATGGATGGTTTCCCACTGAGTTTAATATAATTCACATTGGATCACTCCTGAGTCTATATTTATATAAAAATGCCCTACTATTTCAATCTGTTTGATCATTTTAAAAATATCCATCTTATTTATTCAGAAATAGAGCTCAAAATTCTATAAAAATTTAGCCTAGGATTGAATGAGTTTCCAGAAAGCTTTGAGAGATTTTATAAAGTCTGGTTTTAAGTGGTTGTTTAAGTAAATGGTACTAAATAATCAAATATTCCTCTGCTTTTTAGAAATATGTATCACAACAGCACAAAGGCCAAAGAGAAATGTTAACTATTATTAATGGCAAATGTACCAAATGTCACTGGGGAAAAGCACAGTAAAAACAAGGATTTAAAGGTGTTTGACAGCAAATCAACAACAGGAATAACTAAATTCCAGATTTTTCAAAACACAAAAGTATAAACTGAAGGATTTTCACATCAGCAGAGCACACAGAGGAAAAGGGCCTGAGAATAGGACTTTTAGTAGCAGTCAAAAGACAACTTTGGTTTGGTTAAACCTAAATCTCCTTTTTTAACATGATTTTATATGAAGTTTTCTCTGTGACCGAAAAAAAACCCCTTTCAAGCCAAAGAAACTTCTAATATACAAGAAGTTGAACAGTTTTAATTGCTTCGCTTAAGTTAGCTTAAGAATTAAACAATACTAATTTAATAATTAAAATATAAGCGTAACAACATTACAGCCTTACAATTTTGTATGGCTCTAAGAACAGTGAACTGCAAAATGTCAATTTAATGACTGAATTCTTCCTCCTTCACAGAAACCACAATTCAAGTGTCCCAGTTCCTTCATTCTCAGGCTGTTTTTTTACAGCTTTCTGGCTTCAGGCATAATAAAAGATGAAGTTTCTGACCCCTGAAGCTTTTGTTTCCTCTCCTGAACTTGCAAACTTCCCTAATTCAAAGCTCTGGCAGGAAGGAGTTAATGGCAGCTCCCAGTTGAGAGTCCAAGGCATCCTTTCAGGGAGAAAAACTTGCAATTCCTCCAGAATTAGCTCAGATTGGAACTGATGGACAATGAGAACCCCTGGCAATGCTGATCTGGGAGATGAGAAGGTTCCCTCTCCATCCAAGCACTCCCAACACCAACAGGGAGGTGAGAGTGAGGATCCTTCAGCTTCCTGCAGAGCTGAGTTCTGCCCAGCAGCTCGGAGAGGACTCTTCCCAAATTTTGGGAAGCAGGCTCGGTGGGATGTGTAACAAGCTGGACACGCCAGGAGCAGGCAGTTGGATGTGATCTGCCAGGACCTTGAGGGGTAGGAATGCCAGGTATGGCACTGGGAATGTCACCAACTATTGGGATCTCGATTGGGATCTGTCTTCAACACCAGGAGAACACAAACTCCAAAGTGTGGACATGGCCTCACCCAGAAATTTCTTCCTTACCTTACAACCCCTGGGAGCTGCTGCTCCTCTAATCAGCCTCTCCTGCATTTCAGGATTTTTGGGCTATGTCTTTTTGAGCTGGTCCAAACCAAGTCCAATTTAAAGGATCTGGATGGTCCCATCACCTACAAAAAGCTCAGGGCTGAAAGTAATTCCATACACAAAGAACTTGGTTGGGTTTTAAAAGAACCTTTCAAGGGATGGCAGCAGTGCCAGGGGAGAGAACTTCAATCTGCTTTTCTGGAATGTGTGAATGTGCAAACGTGGCAACCAAACCCAAACAAAACCAGGACCTAAAATAACCTCAAACTGGAATTCTGCTTTTGCCCTGTCTTTGGATGAACGTGATCAACAAGTGCGAGGAACAGGATCTTCATCTGAGCAACCAAAGTCCTAGAGAATGTCAGCAAAACATGGTTTTGAACATGAAGATAAAATAAAACCACTCTGTAAAATGGCACCAGAGAACAGAAAATGCCTATTTTAGCTCCTGCTCCATTGCAGAGAACAGATGGAAACATTTTGCTTGGACAACAAGAATTATTCCTTAATAATTCAATAATTTCTCCCTAATATCAAGGCAGCCTGAAAACCGATAAGAGCATCTTTAATTTTCCATGAACTGAGATCTGAGCACCTTTTTGGGACTCCTTTAACATCATCAGTGATCAGATTTTAAAACAGTTGAGTTTCCTGCTCCATGGCATCTTCCAAAGCTTTCAGCAGCCTCATAATACATATATTATATAACACATATATTATTATAGTCTGATATTCTTATATTTGATATTATTATTATTATTATATTCTTGATATTCTGTATTAACAGCTACAAATAACAGTGCCCAGGTCTTTTCTCAGTTCAGGTCCTTGCAGGTAACAGTTAACCGGTACTAAGTGGAAGGACTGAATTAGTAAATCTTAAGTAGGGTTACAAAGAGTCAACACCAGGCAGATACAGGCTCCTGAATAATTTATTTTTTGAACTATAAACATGTCCCCTGCTAAACCAGCAGAATTAAGAAGCTACTCGTGCAGGTAGATCCTCATTTTGCATAGTAGGGCTTCACTACAAAGTGGTGTAAATTTACTCAAGGTAAGAACTGATCCTAAATTTACAGGAAAATGTCATAAAAGGACACACCAAATAATTTGGCTGTAAGTGCTGCAGGTCAGCCCAACTGACCACATGATGGGGAACACAGGAGGGTAAAAAAAGTTTGTACCTCAGCACCTTCAAGTATTTGAGGCAGCAGATAAAAATGAGCAGCTTAAACCAAGGTTTTTCTCTAAAAGACTTTTGGTTTATTTGTCCAAAAAACCCAAATAATACAAAAAATATTAATTCACCTGCACAGAAACAACACTGTACTCTCACATTCCTCAAATTATCATCAAGGGCTATTACTGTACTTATTTACCAAAATATTTTGTATCAGTTTTCTCCCCATTTGATGTAACCACGACGTTTTGTGGCAGCATTAATGTAACAGCACAAACATCCCTTCTGCTTTATTAATTGAATTAATTGCCTTGGTCCAAACCCCAAACCCACAACAAGCTCTAAATTTCTTGCAACCACACCATGGATGGCAGCCTGGGCTTTGCAAAAAAAAGTCTCAAAGCTGAAATTAAAAACTTTAGGAAGGAATTCCTGGCTGGGAGGGTGGGCAGGCCCTGGCACAGAGAAGCTGTGGCTGCCCCTGGATCCCTGCAAGTGTCCAAGGCCAGGTTGGACACTGGGGCTTGGAGCACTCTGGGATGGTGGGAGGTGTCCCCATGGCAGGGATGGAATGGGATGAGCTTTAAGATCCCTTCTAATCCAAACCATCCTGTGATTCCATGAATTTTTTCACAATCCTGTCCAATTTCTGGATAAATTCTGCCAATAAATTTGATAGAAGTCCATTTTTGTAGCGCATTTTCCAGCTGCTCTGATTACAGAAGATAAAAAAGCAGTAAAAAGGAACAGAAGCTCGTTTTAACCTTTATTTTCAAATTTTGGGGTGATCAGCAACAGGAGGTGACTCAGGAAGGGCCATGGATGTCACCAGGGGTGTGGAGTCATCCCAAGGAATCCAACACACCTCCAGAGTCATTTTCTCTTCCCAAAATCATTGCAGACTCAGGCAGGGACTTGAGAGATGGGATTTTGGAGAAGCTGAGCCAAACTGAAAAGTCTCTTCACACAGAATTGAAAATTGTTTTTAAAATTTCCCACTCTTCAAGAGTAACACTCTAAGAAACTTAATCCATGAAGCTTTTTGGAACTGCAGCAAGATAATTTAACACATTGTGCTGCTCTGAAGTTAAGGTCACACATTCTGCCATCATGTTGTGCCTGAATTTTGATTTCCCTCAGCATTATGGTATTTGACATTCATGGAATCATCTCAGGTTAAGGCAAATGGTAAAACGTTGCATCAGGTTGTATTTTAATAACTGGAATTGAGGATTTCAGGTATTTTGTACTATTGCAAAGGCACCATGTGTACATTTACATGCAGGGACTGCTGCATCCAAGAAAAAGCCACTCAGTGATTTACAGCCACAGCACTCAAGCACAATTATCAGCTTTGAAACCCATCAATTTGATTTTTTTCCCTTTCTTTCTTGCTTTTAGCTGGCACTAGCACAAGGAGTTCTGGCATAGACTGCTTTCAGTTTGTACACATTTCAAATCAGTGTTGAATTCCTGGGACAGATGATTTAGAATTGCCACTTTCCCTTTAACTGAGCAGGATTTGCAATAGTAAAAAATTTCTTGTATTTTTAACTGTTGGGCTTCCAGCACCCAAAGCAAGGCTCTTTTTCTCTTTTCACTAAAAAGTGACTTTTTCTCTCTAAAACCACTGGAAAGTCTAACAGGGCCAATGTGTCCCCTTTCCTCTCTATCCCTGTTGGATTTAATAAAGTGTCAGGGATGGAACATAACTTTAGGCTTAGTTTTTGATCTTTGGGACAAAAAGGAACAGGCATCCCATTTAATTTGGTAGCTTTTGGTGTAACAGCAATGCAATTTAACATATTCTGCTATTTTTTAGGCAAAAAGTGATATTGCTGCTCAGGTGCATTCCAAGAGATGCCAGAGAGCTTTCTGGGCTGTTAATTGGGAAGTTATCAGCTACTAAATTTCTTTCTGGAAGTGTTGTGTGGAACACTGCAAATCCTGGTGGTTTTAAGCACCTAATGAGTACGAGTTTTCCCAGCCTGATTCCCTCAGGAATGAGTCCTGCTGGATAAATATCTGTTAGGAGCCTTGGCATCTTGCCTGGGAATGTGGGAAGGGGTGGGATGGAAAAGTCAAAGGGGAAAAAAAAGCATCCAGGCCCTGGAGATGACCAACATTTGCATTTGAAACCACACCAAGACCATGCCTTTGAGTGAAAAGGAGATAAAATGCAAGTGTTTCTAATGTTCAAAGGGTGCCTTGAAGGTGCTGCAGGTTTTCAGCTATTTCAGTGCATTTTCTTTAGAAGCAGAGATCAGGTTTGTGGTTTTTGTACTATTTTGCTTTCTAGTCTTGAAAGCATCAACTCAGTGTTCTGAGCTTTGAGCTCTCAGAAATATTCTGTGTTTTCTTTTACTGTCAGGCCTTGAGCTGCTGTGGACAAGGACAAGCTCAAGATCCACATGGACAAATCCAGATGTGCCACAGGTTGTCTCACCAGTCACTTTTGTTGGCCAAACCCTGAATTTAATAATTTACTAAACTTAAATCATCAAGTTGCAGATATTATGGCAAAAACTACTGATAGAAGAATTCATGTATAAACTTATTTTCTCTAGATCTTCACAAGAAAACCTCATCAGAAATATCTTCAATACTCCTCCAAAATCTTTATTTTTGACCTTTTATTGGAGCTATAGAACCATGGAAATGAACACCTGGGATGGCTTCAGTATTGACAGTTTCTAGGTGAGTTCAAGGATAGTTAAGAAGAAATTTAACTTTTGGAACCTCTGTCCTAGAGCTCATCTTGCAAAACCTGACACAGAGTTACCTAAATGTCTGAAAAGCAGAAGAAAGGTCAGATATTTGGAGTGAGAGGCCTTTCCAGAATGTAGGAATGGAACATTGAAATTCAGGAATGGAACAATGAAACCCAGGAATAGAACAATGAAATGCAGTCATCACAGAGCTGTGTTTGTGATTCTGTGATTTGGACATGTAACTGAAATGCTTTTTCAGCTCTGCCATCAATTCCTAGAAAGTCATGACTCCAGGATTCAGCAATTCCAGCTTGAAAATCCTCAATCTGTCTGCTTTAAAATCACCTTTTTATCATCACTAAATCACCACATTTAGCTCACTGCTAGAACATACAGTTCAATCCTAAATTCATGTTTTATACATTTCTATTTCCACCTAAACAAATCATTTCCTGTTGTGTCAGTCCAGCAGATCTTTTGTATGCTGTGGTTTGGGTTTTTTTCCCTCCCTTCTCAGTGAGTATTTCCCATTATTGTAAATATTCTATGAACTTGAATCTAAGCTAGAATTTACTCTAAGGAGCACAGCCCTGCTATTCCAACAAGGAAGGAAAAATCTGTAATCCTTGCAACCTCTCCTTGCCTCCCTTCCCTTCATCCCATTTTTCAAGTTCACTTCCAAGGCTGAGGGGCTAAACTGGTTTCAGCTTCTTACATCCTTCTGGATTTAGGGATTGATCACAGAGGAGGAAGTCAGACCCTTCTTTCCTTCCAGCCAGAAATGTAATCCCCTTGACCTTAACCCAAAAATCACTTACAGTTTTAGCTCTTCCTCCAGAACTTCTCCCTAATGGAGAGGACAGACCGTGCTGGAATTCTCTCAGTCCATACCTGGAGCACAGGCTCTGAATCCACAGCAATGCCATTTTTAATCCCTCACAATTTGGTGTTTAACTATTTATTTGGGACAGCACAAGCTTTACCTTAACAAATGTTTCAGCTTCTGAAAAAAACCCTCTGTTTAAAATCTACCAGATTGTGTCTATCAGTAATTTAGGGGATAAAAAAACCCCAAGGCACATCAGGAGTGCAGCTACAAATGCAGCAATTATAGATCAAATTTATGCCAGGGAGCCAGAGCAGGAGGACACTGGGCTGTGCTCCTCAGCTCCCTGCTTGGGACAATTTCCACACAAATGCCTTGCACAAACTTTTCCAAACTGGCAACGTTTTTCTTTTTTTGCAAAAGGCTGAAGCACGAGGGCAGCTGAGGGAGGTGCAGGAAGAATAAAGGACTGCAATAACAATAAGCAAAAATACAGTTAGGAAGGATTTAATATGTATAAAACACTGAGAAAATAGTTCAGATCACAGAATGGTTAAAGTTGGAAAAGATCTCTAAGATCATCCAAATGAGAGGCAGAAGAGTATTAATTTGATATAAAATGCAATTTGTTACTGTTAGAGGTTATTAATATGGAAAAACCATTTTCTAGGTGCTGTGGTGAGGTCACTGTGAGTCCCAGGCTCTGAAACAAGATCAGGGAGCTGTGAGCAGGGTCTGTGAAAGGTGATACATCCTGGGAGCTGCAGGAAGGCTGGGAACAGTCACTGCGCTGCCTCTGGCCTGTGGCTCCTTAAATTCAGCCATCCCAGAAGGGATTGGCTTGGAAGTTCATCCATTCCCAGCCCTGCCATGGGCAGGGACAGCTCCCACTGGCCCAGGCTGCTCCAGCCTGGCCTTGGGCACTGCCAGGGTGATCCAGGGGCAGCCACAGCTTCTCTGGGAATTCCAGCCCAGCCAGGAATTCCTTCCCAAGATCCCACCCATCCCTGCCCTCTGGCACTGGGAAGCCATTCCCTGTGTCCTGGCCCTCCAGCCCTTGGCCCCAGTCCCTCTCCAGCTCTCCTGGAGCCCCTGCAGGCCCTGCAAGGGGCTCGGAGCTCTCCCTGGATCCTTCCCTTCTCCAGGGAGAAGAGAAAAGNGAACTCCAAGTTTTGCTCTTTGCTGTTGGAATGAGGGTTCAGAACAGCCAGAATAGAAATCTGTAAATCATCCCGTGCCTTTTCCATGGAATTGCAGAATCCCAGGATGGTTTGGGTGGGAAGGGACCTTAAATCCTGTTTATTCCACTCCCTGCCATGGGCAGGGACAGCTCCCACTGTCCCAGGCTGCTCCAGCCTGGCCTTGGGCACTGCCAGGGTGATCCAGGGGCAGCCACAGCTTCTCTGGGAATCCCAGCCCAGCCAGGAATTCCTTCCCAAGATCCCACCCATCCCTGCCCTCTGGCACTGGGAAGCCATTCCCTGTGTCCTGGCTCTCCAGCCCTTGGCCCCAGTCCCTCTCCAGCTCTCCTGGAGCCCCTGCAGACCCTGGAAAGTCACCCCAGAGCCCCTCCTTACTCTCCTTTAGACACCCAGAAGAGAAAAAGGAGCTGTCTGGGGCAGGAAATGAAATAAATCCATGTCCAGTGAAGGCCCCACTCCCACCTTCACTCCAGGACAGAATTCCCACCAAGTATTCCTGAAATAAATCATTTTATCATGGATCAGCCACACTCCCCTCTTCACAAAAGCACTCAAATATAAATTTGGGTGTTAAACACGGGCTCTCAGAGTCTGTTTTTCCAAGGACCAGGTGTGTGATTCCCATCTCCTGCTCCAGCCTCATCAGCTTGTCCTTATCCCTGTCCCTGCAGCTGCAGCCAGGCTGGTCCTTCGTAATTAGAAACCAACTTTAACTGGAATTTTAGCTCCACATTCCTGCAGCCCAAATCAAAACTATTCACGGAGAATGTGTCATTTTATATTTTAAATATGTTTAGATGGGACCATCATGATAATCTGAGGGCATTGGCCCTCCTGCAGAAACATCTGTGTCAAAGCAGGGACTTGTCCCCTCCTGTGGGTCTATTTTTAAAAGCTTGAAATGTATTTTAGATTTTAGATCATCAAGGAAATGCAATTTAAGACAAATCAGAAAAAATGGCTTTATGTATGGACTACTTCATAATCGTAATTTCCACTGAAAATGCATTTTTAAAAAGCATTTTAAATGCTAAGAAAGAGAAAAAACAACTAAATCATGGAAAAACATTTGGTAGGAACCCCCAGATTTTATACCCTCGTGCTCAGGAAGGTGCCTGCCTCACTCTTAAACCCTCACAATCCTTTCCAAGAGGAGACACTGTAAAAGAGCTGGATTTTACAGGATTGCAGGGATGCAGAGCTACCCACAGCCCCAGCAGTACACCTGACAGATGGAAAAATCAGCCCAATATTGACAATATGGCTTTCTTTTTTTAAGCAGCATCACCTAAATCAGGGATTTGCTCTCTTCACTGCAAGACACAAGTTTTGCAATTTGCAGTGAGCTTGGAAGTGCCCTTTGCAGGAACAAAGTTCTTCCTGTCCCATCACCAGGTCCCAATCACTGCTTTCCAAGGATCACAAGCAACTGAATAAATATTAACCTGATTAACGTGCCTGTAATTCTGATACAACAGTTTGCTCAGCTTTTTGCACTTTAAATGGAATTTAAAAGTGGAATGATAGCAGAGATGGTGTAAAGAACCCCAGCTGAAGGCTGAGTGTGATGGCGATATATTGAATTCTATACTCTGAGAATACAGTATCGACTGAAAGCTGCTCCATGAGAACTTCAGTGAACACAAAGAGGATCCTCCAGTCAGAACACCCACGTGTCAGACTATTCCTGAGTGCCATTGTGCCTCCTGTCACCTGCTCATTTGCCTACAGGATCTGTCCCCTGCCAATGGCACTCCCTGCCACTCAAATGCTGAAATTGTGCTGCAGATAAAAAGAAAACTGAAG
>WEKY01060488.1:0-21746 GCA_013390045.1 Picathartes gymnocephalus | reverse complement strand
TTGGTTGCATATGTTTAATATTATAAAGTTGATTTTATTCCATAAAATTACCTGTACACCTTCTGCGTTGTATTCTGCTTTTGCATATAGCATTCTCAGCTTCTATTAGCATACTTTAAGTTTGGAGGCCTCAACTTGGCCATACAGACCACTGACATTTACACACAGTTGATTTTGAGATGTTAATGAAGTAGGCCTGATGCACACAAAGATTCCTCCAATTTAAGGTATGCTTAAACCATATGTCTTGCAAAAGATTTTATTTCTGGTTAGGAGCGTATTTCTGGTTAGGAGTATTTTTAAATAGAATGGATTACTTCTCACTGAGATGACCTTAAAGACAAAACCTGCTGCAGTTCGTTGCACAGGGTAAGTTTGGACTCTTTATGTGGAACAGGTTTTCTTAGTTGGTTTCTGTGTGCCCCCAGCATTTATGACCTGATTATTACACTAGATCTACACATATGAATTCTAAAGTGTATCATATAGTTCAATATTCTTGTATTCTTACATCACTCAAAATCTGCAGACATGGAAGTATGTCCTTAGGCAGGGCTTAATTGCCTGTGGGGTTGGGTTGCTTTATTATTTTCTTTTTTAGAAGGGTTTTATAAGTCCATCGGAGCAAACGGTTGGATTTGTGCAAGAATAGTAATGGATGTTTGCCTTTGATTTGTTTTCAACAAATGCAACACCTGTTCATGGCACACCAAGAGCAGTGCTTTCGTGGTGCCTATTTCCAGGGAATGGAACAGTTTTGAAAGGGCCCTTGATTTTTTTACAAATTCAGGGTTGACCAAATGCCATCAACAGTTACAGCAGCTGCTAGTATAGTCTACAGAACCTACAGATGACCTTTTCTGCAAAAGAGGAGTTTTACAGCAGGTCGAGTAGATTGAATAGGGAGGGCTTGAATGTTTCTGGTTCTCTGGGGAGAATAGTCCATATTGCACCCATAAGCACAGGTGGTTTAAGGCAGAGTGGCTTGTGATGCCTCCTTTGGAAGCATCACCCCACCCGCACCACCTTCAAGTGAGGAATGGCTGTAGGAATTTTCACCCTGTCATCCAGTGAGACCACAGCCCCTTTCCCTGTCACACATTTCAAGGCACACTGGTCATAAAACAAAATGGAAGGATCCCATCTCTCTGTATGCATGTCTGCCCCTTCAGTCTTTCAAGTTAGCTGATAGGAGATGCTTCTGGTGCCATCCACATGCCCTGATATATGTCCAAAATGTGTCAGGTGAAAGAATATAATGAGAAGAGGAAAGAGAAGCTGATTAAGATGTGCAGCTTACTGTTTGTTGGGCACAAAAGGATCATATCCTGCCACATAACTGCCACATCACAAAAATTTAGATCCTTTGTTGTAGGAGCAAATAAGTATTTCTTTCGCATGCCATAGTGCATGCCTTGTGATGGATACTGTTCTGGGCTGGTGAGGAGGGCTCAGGGCCAGCTGCGGCTAAAGGTTTTATTTTGTGCGTTTGTGTGGTGCATAGGTACACTGCACCTGCATCCCACACAGAACACTGGAGAATGTGTGTTAACACCATGCCATGTGCTTACCAACACTAAGGGTTCACACAGGACAGGCAGAAACACCAAAGACATGTATCTTTTCTTCAAATGGCCTTTGTAGAAGTGGGTTTTGGCTGCTCATGGCTTTGGCGAAGTGAGGAACTATTATGGCAGGAATTGTTGGAAATTTACAGGAGCTTTTAAAGTGAAGGGGATTTGGGCTAGTGTTTCATTGGAGAATTGTTCAATGTGTGAGAAGCACCATAACATAAAGTGCTAACAGGGACTAAGGGGACATGAAAAGAACTACCACAACTGAGATTCATGATAAGATAATAGCTTAAACAGTGCAAGAGACATCAAGCTATATATATGTAATCTCTGTCAAGCAAATTCAGTCATCTAAAAGGAGACCTGATAGGGTGCTGCTGGGAACAATGCTTTTTACAGATTGGGGATGGTAAACTGGCCTCCTCTGGATGCTTTTTCCGGAAAGACATGTGCTGGAATAGATTCCAGGTGCATTGGATAGGTCCATGAAGAAGCCAACTTGCTGGCAGTTCCCCATCCAAAAAGAAGTTAGCTGAAGCTGGGTAACACCAGGTTAAACATAGGTTTTCCATATTCACAGTATAAGTTTTAGCTTATCTGCCCATGTCTTGTGAAGATCAGACAGGCAAGAACAATGCTGCCAATCAGACACTGAAATATTACAAACTAAAAATACTTCCCGTTGTTGTCAGAGAGCTTAAGCAATGAAGAAGTGGAAGATTCTCTAGATGGCTTGATGCAACCTTTTAATCCTTTGGAATTTCTTCCGTGAGCATCTTTACCTTCCTTCTCATTGTCTATGTGTGTGTGTGTGTATATATACACTTTTTTTTTTAACTCTAGTGTATGTAACTCTGGAAGAAGCTAAGTGATAGAAAAAAAGAAAGCCTATCAAAATTATCGGGCTTTTAATTCGTAGAGGATGGTCTTCTCCAGAGAAGCTTTCAGACAAGGCAGCCAGATCACAGCCAGCCTTTCATTTCAGCCTTTGTTCTCTTTTTGCATTTGAAGATTGTGATTCATTTACATTTACAGATTTCCCTTGAAAATAATTGCCCAGAAAATGAGGGAGCAAGTGCTTTCCTTATCTCATCATCCTCCAGGAAGGAATTAATTACAAACATCTGCATATGAGGTAGTACAAGTAGCAGCTGAGCTCCTGGTCAGGAGAGGAGGATGTGCCCCTTGTTAGGCAAGATTTAAAAGTGTGTTAAAAGATAGTTCACCTCCCTACAGGTAAAGTATTTGAATGTAAGTCACCAGAAGAAATAATAAAATCACTTACTGAAGGTGCTTAAATAACAGCATAGAACTTTCAAAGACTCCTTGATTACCTGTCCGTTGTTGAAAGGACCTTCAAAGAAAGGGAGACATTTTGAGGAACATAGATCAGTCCATTCTTGTGAATGTTCTTCTGAGACTTAAATACTAAACTGTTCCTGTCTCCCCCCATTCACTGGGAGGTGGTGCTGTGCTTCAGTCCCTCGCTTCTGCTTCCCTTGCAGTTCCAAATGCTGTTATCCTTGAAAGAGACCGTCATCAAAGTGAATGGTCTAAGGCAGACATGTATTGTAAAATGAACAAGAAGGAAAATAAGAATAAAGGAAAAGAGTCAGCCAGTTGTTTCATGCCGCTGTCAGTTTCATCTTGAAAAAGAGTGGACGAAAACACTTGAACAGGCAGAAAAGATCAGCGCTGCACTTCAATGACAGGCAGAAGACCTCTCCTGTCATTTTTGGACTTACAGTTACCTGCTTTTCTTAAGGCAGTGTTGCCAAGATAAGGATTGGAAGTGGGGCAGAGAAAATTAGATGAAGTTTTCTTTGATCTACGTATTATGTTGATATGACCCCAGAGAAGAAAACCAAATGAGAAAATATTTTCCTAGCACATCTGTGAGTTTGCGAGCAAAACCTTGTAATTTAGGCTTCTTAACTGACTCAAAATCCTAACCATGTCTAGTAATATACATGGGTTTTTCTGTAGAGTCGTGTCTTACTGTTCTGTGTATTCAAAGTAAGAAGTCTCAACAAGATTCATGCTTTTCCTTGATTTTGCGCTGTGCTCATGAATGAGTTTAATATAAACAAAGTCAATGGTATTTATGCAGTTCTTTCAAGTAAGAACTTTTTTCTAATAACATTACTTCATGTGATTTTTCAAGAATGTTTCCTTCTGGTTTCATACCGGTTATTCCATAGAATACATACTTTTTTAAACAAAAAACATTTGCTTTTTCCTTAAAAGCACATGAAAAATGTCCTTTTCAACTAATATAACTAATGCTTGCTTACTGAATTCTTTTAGTGGAGTTTAAGGAGTCATTTACATAAGGTAAAATGCAGCATGAGAGCAGACAACAGTAGAACATTTGTCAGTAAGGATAGCCCTTTTGTGAAAAAACATTGCTATTTAATTAACCTATTAAAATATCTTAATCACACTTAAAAAGTGTTTCCCCACTTTCTCTTGATCTTGGAGGCAGTCACAAAGGTCAGTCGTACACCTGTGGATCAAGGAAGGTTCACTTTGGGGATGCTTTGGGGAAAATTTAACTCAGTTTAGCATTGAGAAAGTGGGGTGGGGAGGACAGACAAACCTAGGCAGCAAACCATGTATCTATGCCGCTCTTTGACATGGATGGACCTTCGTCCTGACCTTTATCAACATTAACAAACATCTGCCAGGACCTGACCTCTGAAAGGATTTAGGCAGCGGAAGACAGGACTGCTGCTTGGATTCACTCCTGCATTTTCTTACTAATCTTCAGGCATGGCTTTTAGAATCTTGCTGCAGGTATTCATTTCATACGGAAAAAATACGGTGTTGACGTTTTCCAGGAGTGCCACAGATGCTCAGAAATTCATATTGCCTTTGCCTGTTTCTCCTGTATAAAATGGGCTGAGGGTTTAGCAAAAATGCATAGCATCTCAGCAGTGCCTTTGCTTTGTGCCCGTTGAAGTCAGGTGAAGTTCTGCACCCAGTTTCAATGAGATAAACTGTGACTCACGGATTAGGCAAAACTGACTGATATTGGTGCTTTTGAAAACAGTTGTTCTCATAGTGCTTCTAAGATACAGCAGACAGAATCTCTTATGGCTTACGTCTGACAGGAGATCTCTGCCTAAGCAGTAAGAAAAGGCCAGTGAAATTGGATTAATAGTCGTGATAGGGAGAGCATCAAAAAATGAGAAAAATGGGGAGGGGCTGACAGGCTATTAGCAGCCTGGGCTGGGAGTCCTGGGACCCAGCGTTTCCTGTTTCTCCCACAAATGGGTCCTCATATCAGATAGAGCCAGACGTTCCTGCTTAAGTTGGGACAAATCCCTGTGCTTGCTCACGATGTAACTTGCCTTCCAGCACCTCCAGCTGCTGTCTGTAAACACGGGACAGAGTCCCACACCTTCATGCAGTGCAAAGAACCAGTCCTCCCCTTGTGTGAACATTTCTTTGGTAATTGTCCTTTAGAGTAAAATAGAATAGCTTTCCTTTTGACTCAGCAACAGACCTTCTTATGCTCAACATGGAGTGATAATACTCTTTATCATTCCATTGTGAGAATGTGTGAAGTGCTGCCCAAGTCCTTCCTCTTGATGAGCAAGTTGTGAAGAGTTAACAATGATGTGATAAATAGGAGGAATTGGAGGACTTACTGTGTCCATACTTTACAATTTGAAGTACTTACTGCCCCTCCTAAACAGGTGGCTGAGGTGCTCGTAAAACATTTCACAGGAGTCCCCGCTCTTTGTAGCATGATGCCCCAAGGCCATCCTTAACCACAGAGCAGCTGCACAAGCTGCACTGCCATTATTTATCTGTAGCTCGTTAGCCACGGTACAGAAAAGGATATGATATCCTGCCTCACCCTCCCCAGTTAATGAACCATCTTAAAGGCATTGACTTGTCTCCTGAGCCTGCTCTGTCTGTGGACGATATGTCCTCTTTGTTCCAGTCACTTGGGCAGTGCACCATCTCTCGGGGTGTGGATGTGCTCAGCGTTTGTGTCAGCTCACTGAAGTCTCTTGAGCCTTTTCCCCACTCAGGCATCCACAAAGAACCAGGATACTCCAAAATGTCTGTCAGAAAAACTTACAAAACTCACAAATAGGTACAGTTCAGCCAAAAAAACATAAAGTGGAATAGGTTCCCCATTTTCTGTTTGGTTTTATTTGTACTATGGCAAATGCTTCTCTCCAGTTATCTGGTGTTCTTTAATTCCTTAGTGACAACTATATACAAATAAATTTGATGATAAAACTGAATGTAACAAATGCTGTATCTTAATTAGTCCTCTTGCTCCTTGTTTTCCTACTTGTACACTTCAACAGTCTTAGTATCAGCCTTCACCTCTGAAGGGAAGTTGCTGTGTCTGTTCCCTTTTGACTCTTGTATATCTGTGGTACTTGCTCAAGTTTGAGCTTCCTCCCTCTGCTTCCATTCTTTAATTGAGGCCTCCAGAGGGATGCAGAGAAAGGTGCCACCACCACATCCACAGGATCATAGACCCTTGAAATTGTTCTGCCATGGAGTAAGATACTAACCTAAGAGAAAGCACTCGAGGAGCCATTCTTGCAGCTTTTTTTCCCAGGAAGATTTCCATGCTTAACCTACTAGAAATAAGGACTTAAGTTAGGTTCAATGACAGCCATGGAGAAGTGCTCCAAGAGAAGTTCAGACAGTGACTTTGTTTCATGTACTTTCATTTCTTGCTTTTTCTCGTCAGCACCATTTGAAGGCAGACATGTTATTGCCTGACTGTAATAGAAAAGTGTTTAAATTAACTACAGAAAGAAGCCTAGCATTATATATTGTATTTCCTTATATTTCCTTTCCTTATATTTCCTTTGCTGCACTTGATACAAAAAGCACAGGAGTAAAAGCACCATTAAAAACAACCCACAATTCTTAAAGAATAAATATAGATGGAAACAAAAATACAGTTTGGGCAAGATCTCTGAGGCTTTTAGCGTACAATGGGGTTGAATGGTCCCTCAGAAAGGGTCTTGTTTCCTAAAGTAGGGGAGAAGCCATTGAAGAAACCTCAAAAGCTGGGAAATTGCACTTAAGAACATGGTTTAGTGGTGTGCTTGGCAGTGTTGGGTTAATGATTTGACTCAATGATCTTAGAGGTGTTTTCCAACCTAAATGGTCCTATGGTCTCAGAGACAGAATATGGTAGCTGTCAGGTAATGGCTTTAAAGATGCAAGTGGTTCCCTGCTGCTTGCCGCCTGCTGTCATGTTCACAGGCAGTTGTGGGTAACCTGACTTAGGTTGTAAACCTTATTTCTCCCAGGCCACATGTGCAGCATCACTAACAAGACATGCTTCATATGAAGAATACCTTGCGGTAAGCAGTGTATAGGCAGTGTGTAGGAAAGCCAGCGACTTCCAGGCAGGGAACAGCAGTGGGTGGGGAAAGAGGGTGTGGAAGTGTTGTTGCACCTTCAGGATGGCCTTTGGGTGGGCTTGGCACTCCTCCGTGCTGGGCTGTCCCTGCGTCCCAGCCAGCACTCTGGAACAGTGCCAGTGGAGCTCTGGGGCGTGAGAACAACTTCTTCAGATGAACTCCATGGAGGGAGAGGCTTTCTCTCTCCGAGGTCACTCTGCCCCATCTAGGCTTGCAGGGTCTGGTGCTGACACTGCGTGTGTGTAAGAGCCTGGTGTGCAGGCTCACAGGAGCACGAATTTGCACATACCTCCACAAAGCTCATTCACGTAAGCTGTGTTGAAGTGGAAGTGTGCCCTCCCAAGCTGGGGTCTATCCCAGTAGATGGGTCTGGAAGTACCGGAGAGAGCAATTTCGCAAGAGAAATTCCTAGGTGGAGTTACGTGCCGAGAAACTTGCTCAAGCTGCTACATTTATTTTGTTTAGATGGTATTTTGTTTGGTCGTGCTCCGTAGAAACCAAATGTCTGTTTCCTTTCTGGCTTAACAAGGGACGCTTAAACAATGCTAATCAAAGAGTGTCAGGGTTTCCTTTATAAATGTTGCTTTTGACTCCTAAGAAGGTGGGCTGCCACTCACAACCAGCACCCTGGCTGGTTCCATGCAAAGGTGCTGCAGTTAATCAAACAACTGTTTCCACACAGGTTTGACTCTCACCTGTTCTTAGCTGTTGTTTACAAATTACACGAGGTAGCAACTGCTGGTGTTTTGCTTTCCCTGACACCAGTAGGAGCACACAGCACCCTCTCTCTCCTTCTGCAGGAGGACAGAGGTGTCTCTGATACAGACTGAAGTCATGTATGAGCAACTCACAAAACTGCAATGCTGCATTTAAGATTAAGGAAACCAGTGAATTGACTTTTTTTTCTTCTTTGGAACCTTTCAATTGAAAACTAGACTTAAAAACTCATATTTACCTCATTCTTTATCTGTGCTCAGTGATTATTGTATCAGCTACCAGATTTTAATATGCATGTGTTTGGTTTCAAATGCGTGTAGACAGGTCTCTTGACTTTCGTGGATTGATACTTCAGCATTTGTTTATTCTTGCACCTTAAAAAATACCTTGAGGTGAAATGTAGCTGTTCTTGAGCACAAGGGTTATCTCCATATGCAGAACCCTTAAGTTTGGATCTTATCTGCATGTAGGTGGTTGTCCGTGAAGGATAGGTGAGATCAGTTTCTCTCTGTCTAAATGGCTCTAACCTAGCACATCTTCATTCTCTTTGTCTTACGCTCCTCACTGTGAATGGCAGCTGCAAGTCTTCAAACAGTATCATACCTCAGCCCAAAACTGTTGAATGGACAGAAGCAGTATCTTGAGCTGAATCTGGGATTTTAGACTCATTTTTCAGTATCTCTCTTCACATGTGCTTTTAAGATACTTCAAGACGTAACAGACCTCTATAAAAGGCACAGCTGGTCTCAGTGTCTCGAGCCAAAGGAGCATTTGTGGCTGTGTAATACATAGCCACTCCTCATATCCATACAGCACACTTAGCCAGATGGATGGAGGAGCTGATGCAATAACCATATGGCTATGAGTTCAGTACCAGTAGCAGGTATTTTGTCTTAGTGCATGGTGGCTAATCAGTGTGGCCAAAAAAGCAGCATGTAACGAGTGATTGCAGAAAGGCATCATAGTATGGCATTAGTCAGGGGATCAGTCCCACTGCTGGGTTTCTAGGCGGTTGCAAATGACTGGAGTGCTTTCATCAAGTTATTGTTAATAGTGCACCAGAAACCCACTTGTGGATTCCTACCACACGGCAGAAATATATATTCTTGTGCACCAATACAGGCATACACATCTCTGTGTGTATGTGTGTGTGTGTGTGTTTGTGTGTGTGTGTGTGTGTGTGTGTGTGTGCGTGCGTGCGTTTGTGTGTGTGCACACAGCGTGAGCACCCAAAGACATCTGCATATGCACCAAAGCAGCCTTCTGCCTCCCCCTTCCCCTCCCAAAGGTTATTTCCCCTAATTGTGCTCTGCAGCAGCCACATCTAAAATAAGAGAAAGCTGGGACAAGCTCGGCCTCTGCCTGGTCTGGGCAGACACTCTTTAAGCACAGTTAAGACCACAAAGAAAAGACCTAAGTCGCCATAAAGACAACTCAGATTGTGCTGCATGTTGGAAACACTGGAAGTGGATGAAGTTAGTGAGACGGTCTCAGCAGATGGGAGCAGGGGTCTCGGCACATATGTCCTTACTTATTGTCAGAGAAGGCCTTTTAGTAGAAAGCTTTCAGTGTAAGAAGAATTCAAGAAGCAGTGCAGTAACTTTTCATAGCTTATATATAAATGTTGCTTTATTATAACTAATTAACAGAAAATGAGGGGATTTGCACAAATCCTGTTGCAAAATGTCACTGTTTCTAAAGGGATTTGGCTAAAAGGGAGAAGAAAAGAAGCATTGTTTGGAGAATTAAGAGGAAAAGAGCATGCCCTGGGGCAGCCGCGTGCTCTGCACATTATGGGAGGCTGAGATTTTAAAATGGGACAAGACTTTGTGAGTTGATAAAAAATGGAGGAGTGACAAGGGCAAGCTAAGGTAATGCTGAGCATTCATCAAAACTCTGCATAAAATACCTGACACCCCTAGAGGGATATTTGACCAAAGTAAATGGAATATTTATTAATTGAAATGACAAGTAAGAATTTGACACAGCTGGAATTATATTGATGTTTCTCCTGCTGCTTTTTACTTTTATGAAAACCAAGCTACTGGGATCATGCTGTTGTTGCCGTACCTCTTGTTGAGATGTATTTCTATATGCAACGCTGTCATGGGATGAATTCATGGATCTTTGTTCCTCATCCACCAGTGGTTCAGCAATGATCTGTATCTGAGGATACAGTGCCCGAATATGTCCTTTGGAGTCACAGCTTACTTTCCAAAGACCTGAGCAGGACACAGACAACTGTGAGAGTTCACTGCTGGAAGAACAGAACCCAGGCAGTAAAAGACAGAGTTTTGCAGTAAAAAGAAAGATCAAAACAAGGTGGGAAGAAGCCATGAAGGACTTAGGAGGGATGAGGCTAATACACTGCAAGTTCCTGAAATTTTTGGATTGAGTGGAGCTGGTCCCCATTCAGCAGACTTACCCAAGTTGCATTTAGAAACCGTGCTTTTTGTAGAAGGATGCAACATCTACATACTCCAAGGAAAATCAGATGAGTTTCATGCTAATGTTTGGACTGGTAGCTTTTTCTCCAATGATTTTGTCATGCAACACCTTATTTGGCACAAATATGTATGGTATTACTCCTACAGAATAAAGAAAATGTAACATAAAAGCCATGATAAAAACATGCCATATGGCTGGTGAACTTTCTCACATGAGCTGGTGAAAAGGAGCATCTTCGTGTGGCTGGAACTGCTGGGTACTTTCTAGTTGGGACTGTTTCTTTACGTTTTCCCTCTTTGCATTGTAGTGCAAAAGTGACGTGTGTGAGACCTAGGTATAGGCTTTATGAGAAGTTTTAGGAGGGAGGCTGAGACTTGAGTGAACGAAGACGAGCAGAAGTTTTCCTCCAGCCCAGTTTTGCAGCCATAGCTGCGACGAGTTTGTGCCAGTAGGTGCTGTTCTGAAGCACTGAGATCCGTATACCCATGCAGGTGAGGGTAACCTCTGTTAAACCTTCACAAGGCTGTGCAGCCTCAAAATCAGCTGGGCAGGGAGCCTCTGAATGCCTGCAGATAGTGCCAGCAGTGCCCCAGCCATGCTCAGGTGTGCAGAAGAGGTGCCGGCAGAGGGACTAGGGCACAGCAGGGAATGAAGTGCGAGGAGGGATGGAGCTGGTAGGGGGCCAGGAGGTGGCACGCGCTGGGGCTCATAGCAGGGTGAGGGATATGGCATGCAATTCAGAGAGGCTTGGATCTATATTTCTGAGAATTATTTGTTGCATTCTGCAATTGCTTGTGGCAGGGCAGTGCCATGGAACTGACAGTCTGAGAGGTGACTGATTTTGTAGCTGTGGTGGTGCTCACTGCTCCAACACGAAGAGTTAGAGCATGCTGCGAAGGGAGAAGGGATTTCCTCCCTGTGTTCCCCATTGAGTCGCCGAAACTTTCTCTCGTGTAAACAAAGTGGTTGTGTGAACATCCTCAGTTTCCTTTTTCTCTTCTGATACCATTTCATACAAAGGAAATGAGCTTCAAGTGTTTAGCTTGGCACTGTAACTTTGGTAATCGTATCCAGGGCATAGAGTAGCATGGGCTGGTTCTTAATCATTCACTCATTAGCTCAGTGTCCTTTGAGCTTGGAAGACAATTAGAGGGTAAGAAATTGTGTCAGGCTGTCTGAGAGGAGCAGGTGTAAGACAGACCATGAAGGATGACATACTTTCTGTGTTTCTTTGTGCACTGACTCATTGCCATTTCAGCACAGCTGTTGCTGCTGCTACCAGTTTTGGAGAAATTGTTTGTATATGAAGTGCCCGTCTGCTTGCAGCTATTGTCATCTTTTAATTGGTATTATCCTGTTGGATGAGAGAAGTACAGTCGTGTCTCCTGCACTGCCATGGACTGCCAGCACCTCCTGTGCCATGCACTTGCTTTTGCCAATACATTTTCTATTTAAATACCTTCCTTATGTGCCCAGGGATTTCCCTGAAGGCTCACTTTCCTTATATGACGAAACAAAGAGGATTTCTTCCCTCTTTGGCTATGATTGTTTGCAAGTCAGGGCATTTCCAAAAGGGATAGGCTCATGATTTGACTCTGCAGTGGACAGCCAAGAGGTGAAAACTGACATACAATTTGAGATTAAAGGAACTTTACTTGTTTAGTCTAGAAAATTGCAGAATGGTATATATCAAAAGTTTATATATGCATCAAGGAGGGAAACAACAAGAAGGGCAGTAGGTTACTAAATCAATTGGTCCGTACTGGAAAAAGAACAGAGATGAACTAGATACTAGATGTAGACTAGAAACCAGAACCCAGCCGTTGAGGATCAGACTAACACTGCCATGGCAACAGTGGGGACAAATTTTCTTTGTTTTTTCTTTTTTTAAAGACAGAGTTTGAATAATTTCATGAGGATGATAAACTGTTATGCTTTCCTGCCATAACAGGTGATGGGACCAGATGACATAGGGAATCTTGCTTCCTTCTTCTGTCAGTCCATTTTATAACATGCATTTGTTAAAGTCCCTGAAGAAGTTTTGCGGTGGGGTCTAAGATCCTGCAAATGGAAAGCACTTTTTTGGATTTGAACTGCACACAAACACTGCTTCAAACTGTGAGCTGAACAAATTTCACAGGATTAGGAGGGGGGATGCTGACCTCGTGGCTTGCTAGCTGACCACCCAAGGTAAATGCGATGATTAGGATACTGCAGTGTCAATTTATGCTGCATACTGTGTATGTTTGTTCAGTGGGAATCTGAATTTAGACAGATACAAATCACTCTTTCTTTCCACTGAGATTACTGTTCAGCCATATCATCAAACAGACAACTAAACCCAGCCATGGCCATGGCAGAGGTGAGCAGGATAACAGCAGCTCCTGTGGCCTAGCTTATCACTGTCCTATGACTGTGGCTGCCTGCACGCCTTGCGTCAGTATCAAAACCATAATGCCAGCGCCTTTCAAGTGCTGTTGGGCTAATGAAAAGCCTGTTTTTCCATGGTGAGTTACACATGATCCCAGTTGTTGTCATCTAAGTGCTTGTGATATTTTCTGCTAAACCACAAGAGGTTGCAGTTCCATGATTAGTGTGTAATGCCTTTTGCAGAAAGCCCAGGAATACACTTGGCACATTACAGGGACACCCTAGAAAAGCTGAAAAGAACTGTTACGCAGTCACTCAGTATTTTCCAGAACAGACAATGTACATAAATCCCATTCTTATCTTCTCTCCCTGTTGTTTCTTTTATACTGGTTGTCTCAGGATGATCTCTCTCTCTTCCTCCCCACAGCAGTTTCAGTGAAGGTTTTAAGAGAGTTTCCTCTTCTACTATAGTTTCAGGATTTTTGTCATCTTTCCCATTTGTAAAAATGTTTGGCTTTTGGTCTTGCAGAGGTTAAAAGCTAGTCAAGCAGCAGTTGTATCTGTTTTGAAAAGAATATGAGTGAGAATTCAGGATTTCCTGCTTAGGGAGAGCCATGTGAATACCAGTGAATGACCCTGTCTAAAGATCCTTGCACTCTACAGCCAGATACCCACTTAAATTCCTTGTTTCGTGAGCCATGCCTTAGCAGATAAACTAGAGAACCTAGAGCTAAACTGGGGATTGCATAATGTCTTCTTCCTGTGTTTTTGGTGGCAGGATTTGTTTAACAAAATTCTAGGAAGCTGTTACATATCTTCACCAAGGCAAGTAATTTTCTCTACAATGTGAAAACCTCATTGATCATGCCTCAATATCATGACTAGTTGTTGGCAGTGCACAAATTGATGTATTCAAGGAAAGTTTTGCAATCAATGACTGTTACGATCTTAGCCTTCATGACATCATGCATTCCTTCTGAAAAATGCAGTCAAGAGTCACATTCATGTATAGCTGCTTAGCATTTGGAGAAAATACCTTTTTATTAGACCCTTTCTTACTGCTTTTCCTTTCAAACAGAAGGTAGAAAATTGTGCTCCTCAAGTTCCTTCTGTTTATCTGAATTAATCTTTCTAGACAGTGTTAGTCCAGCCCATAGTCACATAGTTAGTATTACATATTTTCACTTTAAAATACTCTAAAAAAGTCTTTTTCTTGTGATGAAACGAGTTTTTCTAAGTATTGAGAAAATTATTTAGTACTGGCAACTCCTTGCGTATGCTTCTATTGAAATACTCCTTATGTTATTACTCCTTGGAGCACCGAGTACTAGCTGATGGTCTAATGACTACACATTCTTGTGCTCCAAGAGATGGCACGTTTTTGTAAGGAGGATGGACATTGAATAATAGTAGCAGTGTTGTATCCACAGAGGTTTTCCAGAAAACAGTGGAGATGGGTTTTGTAGGAAGAAACAATGTATTAGACTGACTGCAAAAAAAAAAAAAAAAAGAATAAAGAAGACCAAAAAAAAAAAAAAAAAAAACCAACAAAAAAAAACCCCAAAGAAAAAAACCCAGTGTTTTGGGCCCAGCACCCAGTCATTAGCACACCTGTATAATAACTTGAGTTTCTTCCACAAAGCAACAGGATGTTTTCCAGCTTTCATTCTCCAGGCTTCACATCCAGGGTCCAGACAAAACTTTGCTGCTTTTTTTCAGGCTTCTCCGTTTGTGTATGAAAACTAGCTTAGCTGTTGAGATACATGATTGGAAAAGACAGGCTTCTCATGTTGCTGATACTGCATGTTTTTGGTGTACTGTGTGACATCTTGCATATACTGTCTGATGATAAAGATAGCTTTGAATCTGACCTTTTGTGTCACATATAAAATGGGGATTATGAAATGTTGTGCAACAGAAGAGGTAAGGTGAACAAAATGATAAATTTAATTCAGGAGATTTAGAGGCTGGTTGCTTTAAAATTTCTGTCTTACTCCTTTCCAACCTGGAGGCAGGTATGGAAAATGAGGGGTTTATACCAGTAGTAGAATTCTTGCTCAAGAAAGAGAAGAGCAGCAGTACAGTAGTAGTGAATAATAGTAGTAAAAATAATAATAAAAAGCAACAATAGCAGAAATCCCTGTCACTCTTTCTTGAGGAGCTCACCAGGCTGAATTCTTGGGCTTTCTTTTTCAATTCTGCAGTTCTTGATTTGCAATAAAGTGCTCATGACATTCAGTAATTACAGATGGATTCTAGGCAGGATTAGACTGCCGAGTACTCTTTCCCAAATTTCAGATCATCAAACCATGTATTTTGCAATTGTCAAACCTTGTGATTATTTAAAGTCTTTGAGTGTTCACGGCCAAGACTGAGAGAGCCTCTGGCTCCTATGTGATGGTGTCCTTTGCCAGCCAGGCTGTGTTCTGTATGACAGGTACGAATCGTTCCCTTCCTTTTATAAGGGAGTAACAGAGCACAGTGGTGCCTTATTTCTCACACGACTTCTGTGTTTGTACACGCATATAGCATGGACAAAAACAAAAGCATTGCAAGAAATGTCAAATTCCTCTGTGTCAAACGTCAGATGTGGTGAGCAGAGGAGGGGAAGGAGAAGTCTTCCTCACACTTTTGGGGCTGTATCTGCAAAACACTCTCCTGTATTTTAGTGGGGCACTGAGGGACCAGGAAAATGCAATGAATGATTTTAATGGGCAGTAAAATGAAAAAAGAAAGTTGAAAATCTTGGGCGCCTTTTCTTCTTGGGTTCTTTGATACCAAAAGAAAAGTATACAATATGGATACCTCATTCACTGATGTTATGCAAATCTTCAAAGGAGATAAATTAGCAGGTGTTCTCATAAGCACGCTCTTTGCACACAACTCAAAATATGCTATAGACACCTTTCTGATAAAAGACACTGCGATTAAGTGATTTTTTTCCAAGATTTTTTCCGAGCCATCAGAGCCTGGGATTGAATTTAATCTCATAAATTCCAGTCTAATATTTTAGACACATGTATTTTTCATAGCAGGAGGTTTTATCTCTTCGATGCAGTGTCTCATCTTCTTTACTCATGGACGACTGGAAGACAAATAACTTTTCTGGCTTCATCACCCTGAGTAAGTTCTTAACCTTATCCTAAGGCTTTATATTTACTGGGAAAAAAAAGAAGGAGGCATGGAAGGGCAGCACTAGTAAATCCTGTCCTGTCACAGTCTTACTGGAAGGTGAATGACTCTTGCTTGAGAAACGAAAACCACAGAATGTGGGCGTGATATTTATTGGTGCATGCTTTGCATTCTCCTCCAAGTACCGATTGCATTTTGCATTGCTATTGTAAATCCTGCCTAGCTTTTCCAAGAAGATTTCAACACTAACTCTTCTGACAACAAGCCTCTGGAGATAAACTCTGTGAGGGTTAGTATTTTGACTTCTGAGCCCTGGAAAGCTCTCCCCTGGTGTTAATGATTTTTGGTGAAAGGGAAGCGTGATGGGCTTTCAGACACAGTGGGCATGCATTAGCACATACACTCTGCCAATAGATGCCACTTGGATGGCACAGTCATATCTCTGCGGCTTCCCTTTAATGTGTCTGTCTGCTCGCTGTTTCTCCCTAAAGGCAAGTCAACAATTGCTTTGACTTTCTGATCTTCATATGTGAATGTTTTTATTAGCATCAGCAGCTCTGTGATCTCATTTAAAATTGGCTGTGGGCTGAAGATATTTTAGTAGTCCTGGTTTTTTTCCTAATTAAAAAGAAAGGGGGAAAAGCCTAGAATTAAAGGGGGTAAAGATGGCTTACTTTTGCAGAAAATAAGCAAATTTCATTCATATGGGTGTAAGGTCATAAAAGTTCAGTTTATACATCTCTAATTGTTTTCTTGCATGAATTCTTTTTTCTTAATGTAAAAACAGCTTCAGTGTGTTGTTCACAGTTAATTTACTGTTCTAAATATGGCTGATACATCACAATATTTTCGGCTAGCTAGTTTCTGAGCTGTTCAGGAGCATTCAGTTCTTCCACTACGAAAATCTAAGATCAGAGGTCTTCTTTTTAATTCTATAGTAAGGCAAAACACTTTGTCACTAGTATTTTCCTTAGGATCTCCTAGGTTTCAGGAATTTTTGCAGACTTAGTTCACTGTCAAGTCTGCAGGATTTTATCTTGGGACTTAGGTTGATGCATTCTGTATCTATATTTTCATCTGACTTCAGAGTTTAAATACTGTAGTATTTAGAGTTAAATACTGTGGTATAGACTTCATCTGATAGGTAATGAGCAAGGCACACAGCCTTTAACAAGAGAAAAAAGGTTATTAAGAAGGTATAAGATGAAGATGCGTGCAGAGAGGTTGGTTTCTTTGCCACATCATTTGTTTGCAAATCTGGCCATGGGAAGGTTCAAAGGATGTGTAGAATGACCATTTTTCACCAAAATCCCCAGTCCTTCCTTTGGCCATACTGAAGTACCTTAATGTTACTTTAGCAGAAGGCAGCACTTCCTCTAACTTGTGTTTTAACCTAAGTTCTCCTGTAATCCATGTTAGTCCAGACCTCAGGTGTGTTTGTTGTTTGCCAAGTACATGGTGGAATCAGTACTTCAGTACTGTCTTGGTTTTTTTTGTGGCTGTCTGTCCCTTCACTGTCAAGAAAGACAAAATATCTATGAGGAGGTACATTTTCTCAGAGAATTTTCTTAACACTCGAGTGTGTCAGAGTGCTTCTGCTGGTTTTTGTGCTCCAGTAGGACTCGCAGAACTCTGTTATGACTGCTTTCTGTACCTGAGCTGAGGGGGAAGCAGTGCTGTGCACAGCCTCAGTTCTCTGGTAGGAGTATCTATAGAGACAACTCTTGTACAGTTCTTCCTGCATCCCTGTAATTTATTTGGGTGACATGGGTGCAGTACAAGTACTGGAGATAAAATATTGAGGTTCACTGAGTGAGATTTGAGCTCATGTAAATCTAAAATTACTTCTTCTTCCTCTATTGAAGCTAAAGAAAGAAACCAGGATAACCTAGTTGCTTGATCTGTTTATATGGACTTGCATCTGTGATGCTTTGTGCGTTCAAACAACTGCCTTAAAGGAAAAGCAAACGTGGCACTGGTATGTACACAGCATCCCACTGTTTTCTGGGCAGGAGTAGGGCACAAGTGCTTTTTTGGCTCAATGCTAGCATAACATAAAAGTAGAAACTAGCTGAGCTTTGCTCTTTTACCAGTTTAATGGCATTGAGAATAGACCTTGTTCTCTAACTGAAAAAATTACAATCCATTAAGGAAAATTTAACCACAAGCAGGGCTGCAGTATATCTTATTTCCAGTGTTGCAAAGACCTTACATTGGGGTGTTTTGGAGAAAACCTTTCAGTCTCATTTAGGGTGCTAATTTTATTTAATGTGGTGATGAGAGTGATCATAGCAGCTTCTGTGTGAATTTATTATTTGTTGTTGTGCCGATTGCCACGTAAAGGTCAGGATGCTGGAGATATGGACAGGAGGGAATCCCTCCTGACAGGAGGAAGAGGGATTTCCTTTCAGTCAGGCTAAAAGGTGATAGCAAAAATAAAGAAGGCAAAGGTACAGATTTTCTCTGATAGCTGCTTCTGGACTTGTGAAGTAGACTGTCATGCCTGCAATGGAAATACAAACAAACTCAAGATTTGCAGGGGAAGGAGCAATCCTGCCATGACATGCTGTCCACCATCCTCTCCTCCAAGGGGAGGAGTGGGAGGTTCAAAGGTTATCATCCTATTTATGCTAATTGAGTTTGAGCTAAGCTCTTCCCAAGGTAAAAAGCCTCTTATTGAATTAGTTATTCAATTCCTTGGGGTGCAAGTGGAATGGCTGTAACACTGTCTTAGAGTCTACTCAAGTAGCCCTTGAAGAGTACACCTAAAAGATTTCTCTTCATTTAAGCATCCCTCAGATGCAGAGCAACACGAAGACCTGAAAGACTTGTGTGCCTTTTGCTATTTGTTTGTCTTCAAAAGGGGCCAAACATGTTCAGGTACACAGCACCCTGGCAGGTCCTCTGCTTGTCCATGGAGCAGGGTTTGAGGGTAAGAATGATTTATTTTCATAATATTGTTAAACAACCATAATTTGTAGTTGTATGAATGTGCTGTAAAGGGGAGGCAGTGTTAGAGCTGCTTACACAGAAAATTAAGGATCTGTAGGGGTGTATCTTGTTCATTCCTTCACTGCGTATTTCCAAATTGCTGTAACTTGGGGGAACAAGTCAGAAGTTCCGTGAAAACGTGATGTGTATGTTTATGTGTCTCTGCATTTGTATTCATAGATCAAACATACATCACTGTTTACCTCTGTGTAGGAAAGTATTGTTAATAATTTAAATTTCCATAGGCCCTTTCATCCTTAAGCTTTTGAAAGGTTTATAGAGATGGATTAATTAATTAAACCTCATAGAAGTTTTAGGAGACACATGGTAAGGTAGGAGTGCAGCCTGGATAAATTTTTATTCAAGGTCATGCAGCAAGTCAGCAGCAGATAGGAGAATGAAATCCAGAACTTCTGATTCTAAGTAACTCTAGTTGGTTTATAATTGTTAGTTGTCTTGTAAATTGGATTTTCTTCAAAACCTTAAGTCTTGAGGATTCATGAAAGTACCATTAACTGTAGCAGTAGAACAACTGTGGTCAAGATTGACATCTGAGAAGCATAACCTTAAATTAATTTAGCTGTCATTATTTGTACACCTGTACGTGGCTGTATCTTTTTCCATGAAACCAGTCTACTAGTCTCTGATGGCATTTAATATGAAAGACTTAGTTTGCAATTCAAAAATACCTATTGCATTTCCTTGGCTCTTCTGATTTTATTACAACTCTTGAAATACTTGGTATGGGTTTTCTTTCCAAAAGTCCCAGATGACAGAAAGACCTTTAAACTTTGAAAACAGGTTTATAGGTTCAGAAGTTGCAACAAAATACTAGAAGTTATGCCTTCTAAATAATATCTCCTGATCTGTCTTTTTCTGTCTCCATCCTTGAAAGAGGCAAATGAAAATTAAAATGTTATTAACACCATTTTATTCTAACAACTAGCAAGACTTGTATCTCACTACCTTTTATGATTTTTGAAGATTCATCTTTTTGCGTCAGCCTCTCTAGAAAGTGCATACTTGAAGCAAGACCTATTTACACTTGTTTTCTATATGAGGACAGTTTGCATTTGTTGTTGCTAAGTCCATTTTGACTATTCCCTTTCTAATCCTTTTATCTTAAAGGATCCAACTATATAGATTGTATAGATCACTTATCACTCATTACGTAATCTTCTTCGGGATGGAGGTCGGATTTTGTGCTGTAAACAGGGTGGCCCGGGGCTTCCATAGGGCTGGTATTTGTGCAGATTCTCCCCCTGCAGCAGATTCTCAGCTGGCTCTGGGGTATATTTCAGCAGAGACTTTAGTTTCTCAACTATTCCTTACTATATCATAAAAGCTTACTTCTGGATAAATATGAATCTGCAATGTATGGCTTTTACAATTAGCAGTTACCTAACCATAATTTCTGTACAAGTTTCTCCCTTCCTTTTCCCCCTGGTGTCTTAATCAAGCATTACTGAAAAAAAATCCTCAGTCCATGAAGTGCTTTTTTTTGTCCTGTTTCTATTTTAACATAGACAGCTCCACAGTCATAAATTACAGCGTATCTGAGACACCCAGTATATTACCAGAAGCTATAGATTAAAAGAAAATTTGGCCATGTGTCCAGTGGGTTCCTGAAGGCATTGCATTCTTCATAGAATTCTATGCTGTACAGAGCTGTTAAAGTACTGGAGCAATGATAATAAATTTTGGATGTTTGTATTGAGGTGTGGGAAAACAGAATGCCAGCTGCCAGCATTAGCTGCAGTTCAGTCTCTGGGCTTCAGCTCAGGGTATTGCCTAAGCCAAAAATTAAATAGGGTGCCTGGGAAACACTCATATCAAATAAAATCAAATGCCCACTTGCTGTCAAAAAAAGGTTAAAAGATTAAATACATTTACTGTCCTTGCAGTACAATATTGTGGTTGTGGTACCAGCTCAGATAGGAATATGTGTATTTCTGTTCTAATTGAAATTCCTCAGGAGGATGGCCACTTCACTGTAATAAGTGATACTCTCAGGGATACTGTGAGCTTTTTTTCCATAATTGCTTACTCCAAATCAGCCAGAGATGGCTTCTCCCAAAAAGGTGTTACTGCATCCCTATGTGGATGAAGTAATCCCTGCTATGACTGTGCCAGGCTATGAAGTCATAGGCTGCTGTCTGCACACCAGCCATTCATTCACATGTGCATGGACTACTATCCAAGATCAAGCTGGGAAGTGTTATGTAGAACTGTGCTCAGAAATTCTGAATTCCACAGGATTTTCTCTGTGTAATGCTGGAATGGTTTAAAACTTCAAGTGTGACAACAATGTGGAAAGTGTCCATAGCTCCCCATGTACAAATCTGCCCTCTATGTGTTTAAAATAAACAGTGCAGTTTAATAGAAATATTTGGATTTTTTGTTACTTATTTGCAGTAAGTTAATCTAGTCAAGCCAGTGATAAGTTTCACCTTACCTTTTGCCTATGCAGGCACTGTTGTACATTAATATTTATTAAATCATATTAATTAGACAGCTGATGAAAGTATACTGTTGATCTTAATGGAGGAAGGCTGCAGTATTTCTTCTCTCTTAGGCACAGCCAAAGTCACCATTTAGCATTTCATACTTGAAGGACTGTCCAGCTCACCTTTGCATGTGATCAGCATTCAGGCTTACAGCCTGCTTCTGCTGAAGTCCACAGCAAAACTCTCCTTGATTTGGACTAGTGCAGGGTTGGGTGTGGCAAGATAATGTGACAGTAGTTTGAAGGTACTATTTATAGTGATGCTGAAAGTGGAGAAGTTTTGCCAAAACATTATTGCTGGGGGCTTTGGAGTTAGCACAGGTATGATTAGTGAAAAGGCAGGGCTGCCTCTAGTCTCCTGGTACACAGTAAAGCTGCTCTAAGGCTCATTAGTGGCACATCCAGGCAATGCAGCAGTACTGGTAATTTGTTTTAATGAACGCTGCTCATTTAAAAAGCTGTAATTCATGCAAAGCCCTTAGGAAGTAAGGAGGAACTGCGGGAACATAAATTCCTTAAGGCAGAGTCACAGTCTTTCCAGGTATGTGACTAAAGGAGCCTTGTGAGAAACAAATAAAAGCTGTAAATCATCATAGTTCC
>WEKY01060475.1:0-22410 GCA_013390045.1 Picathartes gymnocephalus | reverse complement strand
CCCACCCCAACTGTGTTGCCTGGAGCTTGCTATAAATTCTCTGTCAAAATAGACAGGCAATGTTGCAAAAAAGTATATGCTTTGGTATTCATGAATGCCAGGAATTCTCTGTTTCATCTTTAATGAAGATTTCATAAGATAAGAACAGCTTTCTTGCTTCCCATGTGTAAGTTCTTCCTTAAGGAATTTTACAGTTTATGCAGATTGTTTGTTTATGGGAATATTTCATTAATTTTCATTCTTCCTGGTATGTGTTTCTATTTCTAACATCCAGTATCACTTATCTTTTTCACTCAAATCTGCTTTTCTCAACTCTCATGCTCTGGGATGTTATTTTCTGATTACCTTATTCCAACAGTGGATGCATCTAAAAATGTTCTTTGACATCTGCTAGACCACAGAATAACAGTTTTAGGCAACCTGGAATTCCCATTACTTAAGAAATCTAAAACAATTCAAAGCAAACAATCAGTGTGTATGCAGCAACACCTGTATTAACAAGGTCTAGACCTGACAACTTTTAAAATCCTTCTGAACCCTGACCTCATTTGGCTAATTTTTAAATGACTGACTTACCCCCTGGAGCAGGGTTATGGCAAAGAGAAAAACATTAAACTTTTTTGTTATATCTCCCTATTTTGATAGTTTGTTTGTTTGTTTGGGTTTTTCTGGATATAAAACTAGAAGGTAAGCCTAACTATTTCTCAAAATAGCTTTGAGGTTTTGCTCAGTACACTTCTATCCTTAGATATGACTTATTGTCTGTCTGCCAGCAAAGATTAAAATACAAAAATGTTTAGCTCCCCTGTATTGTACAAGGTATGAAATAAAGAAGCTTATCATGAGACAAAAATTACAACTTCATCCCCAGCCAAGAGTCACTTGTTCTGATACTTATTTAATGCATGCCTCGGAGTACTCTGAGAGTGGTGGGTTTTGTGGGATTTGTAGTGGGTTTTCCTCTTTCCTCTAGTTGGTCAGAGTGACATTTGCAAAAAAGTGTTCCTGTACCTGTAAAACTTGACAAGAGTTTTGTCACCCTCACTAAAGTGAGTAGATGTAAGCTAAGGTGTAGGAGAAAAAAATATGTGAAATCCATTATTATACTTGTCTGGAATGCTAGAATATTCATTTTAACCTTATTTCCTATGAGTAATGGGAAAAGCATACTTAGAATTTAGGTCTTCTTACTGGAACACTACCTTTATGATTTTTTCATACTGGCCCCTTATTTCCAATAATGTATGATTTGCATAGCTAACTAGTAAATGTTCATGTTAACCTTTGAGTTGTTCAAACTCAAAGAACCAGATTTTGATTGTGATAACTAGAGTGGTATTTGAACTTACATCAGAAAATCAAGGCTGGGAGTAGTATGCTTCAGATTAATGATACTTTCATGATGAACTTTTCTAATTTTTTATTTTTAATTACTTGTTCTCTTACAAAAGAAGCTACAATACTTTCTAGAACCTTAAGTTTTCTATTATTTATAACACAGGTGTTAGGTCTTAGAGCTAGGGAAAGATGGCTGAAGATTACTACTTGTAAGTATAAATTCAAAATCCAAATAGCTAGGTGGCTCAGTCATGATATTTTACCTCTGGGTTTATATATTTTCACTTAGTCACCAAAAGACATTTGTAGCAATACTTCAAAAATATCTAGCCCTTAGGAATTCCCATATTTGTTTCAAATGCAGCATCTTTATGCAATAATTCAGCAGGTCCTCATTCATCAGCATTCCCTACTGGTTATTCATTACGTGCCTGTATTCAAAGTTGATGTCATGTGACTAATGGCACCAATTACTTGCATCAAGACTAAATAACAAATAAACAAGGAAAATTAACTAAAATACACAGTCAAGAAATGTTTACAGAAAATAGAATGCATATAGAAGAATACTTTAAATATGTCAAATTCTTTAGCTGTCATTGGGGAATTGCCATTTGATTAATAACACATTATTGCCTTTGAGAGGCAAGTATATACATATATCATACAGGAACTCAAAAGTGAATATGTAAGTGCTTAAATACAGAGGAAAATTACTAAATCCTATAATCTTTGAAAGTCAGATAAGATGTCATTCAATCCTAAACTTATACTGTCATTCAAGGGCTGAAAAGGGGGAAAAAAAGATCTTATTATGATAGATGTTTTTCACATGAAGCTTTTTAAACTGCAACAGAATATTAGAATTTGAACGACCTCAAGGTCATTGAAAATGACAAAAATTTTCAAATTAATTACAGAGGAAAATTTTGGTTATATGCATAATGACCTCTTATCTAGTCAGATGAGAAGTTAACAAGGCTTATTATTAATAATATATGAATAGTCTATCTAACTTAGTTCATTAATGGTTTGAAAAGTCCACTTCAATTTGCAGATGATAGCAGGCTGGTAAACGCTGCAGAACCTCAAATGTGGATGAGCTGAAGATAGTTGAGATGAAACAGGTTAAAGATAATTAGAGGTAGAGAAGCATGACTTCTGAAGATATAGCAAATCGAGTTTGTTAATCTAGAGCACTAAAAGGAAATCAAATTGCTTACACATATGACATACAATGGAACAAAGGAAATGAATAAACACATCCCTATGTCCAAAAAGACAAGATCTGCAGCTTGAAAGATTCAGCTTAGCTGTGCTGGGAAAAGTTTTTGAAGATGAGGATAATTATATAGTGGAAGGACTGCATAAGGAACACATGTAATCACTATTTTTCATTTGAATCACATTCTGCTGTATTTGTTTGCTTTTAAAAGGCAGTGGAGATTACAATGAAAATAAAACATAAATGTAGAAAACTAACATCTATTTGGAATCAAAATATTGGATTACTGAAATGATTCAAAGAAACGTAAATAAGATTATTCTGAGAAGTCAGCCACATCCTTAGAAGTGCAGCCTGAGGCTGCTCTAACTTCTCGGGATTGTCTATACTCTGTAGATACAAAACTGGACCCTAGAATGAAGGCTATTGACTGGAAGGCAATTCAGATAGCATCTGCTGTAATTGGTAAGATTTAAACTGAACTCAGTGACACTTGTGGGTTGGGAAACAAAACAAAGAGAAACCTGTCAATGGTCAAGGAATGCAATCTTTAAAGGAAATTCTTAGGATGCTTTGACTATGCTTTGGTCCAGGTAATAATAGACAGACTATCTATCATTCCTACACATTTGAGTGTCAGCATAAAAGAGGAGGTTGTATTTTCTGAGAGTTAGTTGGGTTCTACTTGACTTATATACTATGACGATTTTGGTATTATATAAAATATTCTGTATGAATTATTTAAATTCCCCCCTATGTACATTGACAGTTTGAGTTGGGTAAATTTAAGGGTCTTTTGCTAGGCTGAGATATGATACAGTCAATGGTCAACATTCCCTGGAGACAGCATTTTAAAAGATGATGCTCTTTTCTGATACAATGGAAAAAAAGATCAGTCATGTAAAAGAAAATATTTGAGACTAAAACTGGTATAGATCATGACTCATAATCAGGCAAGCACCTGATTTTCCTTTTACTTTGAAGTTTTTCCCAAAGAAACAGTAACTGCAATATGACCTGAGTACTTGTATAATAAACACAAATGAAACTGGGAAAAAGACAGTAAAAGCGTGCATTTATCACCCAGCAAAACTACTAGCAATTTAACGAGAGGATAGGTCTTCTTTTTCTTCCAATGTCTTAAAAGAAAACAAAAGTCCCAAACTGGTGAGTTCACTTATTTAAGTAAAAGAGGAACTAACTCTTTAGCTGTGTAAGATCTGCACAATTGCAGAGGAACAGTTTCAGAGAAAATAATAAGGTTTGCAATATGGACTGACACATATTTCTGCCAAGAGTAGCACAAGACCTCTATGGAATATTTAAGCTACGAAGCTGGTTCTTTTAGTGCCAGAATGGTTTATCTGCTGCTCCCTTGAAAAAAAAAAAAAAAAAAGAGTAAGAGCATACTATATTAGACTGAAAACAGCATCTGATATTGAAGTATATAGTACCTAATTACCTGTTAAAAATGGAATGTGTTGGTGTGAACCTATAATGAACCAAAGGTCCCTTTCCATAGAGATAGTATTAAACAAGCATTTAAGGAATTTTCACTGGCAATCTAGCAAACGCCTTCATTTTGTTGTTTATAAAGATAAAGTAGTGTTAGTATTTGAACGGGCCAGAAATATTTTGTTAAGTTAGAGGCAGCTTTATTTTTAATGATAGACCCTACAAATTAATAACTTGAGGTTTTGATAGATATAGAGTCATGGGGGAGGACAAAAATACAAGCATATAAACCTCTAAGATGAGGGCATCCACTACCTCAAGCAAAGATGAACTTATAATGCTCTTTATAGGGGTCATTCAATAGATGACTAGAGTCTGGCTTTAAGATGTAAATTAGTGTCCTGTAGAGTATAAGTATGTCTTCTCCCTGCTCTTCTGTGAATTTTGTTCCAAGACTGTCATGTCACTGTATTCTTTCAGGAACAAGTTGGGGAATGGTGGTCAGTTGGCTAAAGTCTACTCTTTCATATTCCTGTGGAGGCTCGCAGAACTCAAGGGTCGTGTGAGAAATGTATCTTGATGAAACTAGAAAGAACAATTTATTTCTCTTTAATACAGCCATATATTTTTCCCATGGAATGGTGCTTCACACTTTTTCTATATATAAACTGTATGTTAAATTCACTGTCCAGCTTTAAATTATGGAATATAGCTCCCTCATCTGTCCAACTCAGTGCATGAAAATATGTCAAAAGCCAAATAAGTTTATGCTCAGTAGTTTATCTTCCCTTTTTTAACCAAAGTTTTAGCCAGTTTTTAGACCTGTTTTTAAGGTATGCTAATAGAATAATATCATTTCTGTGATTCTTATTGGGTATTCTCAATTTTTCTGCATGAGATTCACAATAATAGGGTTAAAGGTGAGCATCACAGAAATTGGATTGAAGTAGAAATTTCTTTGATGTGTTTCAGAGTTTAAAAAACCAAGAAACTTGGCACACAGACTGAGGTACTTGTCCTGCCTCCTATATTTCCTCTGATTACACCTTATTTATCTTCTTATTTACTTCTGAGTACTACCTGCTGAACTGATAGAGCTTGGCAGCCTTGACTCTCTGTAGAGGAATTTCAATGGAAATAACTGAACTACAAAGTTATATCTCAATGTCATAGAGCTTGGTCCTTGTCCTTCAGTATTCATACACGGTACCCATTTCATTGTTTGGTATGTAATTAAAAAGGGCCAGCAATTGTCCTAAAAGGTATCTCCTGTGACGATGTTCTGGTCTGTGCATTGCTAACTTGAATACACACCATCAAAATCATTTCATGGGCCAACAAAAGTCATTTTGCTGTCATCTGTGTTACTACTGTAATAATTATGATTTTTATTAGAAACCAAAATGACTTTAATATGACTCTTTTATTGGAATATAAATACTGAGAATGTCTATTTCTAGCCATTATTCTTTCTATTTAGTACATTGTAAAATATGGCACATACATTTTCTATTTGATATATGTTCTATTTTATCTTCCTGTCTGTCAAATTTAACACTATCATCTCACCTTTTGTCAGTCCTGCTTCTGGACAAATCGTCCTATGAAAAATTTTAGCTATATGCCACTCAACAAAACCAAACCAACAGGTAGCATCATGCTAACTTAATTTACTTACACAGCACTGACATTTAATGAGAAAAAATCAATCTTGTGTTTTATGATGCACTACACAGTATCTCAAGTGACTTCCATTCTGAAAAGCCAGTAAGATGTTTTGGTAGAGGAGTTGAGACTTCCTTAAATAATGAAAAGCAGGCCCATGATCCAAACTGTTTGCATTGTTCATGTATTAGAACTATGTATTCTAAAGTTGTCTTCATGTCGAGTTGAAGTAGTACATGAGAGGTAATGAGATGTATTGATATGCCAAATAATGACTTTTGGATGATCCAGCGTTCCCCAAACTGTTTACTCAGTTACCATCAGTTCTGTGATTTTTGAGTGCTGGCAGTCCTTGCCATCCTTGCCACTGTAAACATTCTTGCAATATAACTATGACTTAAATATTAAGTGTCAGTTTGGCCCTTTGTACTTCACCTGTGGGCAAATCAAAAGCAGAAACACCAGATTTTTCTCTTTGTTTAGATTGCTAAAAAAAATAAAGCATCAACTGCCAACACAGCTAGGGTGGGATGAATGATGACAGAATGATAAAAACAATCTCCTTTCCCTCTATCTCATCGATGAAGAAAAGGCCTTTCAAAAGTCCAGGAACAGGGATAGGAAGTTAAGAGCAGCTGCTCTGACCTAAATATGAGCTACCTGGTTCTATATGGTTTACAGTGATCAATCTAGTATGTTGATTGGTGTTAATGTTTAACAGTTTTTCTCCATTGGGTAAACATGAGAGTCACTCTGAGCTGGTAGTGGTTGTGTGGGTCTTTCTGTCTCAGGTCTTGTGGATTCAGCAAACCCTACATTTTATTTTCACTTTCCCTTTCACTGAAGTGAAACCTGTGTGGCTGCAACTCTGCAAAATCTTGCTGATTATCACCGTGTACTTTTGTTGCCTTAGATAGCTGATGTTGTCCATGGGGTTGGTTTTGTGGTAAACACTTCTTTTCACATTGTTTTTTCTTCATTCTTCCCTTATCCCAAAACGGTCTCAACAAGATCTAGGAACTTGGGTATAAACATGCTGTGATCATTGGCCATTTGGATGCTCTTGATCACAAATGTAGGAAAGCTGGGTTTTTTTGGTTGGTTGGTTGGTTGGTTGGTTGGTTGGTTGGTAGCGTGGATTTTTTGTTGTTGTTGCTTCTTCTTCTTTTTTTTTTTTTGCTTTTTTTTTGTTTTTTTTTTTTTTTTTTTAAATGCTAGCCATTACTAATAGGTGTGTCCAGAGTAGCTGGAAAATGACTGATTGACAAAATTCAGAAATTTATGTTAAACTCTAACAAGGAACTAAATTTCTTTCCAGGCTTTGGAGTCTAATGGGTCATTGCTGTTTCCAAGAGTGAAGGTTCCAAAAGTCTGTCATGCAATATGGGATACAACGTTAGATTATCTGAGCACATTAGTGACATGTTAGCATTTTACATTTTATTCATGTCTACCTTAAGTTCCAACAGCAGAGTCCCCACTGCCCTGCAGGCCATGCAAGCTGAATGAATGTGATTGATTATTCTAGTTATATGGGACAAAGTACAGTTTCATGACATTTAACATAGGTGGAATGTTGGTGTGTACCATTGAATAATAAGTTTAAATATAGTTTGCTGAACCAGCATTTGGAGTAGCTTTTAAAAGCTGTCATTGACCAGCAAGAATAAAATGTCAATTGCTACATTCTTAATGTTTTCATAATGTCGCACAGGGGTGTAAAGAGGCATGCATATTTTATCCTTTTATTCTTTCATTCTGTTCCTTTAAATCCTAGTTACATGATAAATGTTCACGCTCTAGTTTGCATAAAACAAAGCTTGGTTTCAATCTTTTAGCCAATTGCAACATCTGCCCAACAAGGTTTTTCCATTTTGTATACAGGCTTCCCTGAAGATATAAATATGGTCTTCCTAATAAACACATTTGAAATGTCTCCAGAGAGAGAAGCTTCCATAGAGGGATTAGGATGTGGCATTACAAGACCCACTAAAAATGTATGATTTACTTTAGCATGAGAGATGGAGCTCACCATGACTTTGATATAAAGCTAGAACCAAAAGGAGTGTAAATAAGAGCAAAATGTGGTTTCTGATCTTTTCATAGTAATAGTGCCTTAAAACTAGAAATGCAAGAGATTCTCCTTAATGTAATGAGACATACTTGTGAGCAATGCTTCCATGAGCCTGGGGAGTGGGAGCACAGACAAGCCGTTCTGTCTTTTGGTATAACAAGGGGACATCCTGTCTTTTCAGATGAAGTGATCCTTTATGATACTTAACATGGAAATAAAATATGTGAAAATAAACTGTAAAAAGTACTAGGTCTCTTGATTTTTAAATGTTTCCTTGGTAGTGCAGTCTGCTAGAGTGCGACAGGGCAAGTGTTAGGAAGCTCTTTAGAATCTCAGTTAATCCATCCAAGACTCCTTACTACCTTTAGTTTAGAATAATAGTAAGATCTTAGTGGTTTGGGTCTGTTTCACACTTGACTGAGCCAAGGTTAAACTTTCTGATCCAGCCAAAGCACTGTAAAAGCAACTGTGACCTGTTTGGTTTGCCAGTTACAGGGTGTGAATGGGAGTGTGATTCTGGTCTCCTATACACTGTAAGTTTTGCTGTAGGACGTTGTTGTGTATTTTGTAAGCCTGGACAAGAAGGTATTAGTATAATGAATAAAAATAAATGACATAATCGTCTTTTTTGTGGAAAGTACAGTTTTAGGGTCATAAGACAGCAAAATTTGGTACAGTTTACAGCACCAGAAGTACTGATGCAACGCTTAAGATTTTTTCTCTATGATTATGCTACTTTTCTACATGCACTTTACACTTCTTTATTCATACTCTGTGCGTTTGAAATATGTCATATTTTTAGAGAACTTGCTGATATAGAGTCTAAAATTAGAAATGTATCTCACTGAAAAGCAAGCTTTGATACCTACCTAGAGATGCCATCACTGATGTCATGCTCAAAAGGGGTGACTGGTGGTTGTGTATTCACAGATCCCAAAGCTGAAGCCACACATTGAATCTCGGAAGTGTTTTTGAGGTGTGGTGCCCAGGAGGCTTCATAACCTTAGTGTTCTCTAAAATTACATTTCCATAATTTAGAACAGATTCAGATCTGTTCTAAATTCAAGATGGTGCCAGAGAAGGTAATACTCTGTAGTTAATAGGGTCATAAAATCATGGTCTGTCTATTTTATTTTTTTTCTATATAGGTACATATGTTATTTACGTATCAGTCATAGTTAAGTGCAAAGTCAATGTTTATCACTATTTCTAGGTGAAGCTACTGTTTGATAGTACTGATTTGGCCTGAATGCAAACACTAGCTCTGATTCCACTTTGTCATTGAATCCTACTCTAACTGAAATTTTAAAAGAGTTTTTCAGCCTACAAAGACTTCTCTGAAAAGCAACTATTGGAAAGCCTGAGCATGAAATTAATTTCATCAGGTCCCTTGCAGTTTTATACATTAATGATCTGGTCACTTAACTCAGGGGAATAGTAATGAAAAATTAGTGCATTCACTTCTAGTGCATTGGTTTACATCTGGTCAGGATAGTAATAGAACTTTTTCCATATAATTTGGTGATTATTTGATAATCTATGTTAAATAAGTTAAAGATTTCTTTGTTCCTGCAGATCTGTTTTGTCCAGATCTTCAAATGCACTGAAAGGATTTGAACTCAGTGTAATTTTCTGTAAAGCACTGTAAAATGTTTTTAAAGGAAATAGGTCCATCACCCCTTAGATTAAATGTACTGATGCATACTAATATTAATATCAATACTAATATAATAATAAAGAATCTTTTGTGGTGTCTTCATATTTTTTTGGAGCAGCCAGGCTGTATGTTATATATCTTGATTTAAGAACAAACTCTTCTATGTAAGGCATTAGTAGAGCTGAGTGTTTTCTCAGGAGCTCAAATTGCTGAAACTGATCCTGATGGTAAGGATACTCAATTATCTAAATTTTATCCTACTGTTTGTTGAGAAGAAATGTCAAAGGGTTGAAGGAAATTTTGATGAGCAATTCATGTTAAAAATTTAACTGTGGAAGCATTTGCTGTTGAACTGAACACTATTTAAATAAATTGGAACTAATTACATTTGAGGATGTATTTTATAAGTCCAGAAAAAGGCTGGTACTTAAAAGTAAGACATCCATCTACTGTTGCCTTCCATTAGAGCTTAGGCATCTAATTTCTAGCTCAAGATATCAGAGACAATGAATGTCTAAAAAAATCATGACTGAATATATGAGAACTTTTTTGAGCAATGTTGCTACAGAGAAGGTCTCACCAATACTCAGTTGAAAACATCCATCTTTATTTTGATCGTCCTTGATAAGCACAGCCAGCTCTCAGAGTATCAGAGCCAGTCCAAACAAGCATAATAAAAATATGTACATTGCCCAGAGTATCAGTTTTCCTATATGCCAAGTTTTGACGTAGTATTAGCGTTCTTCCTACCAATAGCTCTCTCATGACAGGTTGGACAAACTTTCAAATATCAGTGAAAGTGTTACAATTTTTTTTTCTTTTTTTTTTAACCAGTGCAATGTTTCTATCTTGATATGTTGTGAAAAAATGGATCAGTAAAAGCTACCATTTCTCCCATGTGCTAACACTATTATAATGAAGTAACATATGGTGAACTCAAATACTGAACATTTTTACATGAGTTTGTCATTGATAAGAGCCATCAATTGAAAAGAGACAATGAATTAAAACACTCCTTGTCAGAGACATGAAAAGATTATATGTTCATAATGAACTAAATGTATAATGTGGGATTTCCACATAGCTGTGAGTATCTAATTGAGAATATGAAATCTCTACCATCTTGCTCAAACCATTATGTTCCAAGCTCATCAAAATGGGACATTCTTCTGGTTTTAACACGATTTATGCAAACATACATTAAATTGATGCCATGACTTGGATGGCAAACTAAAACCACTACAAATACCTAATGTCAAATTATAATAACAATCTAAACAACGTCATTATAATAAGTCTAATGATTTTTTAAATTTGGTCTGATTTTTAGGTCCTATATATTTGTCAAACAGAAAAGAAAAGAAAAAACAAGTGTGTTTCTTAATTCTGGCTTCTTGCCAGCAAAAGGTGACACAAATATTAGGTATTGTAGATCTAGGAATACTGTCTTGATAATTGAGGAATGAAACAAACTTGGTGACAACCTAATTTACAGATGCTGAATTAAAAAAAAAAAAAAAAGCATTAAATTCACAGCATGCTGCTGTATACAGTCCATCCCTCTTCCCAGAGGCTATCTATTTTTTAAAATTCAGTTTCACCAAGTAGATTACCATGTACCTTACCAATGTACACGCACAATATACGTATTTAAGCACATCCTATTGGTAGGTATGTTATGTTGGCTCTTGCCAAGCTGGGCCCGTGACAAGCCCGCAGAGCCGTTCACATTTATCATCTGCCAGAGCTGAAGCGCGTCCGGCGCCGTCCACCTTAGCGGGCCGTATCAGCGCGGATCCCGGGGCGCGCTGTCCTAAAGGGGACGAAGCGTGCGAGGAGCCCCGCGGGCGGCGCGGGGGAGGATGCTGGGCCGCGCCGTGCCGGGGAGCTCGCCCAGGGCTGCCGGGTTGCTACAGCAACCGGGGCTCTGTTTGTACATAGCAGGAGCAGCTGCCTGCCTCCCTCCCTCCCTCCCTCGCTCCCGGCCGGCTCGGCTGCGGCAGGGCCGGGCCGGGCGCTCCCTGCGCCGCGGGGCCTTCTTTGGCACGGGAGACCTGACCGTGAGGACATGCCCTGTGCTTGGAGAGATCAAGTCCTACTGAAAGAAAAAGGCTGCCATCTGAAACAGTAGCACTCTCTCTGGTATTGTGCTATCTGCGTATTTGTCTTTTGAATTTGTAATTTGTTTGGGTCTTTGTGTACCAGAAGGTTTGGGTTAGTGGCCCTCTTATTTCAAGGCAGAAGAATGTAACCAGAACTTGTGCGTGAGGACCAGCAGTATTACAGGTTAACAGCAGAATATAATAGGAATTCTCCTCATTCTGTAAACATCTTTGAAGATACTGTCTTTAATTCAGTCCTTTTTACTCTACCATTCACATGATTTAAGAATAGATAAATAGGAAGCAAAACCCACTAATATTTGTTCATGAAAGATGAATATTCATCACATTTATATTAGCGTAGGCCTTGGAGAGGTGTTCTTCAAAGCAGATTTGAAGAAGATCACCACAAAGTTGAGTGCCCTTTCATAGCATGTGAACCTCTATCAGTGGCCAGAACATTCTTTTCAGAAAATGTGACTAGATAAACATAGATTAGAAGGAGAAAAGAAACTCATAGCAAATTAGCTCTCAGACAACACTGTCTTTTTCATGTAACAATTGTTGTATGTCAAAGCCTGTAGGGTTAGGTCAGCAGCCCTAAGAGGGCTGACAATAATTGAATAATCAGATTGAAAATTTGTTGACTATTTGCATGTACAACATTTGCATGTATAGTATTTGCACAAGTTTAACAAGTTTCCCTAGAGACATAACCTCAAAGTGACCTTCACATATTTTTACCTTTCCTTCACTGTATGAAGCACCAAAAAAAAGGAGAAAGTTTATTAATTTTTTTCAGTTTTAAGAGCTGGAGACAGCAATGGGAAATTCTGAGGATGTGACACCAAAAGAAATACAGATTATGAATGTTTCTTTAAATAAAAGGCTTTCAAAGCCATGGTAATTTAGTGGTAAATGAAAACCTAACTGATAATTTTTGGGATTCTTCTAATTTTCAAGAACAAAACTAAACCAAATTAAAATTACATTGAATGTTCCTGATTATGATTTCATTACAATCATGTATGGAGAGGAAGATAGTGTACCCCTCTACTGAAGTAATACTGTTCCAGCTATAAAGGTGCTTGAGATCTCAAATGTGAAGGTAACAGCACAGCAAAAGATGATAATTTATCTGAGGTTTCACTTGAAAATCCCAACTTTTCTGAGTAACACATAGACTCAGATACCTAGTCTACTCACAAATGAGATCATTTGAGCCTTACATTCTAGCGAGCTGAGACTGGCTGAGAAAGATGCTTAAAATGTATTGAGAATCTCATAGTGAACTCTGTCTTAAGAGGAGGAATTGAGACCGTGAAAGTCAAAACTATACCTCTCAGATGTTTCTGGTTCCTGTCTTGCTCTCAGTCTTTTGATGATGCTTGCTGTCCCTTTGAGATTACTGGTTTCCCTGAACCTGACCGACCAATTTTTTTTTTTTTTTTTTTTTTTTTGCGTGGAGGATGTTGGACTTCAATAGTGCAAGATTCATATCTATTTACGCTCACAAGAGGCAAGTAAAATATTGTATCTTTTTAAAATAAAAATGTTGAAAATGGTCTGGTTATACTCACTTCTCTTGTTTTATCAACCTGCTCCTACCATATTTGTGATATACCTCCCACAGTGATTTTCTAAAGATATGAGTGAATAGCTGATGACAACATATCTAAAGGTGACATTGTCCCAAATTTTTGTTTCTGTTAAAAGTCCTTTAAGTATAAGGACTATATAGCAGGGGGTTTGTGTCAATAGTGGTGCTTTATCTATGAGAATGGAATCCCTAGTCAACTAATCTGGGCAGAAAGTGGATCGAATCAACAGGTTTGTAACTTTACTTGTACAAGAATTTTCTCCTAAGAGACAATCTTTTCCTATAAAAATTTAGAGTGAAATATTAATGATATTTTTAGTAATATCACAGCCATGGCTAAAGAAAGCAACAATGAACAGTCAATCAGGACAAGATAGGTTTGAGGACTAAAGGCTGTCTTTTCCTGCAGATATTCTATAGGGTTTAAATTATTTTCCTGTATTAATTATTTTATTTTAATTATTACCATACTTGTTTTAGAAATTTACATATAAAATTTGTTGACTGTGCTCTTGATGTTGAAAACCAGTTAGGGAAAAAAAAGAACACTTCATTTAAAACTGAAGAAAATGCATTCTTCACGAGAAGTTCACCCTTCAGCAGCTCACTTCATTTTTTTGGCAAAGAGAGGCAAATTCTCAAGGCAAACCTACTGGCCCCATCCTAACAAAGAGAGATTAGCCCAGGACATAATTTACAATGAGGTTTCACATTAATATTACCTCATTATTTTTTAGCAAAGGTATCATAGAACAGCTCCATCTATGATCTGCAATATTCTAAATTATTAAAACCCAACAACAAGTACTGGAGTAAATGAACTAAGTTCACATCACCATCCATTATACTTCGGTTTTAATCACACAGGTGAAACTCATTACCCTGTGAAGGGAAACACAAAGCTTCCTTCAGTGAAGTACAACTGAAATGGAACTTAATCTGTATATTAGTGGTGGTTTTTTTGGGCCATCATCCTACATCAAAGTGAACTTGAAATAATTTGTTAGTTCACAATATTCTGTAATTCCTGGGGGTGTGGGGGGACAAATTATTTTAGTCAGTTCTAGTGAGAACAACTAAATTCTTGCATTAGAAGCTGTAGATGGCGTGTGCTTTAGACTGGAGGAGAAGCCCCTTTAATGAAATATGGATTCTGATGTTCAGCCTTGTTTTTAAACCCCATTCCCTGTATTAATTATTAATTATCCATACTGAAGTGGATGCAGTATATTTAGACCACAGCTGCCAGTAACCAAATTTCAAGTGGTTTTCTGGTTTCATATTTTTGTAGGATAATATGCTGCACTCAGAGGGGTAAAAATAAGTAAAAAACTCCCACCCCACATAAAAGTAATTCCCATACTGAAATATTAAAGCAGAAAACAGGTACAGTGACTGTCTGAATGGCTCTTCACCTCTGAGAGAGAAATGATGGGAAAACAGGGAGTTTTCAACCCCACAATGGGGAAAGGAGAAACAAGGAAAAATACCCAAACTATCCATTGCTCTTAGGAAGAGAAAATAATTGTCATCATGAGTAAGAATAGCAAAGGGATTCCCTCCCTGCTCCGAGAGGAGACAGAAGGGGAAGGGAATTCCTGCTCTCCATTGGGAAAGAACAGAAGGGAAGGGAATTCCCTTTGTTGCATTTATGCTTTGAGCTCCAATTAGTCTTGAATGTTTTGTACTCCTGCTAACATCAAAGCAGTTCTGTACATCAGGCAAAACTTGCTTTCCTTGAGCTGAAGAAAATCAGTCTTGAAATTCTCATGGAATGTATGGATTTATGTCATTGCTGTCATGTGGCCAGATGCAGTCCATAACTTTTAAATACAATCTAAAAGGGTTGGTTGCTTTAGCCTCAGGCTTGGAGAGATTTCTGTTACAGCTTAAGATTTGTTTTTCTATGATTTAATTGTCACTTCAGTTAAAGGGCAAGCAGCAGAGGTGCCAGTAGAGCAGCAAAAAGAGCCAGGAGCAACATATGGGACTGAAATTCCTTATAAAGTAAGGATCCCATGAACACAGTTGCCTGCAGGAGGAAGGTTGCATAAACAAATATTTAACAAGGAAAAACACTGAGGTCTTTGCAGTAATCATACAAATATCCAAAAATAGATAATGAAGACATATAAAGCACACAGTTTCCCTGGTGTGCTGCAGCCCATGCACACATGCTTGAAATTGTGTTGATAATGCCTCTGTTGTAAGGAGGTTTTGAGCTTTGTAATTCTAGTTTAGGATGAGGAGGGGGCAGTGGTGGCTACTGTGACATTCCAGAAATCCACTTGGCATCCTACTTCTAAGCAAGGTTAGCTCTGACTAATTTTTCTGAATGGTTTGATGACTGGAAAAAGTAGCAACTGATCAGATGCTATTGTGATCATGTCGCAAGGGAAAGGTTACAATGTTCAAAGACTATTCTATACATATTTCATTGGTTAAAAGGTTGAATTTCTTATCCTAAAGGAACATCAGGACTTTCTTATTTCTCTTACCTTTATCTCCTTACTTTATGTGCAAAGGTAATGCTAATTAATGCCTGGATGGAAAAATCAGATAGTGTATCACCAAAGAGAAAAGAAAACTTGCATTGGTAATTTCTCAACTTTCTGCCCAATTTTGACTTAAAGTATGTGGATGCCACAATCACCAATTAAATTGGGACTTGTTACAGTGAGCTGGAGACTCAAGGAATTTCAGATGTACATAATTTGCTGTACAGTTCCCAGAAGATACAGGTGTCATCTCCACCTACAATGGACAATATATTAAATAACACTTAGCATAGGCAGAAGAGTTTGTTTTAAAAAACTGCCTGTAACTAGGTTGTGGTCATAGCAATCCTTATAAAGGACAGTAGGGGATGGAGACTAGGTGTTTGCTTAGAAAAAACAAGTTTCTAGTATATGTACATGTGAACAGTGTAAGTGTTTTGACCTATTTTAATTTGTTTCACCTGTGTTTGAAGTAATGTGGGGAAATCACCTGCTCACATTGCCTTTCCTCAAAGTGAAGACTTCAGATAAGAATGCCAAATATGTCACCCTTCTATAATTTATCAAAATGCCTTTTTTTTTTTTTTCCCCTGATTCTGCCTGAAGAGCAACCTCTGTCTGACAAGCTGTTCCCAGGGTAAATAAGGAAATGCATGAAAAAAATCTGGGGGAGTTACCAAGTCTGATCTTATCTTTGTGTCACTGCATTTTAAGGCACTGAAGTCGTAGAGAAGAAAACACTTGTAAACCAAATTGTAATATTGTTTTTCTCTCCTTGAGATATAACTGACATAGATGTGTTTGAGGTTTTTTTACATGACAATTTGCTGGGTGTTCATACCCGATCCTAGTTGTGAGTGTGAGTGTGACATGATCACTGAAAGAACTCTCTTTTTTTTTTTTGTAATTTTTCAAGCATAAACTCAAATACGTAAGAAAGAGCTTTCAAGAGTTTCATTAAACATTTATAAGTGCCACAGCAATTCTCTGAATTAAATTTATTTTTATGCAAGGAAGTATGTTTCACTGCAGTATTTGTAAAATAAACTAGTGGCCCATTGAAAAGATCATATCTTACATATTTTAAACAGTATTCCTCCTACTGTCCTAATTTCCACTTGGCTCAAAACAAATGTACTGAAAATTGAGCTGAAACAGGCTCACAGTGTTACTGCAGGTTCAGGGAAGAATACATGGGTGAGGGAAAGAGAAAATAACCTCTGTGACAAAAAATAACATCCACTAATGCTGAAGCTGGGGGAAAGTAAGTATTCAAAATTTTTCTAAATGTCACCCAAGTGACCCTTGCTACATAGTTTAACCATTAATATGATCAGCCAAGAATATAAGTTTTGCAATTAAGGCAAAATAATATCGAGACCATGGGAGGAATACCTATAATCCTGCTAGGGAAAAATGGATGAAAAGGAAAAAGGAACAGTAATGCTAGAGCAACAGAGTTTCAAAATGCAATGTATGCACCTTCAACAGGAAAGCAATGACAAGCAGAGGAATAGCTCTTCCTGCCACTTCATTTATGGAAAGCCACTTGCTGTGAAGTAGTTGGGATCTGAAAGGTGAAGTTTGCTACACGTAGATACCGAAAAGCTGCTTGCAAGGAATCGGTATGGCACAACAGCCTGGAACCAATCTTCTCACGCCCACCCTAAAGTGCTATTTACAAGCAATTCACCCACTGCAATATGGTTATTTGAATGCAACAGAGGACATGGGAAATGTGTATTTTGCTAGAGAAAAGTGACATTGCCAGGTCCCATTACAAATCTCTTAATAGATTCTGTAATAGTACAGAAGGCAGGTCAGAGCAGCCCTCTAAATTGAGTGAAAATAGTCTAAGCTCTGAGAACAATCCAGCTGGCTGGCCCAACATTGTTCCAAGAAGTCGTAGCAACCATTGGTGCTGGCACAGCTCAAACCATTCATTAACACTTGTAGTATCTCAGTTGGCGATATCATAGACCAAGTTCTTGGGAAGCTGGACTGTGACACAAGACAGCTGTTACTCAGGATAAAGGTGGTACATGGGCTGAATTCATCAGTGTTAAACTACATATTGTCGGAAAATGAAATGCACAGATGAGAGGGGAAAACACTGCAGACACAGTATATGATTGCCAAAATTCATCAGCTGTTGCAGAGAAAATGCATTTGGTTAACTTACGGTCCACTAACTTTTGGAAATAAAGTTAGATTTTGCATTCCTTAGTTTCATTATGTTTATACAGCCACAAATTGTGGCTTACCTCCCAGGGTCTCTGTCTTGACCTGATTATTATTGATGTTGGTGTTGAAAAAGAAAATTGTCATGACTGTTCATTAAAATGTTCTCAGTGACTCTAGCAAAGACCACAGGCTGTTGTGCCAGTTGTTAAATGTAGAATTATTCACCCATTTTACAATCATTTATTAAAGCTCTATAATCAAGAGAAGAGAGAGGAAAAAAGAGAGTAAATTTTTGAAAGCACATAGATTTAAGGAAAGATCTTGAGTTCACATTGCTAGAAAGAGAAGTTTCATGCGTACAAAACTACTGCTGGATAATCAGGGAATATCATTAATACTTGGTTAAGGGAGAAGACGTTTTGAGAGTAAGAATACTTTGGCTACATTTTGCCATCTGGTTAAGAGGAGTCAGATAATACAAAAAAGTCAGGGTAATATAAAAAATTAACTGAGATTCTTGGATGGCAGGTATCAAGCAGTTTAATACCTGTGCTACAGTTACTACTCGTTATGCTTCTGGATGCTTTTACAAAGCTTGTCCTGAGGCCCTGTCCACATGAGTTCAAATGTGCTAAAAGCTGTCAGACTTCTCCTTCCAATTTTGTATATGCAACTTCACCATCATATAGAGGGCTGATGAGCTGAACAATGTACTACTATGATACAGTCCTACAATTTTTGCATTGTTCTTTGATATTAGGAGCCAATCTCTCAAAATACCAGGAAAATAGAAATGTGCTTTATTTCTAATTTCTTCCCAGCTAATCCTTGTGCCTGGTTATGCCCAACCATACCCTGAAGTAAAAGCTGAGAAAAGCATTCCTGTACTACAGAAACCATGTTCCTTGACACAGACAGAAATGGCTTGTAAGAATCATATAGATACCTCTTAAATACCCAGGCACAGAAATACTGGCAACACTGCCATATTATGAAACATACAGTTAGGTAGTAATCTGCTTTTCATATGATTTTTAAATGTGGCACAGAAACAGTAATCCTCTGGCTGTAATAGAGTATTTGGTGTCTGTTGTGCTTGATGTTGCATAATGTGAAAGGGTAAATATAAAAGATCAGAATATGGCCAAGATTAAGGTGTGTGAGAATAATGTTTCAGAGTCTAGACCTCAAAAAGAATGAAAATGAGCTGTGTAATGAAATGTATCTAAGCTGGCAAATGAGGAAAACATGGTTAAAAGTAAGTCTTATGTATAAGTTGACTGAATTAAATACTGCTTGAGAGTTTGAGGAATAACTTTTTTTTAAAAAAATATTTAAAGAATATTCTTATTCCCTGATTCAAGTGTTTTCAGTCCTTTCCAAATGGATTAATGAAGACTGCCAGGGAGAAGTAGAAATTGCCATTAAAGTCTAACAGGGAAGGTTTACCCCCTTTATTCAGTCCACTTAAAGTGGGTTCATGGTAAACAATTATAAAAAAAAAAGAAAAAAATTTAGAGGGACAGGTTCTGATAACATTTTGATACTGCAGTACATGGCAAGATTTTAACCAAAGGTAAATTTCATAATTATGGAAATGTCTTTCAAAAGGTACCTTGGGATTTAAAAAAAAAAAATTGGAGCACTGAAACTAAAAAACAGAAGACATTATCCAACTGCAAGTTATAGTTTAAAAAATAGAAATAGAATCCACATATATCAACATGGTTTTTAGTCAGACTTAAACAAACCCGTTCATTACATTCCCTTCCTGTTAGTGCTCTTGCTGATGATGGTGGCACAGATGAGAAGTTAGGTGGCAATATCCTTGTGAGATGACAGAGAACCCTCCAAACATGCCTGCCATGATACATCACTAATTCAGTACCATCAAATTTCTAGCTTGTCACTTTTCCAGACATGATGTTTTATTTCAAATCAGTCTACTTATTTGTTCTGGTTTTCGGTTAGATGTTGGGTTTTGTTGGTTTGTTGTTTTTTATTTGGTTGGGGTTTTCTCCTTTCCAGATACCTGACATTTTGACTAAGTTCTAAGAAAAAAAGTCACTGTCATAAGTAACATCTGGATGGGGATTATCTGGCACTCCAGTCAGCATGAAGAAGCAAAAAAGTGACTAAGCAAATAACTGCTCTTTTAATCTTGTGTGCACCCTGCTGTTCACGGCTGAGTGGCTCTACCCCATTTCCCCACGTCATTATAATTCACTATCAGCCGTCTTCAACTTATCCTGTGCTGCATGCCAGTAATGGCAGCTGAGAGCAGGTCTGTCTGGGACTCCGCTTGTGTTCTATTGCTTTGCTGCATTTTGTTTTACTAATGGATTTCTTCCCTGCTAAATTTGTCTGTGGCTTTAAATGTGAAAGTTACAGAGAAACTGTGCATTGAAAAGGCTTTTATTGTGTTTTGTGCTTGCTAGTCAGTAATCCATGCATTCCCTGTAACAGATCCTCACCAATGCCTTCCTCTCTGGGTGTTTTTTCAGATAGACTCAATTTCATATCTGAATTTCTTCATTGTATTTATTTTATTTTTCAAACTTAAAATTATCTGAAGTTAAACAGAACACAAATTAAGAAAACAGAATCACATTTGAAGTTAAAACATAGTAGAAAACTGTATTCTGCTTGCATATTCCCAGTAAAGTCAAGGACACTACACAAGCAGAAGAAAGTTCAGAACAGGCTTTGATCCATAACTACTGCTATTGTGCAAGGGGATTTACAACTTTTTTAGCTGCTTGGTGTAAGGACACATGACACTTGCTTCAGTGGGAGATATCTGGTTCATTAAACTTAACAATTAGCCTCAAGAAAATCTATACATTGGATTAGTTAAATCATCTTTTGCAGATACAGAAGTGCTCATTAATTAGTAGCAGGAATAATTTGAGCTTTACTGCAGTATCAGTCAGGATTAAATGTTATATAATTTATTCATTAGGCAACACAATTATGCTGCAGTTAAAAAAAAAAAGATTTCTGTAACCAAGCAACACAAAGGAAAATATACAGCTATGCTTTATACAACAGCAAAAGAAATTATTACAGATGATACAACTAAGAACTTAGGCCATTAAAAGGGAAGGTGTGTTAGGGCTTTCTTGCTACAATTTCGTTGAATTGAAGCCGTCTTGAATATTTGAGTATCTCCATCAACATGTTTCTGTTCTTTCATATTTGCAGGGGTTAAAAGATTACTATAGCAATTTATTTTCATTGCCTCACAAATCCCTCACTGCAAAGTAAAGAATAATTCTTTTAAAAACCAGAATATGAGGAAAATTATTTCACCAGTGCACTATACTGGAAACTTATACAAGGATACAAGTAATGTCTACTCTAGTTCAAGATTATCCGGCAACATTAGAAAAGTAAAGCATCATAGGTATTATAAGAGGTTCAGGTACATTTTGATCTTCACCTCACTAATAAGCAAAAGCAAATAGGGGGATTCCAAAGCAAAGCATCTCCTTCATTTTTCTAATCCCAAAGTTAAAAGTACGGAAAAAATGCATCAGTCTCAGTTCTGACAAGCCCTCTCCCAGCCTGTCTTTTTGATTTTTAAATACCAATTCAAGTTAGCTTAATATGTACTTGCATGCAGTTTTTAACCCCAGTTCTAATTTCTGTTGAACTAATGCACACATCTGGGACAATTTTAGTGAAGTGGAGTTGCTGCAAAGACACATTCAAATCAGAGAGATGCCGACTGAAAAAGGCCAAAATACACTTGGGTATCTTTAGTTTTGGGGTTAGATTGCAGAATAATATTTTAAAATACTTTCTACTATTTGCAATAAAGGTATCAGAACTTTGCAGGCTTTGATTAGAACTGCTAGAAAGTGCTTTTGAGCTCTTGCCTAAGAGCTGGAAAGGCATTAAGTTTTATTCTCAGTTTATCCGGTCACAGCAAAAGGCCTAAGTGACTTCAATCTGTGTTGTATGAGACTAATCCTTTCAATAGGTCTCAGTTGCATGTGTCTGCACCTAACAAAGTCTATTATGAAACAGTTTTTCTAGGAAATTTGAAGGAAGAAATGTAACAAGTAATTTCAATCACAGTTGTAGTTAGTTAGTAAGGAACCAAACTTCTTTATGGATTTGGGTTTTGCTGTTTGTTATTCCTCTGATCTGCCTGACTGCCTGCTGGCATAACATCCTGAACACTTTGCATTTACAGTCCTCATATCCAAAGACCTACTTAGAAAGTATTGATATGGATTAGCAAGAAAACAAAGACAGTTAAGTCAGGAATCAAACTACGTGTTTTTGTGCATGTGTACAAATGTGTTATACCTACAGACCTTTGAAGCATGGCTTTAGTCTTATATCAGGGCTATATCAGAGACCACTCTGACACTCAAGAGCTGCCAGAAACCTGGCATCCAGCTGTAAAAACTCTTTACACCTCTCCTTTTGGACAGCACTTTCCACAAGCATAATACAAGATGCTTATAGAGAATCTAGACAGCTGTGTTGACCTAAGGGATCCTGTCAATTATAACAACGTTATAAATGGCTTTATGATTTTATTTTTTACCAAATACATTGGATGAGAAGGCTACTGCATTAATTTTTGTTGTTGTATTGT
>WEKY01060445.1:0-35136 GCA_013390045.1 Picathartes gymnocephalus | reverse complement strand
GGGTTCTGCTAAGCTGGGGCTTTGTGGCTCACTGCTCCTCAGGGCTTCTCTGGGAAACAGGTACCCAGGGTCAGGGCTCAATCTCTGTGACAGACAGAAGCAAGAGCTGGAAACCTGCAGCACAAAAGAATGTGCATTCTCTGTAATAGCACCTGAGTTCCAAACAGAGCTGCAGGCTGGTCCTTCCATTGAAAAAATTTTAAACTTTCTGTTCTCATACTTAAAAATCTACATAATTGTTTCTCTTTCCCTCATGCTTGCTCCCTTGACAGCATGAATCAAATCTCTTGAGAAAGCATTTGGGATGCTGTGAGTCATCCCAACCTCAGTATGCATGTTTTGATTGATACACTCACCTTTTCCCTTAAACAATCCTTTGTGGTTTTTTTGGTAGCATTATCACCTTTGTCTGATCCAGATCATTCATTCAGTGCATTTAGGCTTTCTTAAAAGCTCATAGTTGTTTTTATATGAAACAAAAAGAAATTATTTGCATGGAAGAAAATTACCTGAAGCTTTTTTTATGGTATCTGCATTAAGTGAAATAATAATGTAAACACATCACTGGTACCCTTCTCTTTCCCTCTATTTCATAATTCACTTGTTCAATTACATCCATAGCTAAACTGAAGGCTTTGGGGGCAATTTTCTGTTTTGATAGAGCACTCAGCACCTTTTGATGTTAAAAGGTAACTAATAGAAAAAACTTAAACATTCCAGTTAACTGATGTGTTTATAGACATCAGTGTACAGCAGGATTTAATATAAGAAAATGCAATAATTAATACAATTAATGTATCCATTTTTATTGATGTACAGATTCATGTTAACGTATTTCAGTATTATCACTTACAGTGGTAAACAAAAGACTCTATACATGATATACCAGTTTAAAAAAATGGCATTTCTGGAATTTATTAAATGGCCAAGAAAGCATATGTAAGAGGCTACAAAGTCAAATCTGTAAATTTCTGTTCCAAAGCTCAAGAGAAATAATTCTTAGCAGCACTGCTGAATGCTGCTCATTACCAAGAATTTCTTACCGGGTCTAGGTTCTTAAAAAGAAGGATGTCTTTGCACGCCTCCTGCAGTCTGTTTCTTTGATCATCTGTTTTGGGGTGAATAATCTGAGGGATATAATACGAAAGCTCTTAGAGTGATTATTGTATAATAGCACTAGCTGAAGGACTGAACTAATTCAACTGAGCATTTTATACAATATTTTGGCCATGATTCATAACTCTTTCATTTCAAAACCTTCAGGATTTGAATAAACACTCAATGATAAAATAGTATCACTATAGCATTAGCGAATGAAACACTGCTATATTTAAGCTCACAAAATATGTACACCTGTGGAATCCAGTTCATTTCTGCAAGCCATTCTGGACACCTTTATCTACACTACTGCTACATAAACATTACCACTGTCTAATCATAGTTGGGGCATGCATGTTTTATAAAAAACATTCAGCCATTTGCCATGACTACTTCCTAAAGAATATTTTGTGAAATAGTATCTGTGTTAAATTTATATCAGAAATTTCACAGAGTAAACAACAGACTTGACACTATCTGAGCGAGCCAGAGATTTACTAAATTACCAGTTTCCGGTTCACCTGAGTATTAATCAAGTTGTTGGAATCATATGCTTCAAAAGATATGCTACATATGGCTCTAATACTACAGGGTAACATTCTGGACAGTGTTACAAACCAGAAAATTAGGTAGAATATAAACAATTAAATGTCTCTTGAAAGTCATGCTATTTCATCTTAAAAGCTAAGTAAATGCCTTTAGAAGGGTGACACAAATAAAAGAAATAAATACAGTTCATTATTTATCACATTGTACCTTGAAAAATCTTAGCAATTTTACAGTTTAACTTTTTTTCTGCCGTATGAAAAAGGAAACTACTGCAGGATTATGAGGACACCAAGTAAGAGTTTTTAGAAACAGGTGCTCTCTGGGTAAATATAATTGCACAAAAATGTTTCCTTAACCATGTACCACAGGTTTGGTAATTAAGAATAATACATCAAATTCTACATGGGTGACTATTACAGAGAATTTTTAAATGTTCCTTTAACACAAAACCCCAAGAGATTACTAAAGTATATTATAATAAGGATGTTTTTGGAAAGGAATGGTAAAGCAGGTTACATTTTTCCTCCTAAATTTAGTGCCTGAGAATTGAAAAAGCATTTGACTCTAAGCATGAGGTACCCTAGATTCTGCGTCGTCCTCTTCCTCATCAGGATTGTAAGCTTCAGCACACACTGAAATAAAAGAAAAAGGATGATCTTAATTCAAATTACAGTAGTGTTTCACAAGATTACAGAACAGAAAATGTATTGTGTGGCACAGCAATAACACACAGTAATGTAACACATTCATACTGCTGAGAGGGTCCAGAGCAAGTCCAAACTGCTCCTCCATAGTTACCCCTCAGTAACAACTCCAAACTGCAGACGAAACAAAGCTACGCTTGTATCATTTTTGGATATGCTTTCCCTGTTTTGAAAGACTGCTAATATATTTACCAATTTCTCACCTAACTTGTTCTAAGTATCTCACCTTATGGTCAGGAATTCTTTTTCTGATGTCTAAATTAATTCTTTCTCTTATAATTTAAGCTATCCATATGGGATGCAGAGATCAGATCGTTCCCTTCATCTGTGTAGGTTCAAGGTGGTTTAGGGTGTGTTTCTTTGGTTGGTTGGTTGGTTGGCTCACGGTGTTTTGTTGGGGTTTTTCACATATTTGAAAACTTTTTGTTCCTACTTACCCTTTACTTTCAAGGCTAAATAATCCTGGTTCTTCATATTTTTTTTCCTTACAAGTCCTGTTTTTCAGCTCTCTATCTTTACTGCCATTCCCTGAACTCCTGGTAATTAGCTATATCTTTACTGAAATGTGATGCTCAAAACTGGTCCCATTATTTGAACTGAGCAGAATACTGAGAACACCAGATGAATTACTCCATACATTTTACAGGCTATATGTCTTCTTCATCCATCCATGCCTTCTTTACAACAGCTTGACTATGTTTATTCATGTAATATTTATAACATATATCATTTTCAAAACCCACTGCTTAACCATCTGTCCTGTGCCTGTCTATGGCTATTCTGCCCAAGTATAGTACCATACACTTACACCGGCTAAATATTACTTTATTTTCAAAGCCATTTCAAGATCATTTGCAATTCTAATCCTGTTCTCTGGCATCCTTCCAATTAATTCTCAACTTTGTGACAACTGCAAATTTAATAAGCATATTCTCTTAAACATAATCCAGATTATTGCTGAAAAAACATATTAGTGTCTAAAATAAACTCTTGTGGAATACACATGAGTGAAACAGCAGTATCTGCTTGGGGTTTACTTCATCCAACTAGTTGTGCAACTATATCCCATATTAACTTACATATATATATGCAACTTACATATAAATACTGCTTGATGTTCCCTAGCTTGCGTATAGGGGACTCTTGTAAGACAGCATTCAGAAGTTTCTTAAAATGAAAATGTAGGGCATCTGCTCCTTTTCTTTTATCCATAAATTTTAATCTCTTGTTAAAGGGTATTCGTTCCAACAAATCCATGCTGATTGCTGTTTGTTACTTTTCTCCAGGTATTTACAAAATGAATATTTGTCTGTAATTTTTCTAGGAACAAAAATGATCTGCAAAGCTGTGACAGGTCTCTTCCATCCATAGCTCCTCCCTCCTTTTAAGGATGTGTTTTACTATTTTTCTGGAATTTTTTTCACCCTCATCTTTGTTCTTCAGATTCTCAATGGTAACTGCTAACAGGGCTGAGACTAATTTAGAAAATTCTTCCAGTTTCCAAGTATAGCAAATCTGAGGCACAGCTAACCTGGGAACACCTAACACATTAACTACTGTCTGATTTGTCCTTTCTCTGTTCTAGGCTGTTTTCCATATACTCAAAATAACACTAGTGAAGACCAATGTGCTTCTGTTAAGCAGTAGAGCAACACTTTCCTGAAACATGCCCTCAACCAAAAATATTCGTCCAGAACAATTTCTGTTACTCCTCATGTACTTAATGTACACAATCTTTTCTTGTACACATTTTTGGTCTTGCCTTCTTTGATGTGTTTTGTTGCTTTTTTTTTTCTCTGCGTCTTTTGCTATTCTTGTGTATTCTGAATAATCCAAACTAGTCTTAATTTTGTACATGGATCCTTCTTGTGCTTGACATAAATGAGCTGCTTATATTTTAGACAGATTTTATTTTACTATGCTTTTTGTCCTTCTCCTGTGATGTCTCAATTCGCATTTTTTCTCTTTATAATTTTTCTTTGGGGAGCAAACAATTCTTTAACTTTTCTCTAGACTCCTTTCTGAAGAGGTTATGCCCACAGTCCTCTCATATCCCCTTGAAACCTGTTGTTCTAATTCTTTTGCCTCTTTCCCTTCCTGAAATCTGCGAGTTCTGTCATTGTGGGGTAATTCTCACTCAGTCTGCCTTTTCTCTCCCAATTCTTTAACAAATTCTCCCTTAGAGTTGGTTTCAAATACAGTTTCCCTTTAGATTGCTTTTCCCACTGTCTCAAAATTTGGTCGTGAGTGCATTGCAAAGCATGTTGGTATTCTCCTTCATTGGCTTTCAGCAGGTGACTGTTTATTAAAATCCCTCATTTTCACCATCACCTGTACCCTGACAATAAAAATCCCCACCTACTTGATCTGTTTGGTGGTCTGTGCAATGCCTGCATAACAAGGGAGCCCATGAGCTTTTTCCTATTATTATTATTACTCATAGAGCATCTGTATGTCCAACGCACTCTACAGCTGGGTCACAGCACAAATATCTGAACCAAAATATACAATAGCATCTTCCTCCTCCCTGTCCTCCCACCACGTCTTTGGTATGCCAGCTCAGTCACAGTGTTGCTCATGGATTAAGATTTGGTGTCCTCTTGTTTATTCCCCATACTTCCTATGTTATTATACAAACAACTTATGAACTAGTGACCAGGTAGACCCATCAACCTGTCATTACCACATCCAATTAAAAAGATTTCATGGTAAAGTATATCATTGCACGTATCAAGCAGAGTCCCAAAGGAAGTCTTGGTCCCCACTGTATCAGGCACTTAACTAAAATATCAATTTTATAAAACTTGGCATCTTCAACAACTTAAAGAAATTTGACACAAATCCCTCTGGAATTGAGATTCCTATCCAGTTTACTGAAAACTGGATTTGGTCCCAAATAATTACAAATGTCCACAAAAGGAAGTCTGCAATCTCTTGAACAACTATAATATTTTACCTCTACATAAACCAAATGTTCCTAATGACTGTTTAATGGTACTACACGTACTACAATCTTGTCAGAAATAAACTTCAGGGGATTTTATTTAAAGAGCAACAACAGCAACATGCCAAGTAAGCACTATATAACCCATCATAATGTAAATCCCCACTTTGTTTCAGCTGTGCCCCAGTGCACTATGTGTACGTGGGAGTCAACAATCTGTGTTACGGTACAGTGTGCTGCTGGGCGTATGGAGAGTGTGTCTCAACCTGAGGTGCAGGTACATCCTGTCCCTACCTCTGCATGAAAAGAGTTAAAACAAATCAGGAATTCTATCTCATAGCTTTGATACTGTTATGCCAGCACTGACAGATCTCAGAGAGCCTGGCTGAATATTAAATAGTCTTCCAGAACACAGAAAAGAAACCGAATTTTTCTCATCTGTGCCCATCCTGAATCACCTTATCAGTCCCTTTCATGTAGCAGTCCAGAAAGAGAGTATGTTCCTGAGGTATTCATTCTGGGTCAGCTTGTGTCTCTGCACAACATGACTCTTCTCTGCTAGAAACACATTTCAGTCACTCACAGTAGCTACTATCAGCAGGTTCCTTCATTAAATATTTTGTGTTTATCAGTGGTTATGGATATTTAAGAACTGCAGCTTCTCCTGACTACTGCCCATAGGCGCAAATTCTAAAAGGACTTATTCTTATAATCTATGATGAGAAACTTGCTCTTCTGGTTACAAATCTGTTCTTATTTTGCCTTCATTTGGGTCACAAAGAAAATACCAATGCTGTGAATCTGCTGTTTTAAATATGGAATTTCCCTTCCTTTGTTGCTCATTTCAGTAACACATTGATTTCTAAGTGCATACCACTAGATGTCTCATGGAAAAACTTGATATATTTTATTTTGGTTCTTAAAACACCATTTCTGACATTACAATGGTTCACTGAATTTTATGACACGAATGCTGGGGTTTGGCACATGAGAATCCCACCATCTAAAACGGAGATGTCTTTTACACAGACATCCATAACCTACACAAGTCATCTGGATTCCAGGTACATCAGTGGAGAGAAACCAGCACTTTTACAAAGTGATTCTTCTGACCTGTATTGCATGCCCAGACTAAAAAGAGATTAATTAAATATGTGGTTTACTGGTTGAGGCAAATTGTATCCCTTTTGAGATTAGTCCTAGTAGTTACAAGAAGCTGCAAGACTGGTTTCCTCCACTTCTCCATTTAGTATGTGTTTCCTGGAAAACAAAGGAATTCATCGTCTGATGACGATGACAGGCTGCTCATGCAATAGCACACCTTCTGTATTCGTTTCATGTATTCCAAGGAGACACTCTGTGGTCCCCATCTCTTTTGCCTAAGGCACCATGACCATGTCTAATGACTGGCACCACAAACATTAATTATTCTGAATGACTGCACACTGCTGGTGGATGCAATACTCATAGTGTTTGGTATTTTTTTTTTCACATCTCTAGCTGATTCCACATCTCAGCAGTACTCAGTACATGCTGACTTTACCATGCTCAGATGCCCTGCCATGTTTTTCTAGGTGCCACTGATGAATTCAATACTCCCATCATTGCTCAAAAAGCAGTCCTACAACTGTTCTTACGGACATATTTCATCCCATACATAATTATGGCATTAAAAAATAGTGGTACAAACACTGTACATATTTCTCCACTGGTTGCTAAGCTCAACAAAGTGAAACTATTTTTTTGTTTCAGTTTTTCCAGCTGAGGGTTATGTTTCACATATAGTTCCCCAAGATGGACACAAACACACAAACCCAAATACATCAACACAAAGTATTTGTAGGAAAAATGAACTGTCAAAAGACAGTGTATTATGAAAATACACATGCACTGAAATCTGTGCGCTACTCTAGATGGATTGCTCTGTCAGCAAGACGGGTAAACTTTGATAATTTCTAACTCATCACTCCAAGTAAAGTCAATTTTCTAGTTTTCACCTGGTAAACATGCTTTATATTCAAAATCAGCAATACAGTCACTTCAGCCATGAATGAATTCTAAAATGAAAATTAACATATAGTTGGCAATTGTAAGATCACAAAACATGTCAGTCATGCTCTCTCATTCCCTTGACAGAGCAGGAAATGTAGCTATCAATAAAGAAATCAATGAAAATTCATATATAATCATTGAATAATGTATTTTACCCAAAACAGGGCAGGAAAACCAATGTGTGTACTCCTTCCAAACTACAGAACCCCCAGTTCATAAATTGTATTAGGAAGAATTTTTCAAGAGAAGAAGAGCTGTGAAAATTTTTTTTCATCCCATTCAAATCAAGGCTACAGTTTTGTCAACACGCCGATCAGGCTGGAGCATGAAAACGAACCGTCTCCACATGCTGTAGCTACACCAGCATGTCATACATCCTTATAAACATCCCTATCTATGGCAGCTATGCCCATTCCCTCATACAATAAAAACATCCCTTACAGCTTAACTGTATGAAAATTGCTAAGGTGACTTAATGACCGTGTGAGATCTTTTGCATTTTGTTAGGATTTACTTCTCTTGAATGAGAAATATGGTACGCAGAGACTCCTTGCAGAGCAGGTGGTAGTTCCAAACTAGACCAGACAAATACTACTGGACCTCCAAAGTTTCTGACATGGAAACCTATTCTCTGACATCTCACCAGTTCCTACCACTACAGGAAGAATTAGAAAGACAGCCCTGCACCCCAAAACTCCCATTCCGTAAGTAGTTTTTGTTCAAACAAAAGCAACTCTTGTGGGGTGGTAGCAGTGAGAAATAACCAGTTGTGGTCTCTTATGCTTACAACTATCAAGTACCATATTATTTCTCTCTTCCTGGTTTTGAGTGGAAAGATCTTCCACATGGAAAATGCAACTGAAGAGCTCTAAGTAAACATAAGGACTGAAGAAGAGCCCAGAGAAAGGTTGCTCAACTCTTATCTATCTGAGCATAAAATGAAATGAGACAGATAAAATTTATCTGATTTCCACACATGATAAAAGGCAATACCAACTGGCTCTACTGCTGAGACCCACCATTTGTGCCAAACCCTGGAACTATTTCAAGTTAAGAGTACTTTAAATATGAGCTAATTTGGAACAAAGCATGATGGCTGGGGCTATCACTTCCCATGATACTGTCAAAAAGAAGTCTGTGAAATGCCTACTCCTAAGGTGGTCACTAAACTGAAACTTCACCTAGGCATAATCAGGTGAATACACTGAATGACTGATATCTTGCAATTCTTGCTTTTAGATATAGAACATTTATATTAGAGATGTTATCCAAACTGGAATAAAAGTATGCATACTCAGAAAATGCAGTCTGGCAGTCAGAGAGACATGCATATTGTAGAGATTTCCTCATATGCAACAAACCAAAATTAAAGAAATTTCCCCTCCAATCCACAAGACTTAGGGAATAACGACTTTTGAGCAGTCAACTACTTAGCACAAATAACTAAGTGCTCAGAATGTCAGCGTAAAAATCTGAAGCTGAATAAAGTCCAGGCAGCTTGTTTCTTCTTAATTATCAGGAAGGTGGTCTTGAGTTCATTAGGCAGCAACTGACTGAATCAGAGTCTTGGGAGCACTGCCAAGACAGTCTGTTTCAGGATCAGCTGCTCGTGAAGGACAGTTACCTACTCTTGCTGTCAGTGCTCAGACTGCAATGCTCCGAACACTGCCTTCATAGTCATGATCACCTACCAAATACCAGGGTTGTGCTCAGCTACACTGCTCAATGGCAAAACCTTCATTTTGCCAGAGCTGGAAGACCTTGCTCAGCCTGCACTACATGCTTGCAAGAAATCAGAGTCACACAATCAACTTTTCTACAGCATTTTCTCTTGGCCATCTGCTACCAGTGCTATTTCTAATGTGCTGAACTACAAGCTATTTCCCCAAGCATTTCTGAAAAACATGAAGTATCTAATATAACATGTAGCATCTTGAATGAGGTCCATGCCAATAGTGAGTCATAAAACCTCCCAAGGATTCTCTTTAAAAGTCCACACGGGGTTTATTCATATTTCAAAAATTCTCGCAATGAAACAGAAGTTTCATCAAGATTCTACTGATCACTATGAAAGCCCATTTGAAGAAACACGATAACCCCCCAAAAGATATTTTTCGATAACTTTATCCCAGTTGAGTTATTCATGTGTGGATACCTTTGCACAAGGGCCTTAATATTATCTAGTATGTAAAAGTGATAATTGTGATCTGTTAGACCATAGTACTTTCCTCTGCCTCAAAGCACTCTGGATGATGGCTAGCACCCTCATTGCTGAGTCAAAGATGCACACTACTCCCTGAAGTCATAGGGGTTTGAATCACCAAGCAGGATCCTTCACAGAAACTATCTATTCAAACTTCAGCACAAGGAGCTGAAAGGCTTCCCTATTTTTAAATAGGACACCAGAAAGGAGCTTTAACAGAATTTCCTTAAGGACTTGCGCAGTACTTAGTCCTCTTTCTAGTCCTATTTCAGTTCTTTCAATAATTTGCAATTTATCATGATGGAGCTAAAAAAAACAAACCCCAGCCAGGCTTCTGGCTCATGATAGGAGACAGTTTAGCTTGGTGTCTCAAGAAATGCTTGGTTTCATCTGTCTGGCTAGTGAAACCAGCACAAACACATATTACAGTGTCCAGAACACTGCAGGTAGTTATTAAACAATAAAATCATCACAGAAGTAGGATGTACTTCCACTAGAAGAGTTTGCTGATATATACCATGTACTATGGTACTTACTCTATAAGCTTTCCCACTACAGCATAAGGAGTAGCACAACATATAGCAACACACTGTACTCTGATGTTGACTTCTGTAACCTTCTGTTCCCATTCTCATACAAGTCCAGCAGTTCACAGTGCTACAGTGTGTTATTTGGGATATATATAAAATATGCATAAATATTTGACAAAGTCTGAGCAGACACAGAGCTCTTTGCGTACATTTCAACTTTATATTTGCTAATATTACAGAATAGAAACAGAACTGCACCCAGCTCTTCCTGCCATATTTAGTACTTCATATCAAACCACACAGTGATGTGATCACATAGTACATCAATCACAGATATTTTTTTCTTATTGAAAAGTCAGCATTAGGATGATATCAGAGAGACTAAATTATTTTCCTGCTAGAAAAGTCATTTCTTACATACTATGTGAGCAAATATAAATTGCAGCTGTTAAAAAAGCACATTCTGAACAATGCAACCTAATCTTTGCTTATTTTGTTAGCCCATTTAAAGAGGGTTAAAAACAAAAATTGTCTGGGAAGTGGTAGTGCCTCTCAGATAACATATTTAAGAAGGGAGAACAACCTGCTATCTAGACAGCAGCTGGAAGACAGGAGTGAAAATATATGAGAAAATCTGTGTCAAGGATCTGCAAAGAGTTACAGACTAATGACACAAAAAGATGGTGGTTCTTCTATGAAACCACATATTTATGGCTATTTTATGTGCTAGTGTTTAGAGACTGAAACAAGGTCTTGATAGCTATAGAAAGGATGTAGTGAGGGGAAGAAAATGGTAAGGAGTGACACAATAATGACTGATGACTGGACACTTAAAGATATTAAAAGATTCAAGAAAGCAGAAAAATATTATATTGAGGGGAGACAACAGAAGGTGACCTCCAAGACAAAGACTCATGTAAAGAGTGGCTGTAGGGAGACTAGAGACAAGGCCAAAACTATTGACTCAGACACGTTTGTCTCAGTGTCCTGCTAGAGGATTAAACTGATTTGACCAAGACAAGGTGAAAAATCTGCCAATAGTAGGCATTACAGTATGATAGTATGGTATATAGTACAATCTATCATCCAGCAAAATGGGGAAGGTACACATAATTCCTAATCTCAAGTATGCCAATGAACCTTTGGAATTATGTCTAATTCATAAATACAAGAGTTCTTCAGAGGCACATGTCAAAGCCTGTGGTCCCACATACAGTGAAGATTTGGTCTGGGCAGCTAAGGGAGTGCAAAATTCAATCTCAAACAGGCTTTGCAGAAAACCCTGCAGCCATATGGGATTCAAAAGAGCAAGCTGAGAATAGGCACCTAAAAAAGAGGTGGAATCATCTTTTTGAAAGCATGGTTGCTATAGCAAAGTTACCTTTGGTTTTCACCCTATGGGACCAAGGGGAAGGAAGCTTAAACCCACCTTTCCCATTTTCCAGAAGTGCCCTACATTCTACATTCCAAAGTACTCTGTAATGAGATGCTCCTCATTCCTCCTGGGCCCAGGCTGCTAGGCAAAATGAAATGAGAGAATAAGCTAATGGAGCTTGTCTCCTGGAATTTTAGCACGCTGATTTTAGGTATGTTGGCTTTGGTTGAATGGGTAAGTCACGCTCACATAATCTTCTATAAGAAATATGATAGACCAAACTTACTAAACAGGTTCCAGATATAACAGGAAGACAGGTAGACAAAAAACATTATGGAAAAATTTTCTGCCAAGTTTTGAAATGGTTGATTTTGAACATCTGTTTTCTCAAGAATTCAAAAAAATAAATTCAAGACTTTTTGCTGACAGGATTCTTTTCAAATAGCCAAAGGAAGTTTAGAAGACAAATCAAAACTATGAAATAATATATGTGCTGTTTTACTTTTGCGTAGTCAAAATATAAAGTTATGAAATAATACTGGTAACTACACACCAAGGTAAAAAAGCAAGTCCCACACTGCAATCAGTACATGCTCACCTGCGTCTGTAATGGTGCAGACAACAGTAACAAGCCAAAAGATGGGCTACAAATATTATCATTCTAAGAATGGGGACAATAATGACCTTGAAAACACAGATTACCACACTTATATTCTAATAATAGAAGTTGCCTGTAATTGCATGACTATTTACCACTCAGAACATGAGAAAAGGCATTGAGGTTTCACAGAATGAATCTTTTTCTCAGAGGAAAAAACCCCCAAACCCCCACTTATTCAGCTAACGACCTCTCACTACTTGAAACTAATATTTCTCAGAAAGTTCTCAGTCAATGGTAAATGCAGACAGTGCACTCTGAGGACTTAAAAAAAGGCTTTTTTTTTTTAGCTTTCAAAGCACCCTCCACCCCTCCCACACATACACATTTGGTACCATTCTGAACTAAATACTGTAATACTGTATTCAAAAGACTAAATGGGTAAGCACAAAAACATATCTATCTTTTTCCTGCATATTATGAAACCAGTTTTATTTCTTCTTCCTCTGTCTATGGGTTTTGCAGAGTTCCACAGTGCTGTTTCACTCCTTGCTTTATACTATTATGAGAGGATGCAGAATGGCTGGATGAGGTGTCATCAGCACTCGTAGGATGCTCCAAGATGTATTACTCTTTTATGCTGATCACCATCACTTATCTCCATTTTCTCAGTACCTACTTAAAACCACACTGCACTTGAAGAAAAGATGAACCCAGGGAAACTAACATATGTGTGCAGGAGGAGTTCACTGATGAACACTTGACAGTATGACCTCAGACAGCATCAGACTGGCAAGACAGTTGGTTTGGACTTCCCAGTCTATTCCTTACCTAAATGACTGTGATGACAAAAACATCCTTCTCCACTTGCAGATGATCCAGAAAGACTTTTTCCCATAAAGAAGAAATTACTAAATTGCATGAATGGCCTCCTGACTTCTGCAACAAGTTTTTAATAATTACATCACATTATGTGAAAAAAGGATCACATCTCCAAAAATACTTTGCTGCTGTATTTCAGTGCCTTTTCCAGTATTATCCATTTTCTGCAGAGTTCCTTGTTTTACATAAACCTCAACTCCTAGTCTCTTGCCTTAATGCACAGGATCTCCACTGGGACCAGCTCTTGCATTCCCCTATACAACCCCGACTTCACATCATTTCAGCAGAAAATTAAACTGTCAGACAACAGGAAAAAGCTCACGATCACAAATACAGAAAATTCCTCAGCAACTCAATGCATATCAGAAAACCTCTGAAAAAAGTGGACTTGCCATTTTGAAAACTATACATAAAATATGTGCTTCTAACTTGGTTTCCTCTTGAAACGGTGCTGTGCATGCAAAAGAGATCCATACTTTCAGGAAAAAAATATACACACGAAATTATTCTTACTGAATGGAAGGGAGGAAATATTTTTATTTCTATTTTTACTTCATGAGAGAAGAGATAAAACCGTATTTCCCCTCTGTAAGCTACAATTCCTTTAAATTTGAAAGGGCAAAATAATGAAGATCCTAACCTGAGCCAAACACTTCACATTTACTGAAACCAATATCCTGAGAAATCCTGTATCCCAGGTAACCACCTGCAGTGGTTTCAGTTCGCCTCTTCACACGGAGCACCAATTTAATGTAGTGGGTTGAGCACTCTGGCTGAACACTAGTGCACCCACTAAACTTACTTACTTATTGTCTGTTGTGAGATAAGGATTAGGAGAAATGCAAAGCAGGCTTAAAATCTTAAAAGGTATAAAGATATTTTATTAACAGAACTAAAAGGAAAATAATAAGAACCAGAATAAACTTTCAGACACTTCTCCTCCCCTCCTTTCATTCCTCTTCCTTTCGCCAACAACATAAAGAGACAAAACCAGAGACTTTCAGTCAGTTTACTACCCTTAAAATGGTCTTTCATCAGTTCAGTTGAGAGAGGAGTCTCTCCTGTCATGCCATGGAGATTTTTCCACAAGAAAATAAAACAGTTCTCTCGTGGTTCCAATTTCACAGCGCATCAGCCACCTGGAAAGGAAATCTGTTCACAATGTGAAAGTTCCTTCCCTCGACCTACAGTTCTTCTCGCAACTGCTTTCGAGGGCTCATCACTGTATACTGGGGTACTATTTTAAGGATGAGCTGTTCTGGTAGAAAAGCAAAGAGTTGAGGCTTTGGTTGACACTGGTGCGCAGTGCACATCAATCCGTTCGAGACATGTTGGTGGAGATTAAGTTAGAACGCTGCATCCCCCCAGGTGCATTCACGAGTTACAAGGAATAGTCTGATATATCATAGTCCACCACCATGGCCTTACAAAAGAATTTCAGCTTAAAGCATCTCCTCTTTCTCCCATCTCTGTGATATGGTTCCCCATTACCACAGAATTCTCATCTCTCTGGGCTTTTGGTCCCTTCTTCACTGACCTCGGTGTCTCTATGTTGGTTTCCTCTGTACTGAGAGAGTTGTGATCTCTCCCAGGCTCTGTTGTTGGCCACATGATCTCTGCGGGGCAGCTGCTGGAGTTACTGCATTCCTTTCCCAGGGCGGTGGGAGGAGGCAGGGGAGCTGTGGCAGGATTCAGCAGCCAAGCCAGGATTTAGCTGCGGTAAGATTTCTGCCGTGCCTGGCCCCGGCCAAGTGGGCCTTGCCCAGCCTGGCCCCGCAGAGCCAGTAGGGCTCGACCGAGCAGGCCTGGCCCAGCCCGGGCCTCACCGGGCCATGTGGGCTCTGCCGTTACCTGTTCAAAAGCCGGAAGCAAGAGAGCGAGTCTTGGGCTTCTCCTTTCTTAAATGCTAAATCACAGAGCCATATCCAGTTTTTTAAGTGGTTACACAGAGTGTCTATCTTAAAACTAACCAGTTAATTGGTTCTCCATGCCTGAAGGAAGATGTACCTGCAGGAAGCTGTAAAAATCCTTGCAGGTAAAAAATTACTTTTTTTCAACCTATGACACCACTTTTCACAAAAGTTCCTAGAATTACAGGTCAAATTAAAGAGTTAACATCTCACTTTGCCAGGTGCTAGAATTCAGGATTACAGTTCAGTCTTTTTCTCCCAGGAAATAAAGTACCAACAGCTACTTTCCAGCAACAACTCTGTTAATTATCAAAGAATAAATGAACCCTTAGCATAAGACAGAGCGGCATCTAGCTTCTTCAGCCAAAACAATTATTTGTAGCAGAATGTTCTTTTAGAGATCAAACTTAAGAGGGAATAATGAAGGCCATAGAGAAAGATGAAGGAACCCCAAGGAAATTGCAGTCTTTTATAAATGCCCCGTGTGTAAGCAGCAGTGCTAAAGAACTTATTGATTTAATTTGTATACAGTTCCCTCGAGACTTCTAGAAATTTCATGTTAAATGATTAAATAATCATTCAGTGTAAAAGTCACCAAGATAACAGCACAGCTAGGAAATAAGAAAAATATTCTGGCTGAATAAACCACACTGAGTTGAATGAATCAGACTGCTGAGGCACCCGTTGCTGGTATGCTAAATAAAGCTATTCTAATTATAAAGAAATAGAAAACAATAAAAAGCAATAAAAATTGAAAGCTACAAGTGTTGAAAATAAACAGTGCCACACGTGGAATACTGTGACAAATGAATTTGAATGTACTACACTTAGTATAAATACTTATAAATCAGCATGGGTTTTTTATACTCCCAGGGACCTTTCAGTGGGCCAACCTGTAAAGGAAAGGGAAAGTTATTTACAACTAGTACAAGCTGAAGCTCTCAAAATTGCACAGTACACACAAGCCAGTGTATAGGTCATTCAAGTCTGGTGAATATTTTCCATCTTAGACATGCACAGAGATAAATCAATAATATGAAGAAACTGAAAAGTCTGGATAATAATGGGATATACAGAAAAACGATCATGAAAATATGGAAAAGCACCAGGAACTGCAAAGAGCCAGATGCATAAAAGAAAAAAATGCTACTGACTGTAGCTGTGAGCATGCTATTGGTGTTTATATCCCAATGCCCCTAATACTAGAGGGACCACAGTTCATAACTGTTTTATGGCAAAAAAAATTATTCTTCTGTGTAGATCATTTGAAACTGTTTTCACAGAAACACTTAGGTTGGAAAAGACCTCTGAGATCATGTCCAACCTCTGACTGGTCACCACCTTGTCAACTAGACCATGGCACCTGGGAAGCCCATTCCAGTGGTTAACAACCCATTTTGTGAAGAAATTCCTCCTGATGTCCAACCAAAACCTCCACTGGCACAGCCTGAGGCTATGTCCTCTTTTCTTGTTGCTAGCTGCCTGGGAGAAGAGGCCAACCCCATCCTAGCTACACCCTCCTTTCAGGCAGTTGCAGGAGTGAAAAGGTCTTCCCTGAGCCTCCTTTTCTCCAGGCTAAACACCCCCAGCTCCCTCAGCTGCTCCTCGTGGGACTTGTGCTCCAGACTTTTCCCCAGCTCCGTTGCCCTTCTCTGAACATGCTCCAGTTCCTGGAGTAGAGAGAAGCCCAAAACTGAAAGCTGACATATCTTGAGACATATCTGAAAACTTAATATCTTGGAGTAGATTTGGTAACCCAATGCTACAAAGTGTCAACACAGAAGCTTCATCCATATCACAAGACTTGGAGCTCCACAGACTCCACTGGTCTCGTCTTAATCATGACTAGTCTGGAAAAAGACTTTTTCTTGAGGAGTCATCATAGGAACTGCATCCCAATCAGTTTTGTCCCAGAGGTGCAGAGAGTGGTGCTTGCCCCTGGCAGTGACCAAGAGGGTCACTGAAACCTCAGACACCTGAACCAGGTGAGGCCTTGGTGGCTTTCTCTGCTCCACGCCTGTGCAACATGGGCACTTGATGCCTCCCCTTGTTGAATTTAAGAGAACAGCAAATAGAGCATTCATCAGGAACGCATCACTTTCTAAGCAATAAAAATAGTTCTCATATGGATCAAAGATGGAATTCAAACCTCTCAAGTCTCCCAGCAATAAACATACATTATAAAGACATTACTGCTTTAAACAAAAAGAATGGGATCCACCATGCAGAAGACAATCTGCCTTAGCAGAAAATAGTTCATCTCTGCAGAGTGGCTGAAGGATCCCACACCTCTCTGAGCTTGTTACAGCTTGTGCTGTAACCCACTCCTCCCTCCAAGGATAAGGGATGGTCAGGTACCAAGTCCCTACAAGGGAAAATAATGTGTGATCAGCAGTAGTAAGGAGGATGTATAGTGACACAGTCAATAGTCACACAGAGTACTGCCCACAGAAAAACACAATAATTTATTGATGATAATAAAACTATCTAAAATAGACATGAATTCCTACTGTAACGCACCTAGTAAGAAACAGGCTTTTCATATTTTCTTTTATTCTTTTTCAAGAACAGTTCACAATAAAGTGTTTGTTATTATGCAGTTACCACTGAAAACCTAAGACAAAGCTCAGTATAAGACGGAAGATAAAATTCAGTGAATTGTTGAGGAAATGTTAGTATCTTCCTCATCATATAAACCCATTCATAACTTCTCAGCAAAACATATTCACCTTTGGAAATTAATTTTTTTTTTAAATCAGTCAAACCTTCATTAAAAAAAAAGTATAAATATGGCCACAGGTTTCAGTGGGCACAGCAGAAGGCCCCCAGCATATTTTTAAGCCCTCATGAAGTTAAATGTTTTCAACATAATACATCCATAAGGGTGAAGCCACATAATGACTATGTGACTCTGTAAGAATTGGTGACACCACATAAAAGCACTGTACAAGAGCATAGGCAGCCTGTGGGACACAGAGAATGGCAGATATACCACAGATAGTGACTTTGCTCCCTCATGCTGGTGCATCTGTCCCTCCTAATATCTCTGTTAGAAGGTAAAGAGGTACAACAGACAGTTCCCAATACATATCTGTGTCTACACCAACGAAAGGATCAATGACTCAACTGGAAAACTGAACAGTAAGTCTTCATTGGACAAAATCCTCCCCAAAAATAAGAGGACAACATGACGTCATGCCACTCCCAGTTCATTTTGTGTAGAACACAAAATAAAAACGTAGGTTAAAACCCTCCAAAATTATGATGCTAAACATTTGTTTGTTAGAAGAAGTGTGCATGCACATCCCTGATGGCTGGTAATAAATTACTTCCATTAATCCAGCCAGTCCAGGGTACATTATTCCTTTCCATTAAGCCACTTACGTATGCTCTACTCACCTGCATCAACGTGCAATTTCACAACACAGTCATTAAAATGCATTGTTTTTACCTCAGGAAGGAAGGACTGTGGTAGTTTTAACTTTGCAGTCGTAAAATCAACACCAGGAAGAAAAGTGGAGAAGTTTCATTAAAAAGAAATACTCATTAAAAATGGCAGCATCGGGATGTAAATGCAGAGTTCCTGCTGGCACCACTCGTATGATAAATGCACTAAGAAACTCAGTCGGATATGATTGCAACAAGTCTATAAATAGAGGCAATTCCAATTGCTCATATAAATAATGCCTTTGCAAATGATCCCTCACTCATATTGTGCTTTGATTAAAGAGCCCTGCATGAGAAGTGTAAAATGAATAGAAATGCCCCTGAAATTTGCTTCCTCTCTTGCACAATACAACCACTTGCCACCTCAACCTCCACCCAACTGAGCACCTTCTTTCTCATTCAAATTGATGGGACATATTTAGTAGTTTTAAAAAATAAGGCCTAGTCCTGAACACAAAGGCCTAAAAATTCATGATAGAAAAGGTAATTCATGATCAGTCAGTTATAACTTTTGGTGTATAGAGTTTTTTTCTACTTAATAATTCAACCTTAATGCAAAGCTTTTAATGATAAATTTTAAAGCTCTTTTGTCACATATACAGTTCTTAAACTAAAAGACACCCAACATTGAAACTGATTTTGCTTCAGCTTTGAAAATGTCACAGATACTGAAAAAACTTCCTCCAGCTCCGAACAAGAATGACATTATGGTCAGAGGTGAACCACAAAATATATCCTAAGAATTATTTGCCAGATATGCATGGATATGCCAGAATTATGGGTATTAATGGAATTTTTCAGTAATCAAAATTAAATAAGTACAGTTACCTAAAGAATCATAGAATCATTAAGGTTGGAAAAGACCTCCAAGATCATCAAGTCCAACCTTTGACCTAATACCACCATACCCACTAAACATATCACAGTGTCCCACATCAATTCATTTTTTGGACACTTACAGGGATAGGGACTCCACCATTTCCCTGAGCAGCCTGGACCAATGCTTCACCACTCTTCAGGTAAATAAATTTTTCCAAATATCCAATGTATAATTCCCCTGGTGCAACTGAAGGTCACTTGTTACCTAGGAGAAGAGGCCAACCCCCACCTGGCCACAGCCTCCTTCCAGGCAGTTGCAGAACCAATAAGCTCTCTCCTGAGCCTCCTTTCCTCCAGGCTAAACATCCTCAGCTCCCTCAGCTGCTCCTTGCAGGGTTTGTGTTCCAGACCCTTCCCCAGCTTTGTTGCCCTTCTCTGGATACACTCCAGCACCTGCATGTCTTTGTTGTAGTGAGGGGCACAAAACTGAACACTAGTGTGTCCTTGTCAGGGCCAAGTACAGGAGTGTTGGGGGTTAGGTTTTTCTTCTTTCCTTTTGTATAGAATTTTTTCCCATTGAGTTGCTAATGAACTATTAAGTACTAGGTACTTAAGAAAAACAAAGGACTGTGGCCAAGCCCTGGAGGAGAAGAGCTGATAAAAGACAGGGGTGGAGGCAGCACCAGGGGAGCTGAAGCTGCGCTTCGGAGGGGAACAGGAGGAGCTGCTCTGCCATTTTGGGGAGAGAGGAGTCTCTGCTGCTGCTGCTGCTGGACCCTTCACTTGGAGCTGTTTCTTCTGCCATGAGTGAACCCTTGTTTTGAACTNGGCTCCATCGGCACTGCTCTGGGTTTCACTGCGCTGCAGCCCCCGCTCCCCCTGTCTACCGAGACGTCCTACTGTCCCAGTTTGCTGAGGCACTGGGATCGACAGCATTCGTTAAGCAAAGCCTGTCTGTCCTCCACCCCTTCCCCTCCCGGCCATGCCCCGTGTCTGCTGGAGCTCGCGCCACAGCGCCCCCTGCAGCCGCGGGGGAATCATCGCACCTGCCCTGCCCACCGAGCGCCACCAGCGCCCCCTGCCGGCTGTGACCATCACTGCACCCAAGGGGACAGTGCCTGCAGGCCCAGAGGGCTGGGACCGGGTTCCTGGTTCTGTTTGTTGTTAATGCCATAAGAGTTGTTGTTTGTTCACTTCATTATAAATACTAGTAAAGAACTGTTATTCCTATTCCTATATCCTCGCCTGAGAGCCCCTTAATTTCAAAATTACAATAATTCGGAGGGAAGGGGTTCACATTCTCCATTGCAAGGGAGGCTCCTGCCTTCCCTAGCAGACACCTGTCCTTCAAACCAGGACAAGGAGAAAAGAGTTTTTTAACAGAATAAAAACATTCTGTAATTCAATAAACTTCACCTTTTTTATTTTTTTGGTGAAAAGTAAAGCTAGCACAGTCTTGAAAAATTTGCAATTCAAACCAAGCATTTCAAATAAGTGTCAGTGCACTATACCACAATTTCATTTGTTTTTCCCCCCAACTTGATCACCAAAATAAAAAACAAAAATTAAAAAATAATTTGGGAAATCATTGCCACAACAACTGACAAAGAAAACCAGCTGGCATCCCTGAGACTTTGTCTGCATAAGGTCTACTCAGGAAGAAAACATGAAAGAAATTTTACTTAGAAAGTCAGAATACATAAATGAATGATAGTATGTGATGAAATGGCTTATGGATTTTAGGCAAATATAGCAAATAGCATTACTTAGTGGGTTGTTTCTATTGTTAAATATTTTTTCCAAATTAATTCCTTTTTTAACAAAATCCTGAATATCATCTTCCACTTAAATCTCTCTCCACCAACAGTTACACACTCTATTTTGCTAGATTTATGTAATTTAAAAAGCTAGAAAACATAAACCATAAGGTTGTGTGCCATTCAATTAAAAATTTCTCAGGACAGCTTTTTGTTCTGTGTTAGGTGACAGTAATATTCCATCGTTGTGGGGGCCAGAGCATCTACAGGAATTAAATTATTCCTGTTGCTTTAAATCTACAGTTTCTTGACCATTCCACAGTCAAGTTCCATGCAGAAGGTTTTAAGCAACTGGCTTCAGAGTCAGGTGTGAGGATACCATGAGCTGCACGATTGCAGTAGCAGGTATAGAGCGTTAGCATGGTGATATACACAGCTAACATTTGTGTCAGATTGCAGCAAACCAGCCTCTAACAGCAGGCAGTCTTTGTCTCCTTTATGCAGCACAGCTTTTGTATCATCACATGTTTTCCTCTTCCTTCCCTTTCAGGGCAGGTTTTCTGCAGAGATGGGAATTGCACAGTGCAGGCAACGAGGGTGTCTCACACCCAACAAGCATTGTTGTTGGGCACTTGGTGGTAGGCGTACCACAAAGGATTTGAAATCCCACTTAATTGTTCTTTTTGACTGCATTAAGCATAAGCTTCCTACTCCTCTCTTCCAGGCCCTTGCTAACCCAGTGTATCAGCTACTGTCACACTGTGTTGCTCCTGCCTCTGCTTTGCTACTGTGACAGCTGCGTGACTGCAATTCTCCAACAGTGTTTTAGCATTTTTCACATGTGGACTGTGTTTCTGGAACTGACCCATAAGAACTGTACCACTCTCCCTTCCTCATTCTTGCAACAGACCAGTTTCCTGCATGGCATATTAGAGAAGCCAACTGTGTTACTCTAATAAGCCCCATACACATTAGGACAAACTATAGGGCACGCCACACTTGTTCTTCCTACACGGTTTGACTTGTACAGCTAGGAAATTCAATTAACAAAATCTACAGTCTTCACCAACATGCAATAACATATTCATGTCGTTAGGCACGACTGAACCACAATGAGAATTTAGATTCTCTGCTGTAATTACGAACAAACTGATCCCAGGAGCACACCTCAGGAAGATCTTTTAGATTAGGATCTCATCTATTTCACTGTAATTATACCTCACAGTAGGCATAAGTATTTCTCTTTTTCTTTCTTAGCTATTTTGCATTTGAAGCATTCCTTCACACTAACCATGAGAAAAAGTGATTGATTTTGTGATATGTCTAAAAATCCTACAGAACAGTAGGTAAGCATTATACAGGGAGATATTTCTGCTATGTTCTTTATAAATACATACACAAACATTTTTGTCTGCTGTTGGCTGATTCTTTGACTTCATCTATTTGAGCCTAAACCCCAAACTCGTGATGGTTGGCATTCCCCAGGAACTTATTCCCAAATGGATAGTATAAATGGGGTGGTTCTTTTAAAATAAGGAATAAGATCAGTGCTTATCTTCTCAGTAAGGAAAATCCCTGAAAAAACTAAATTGTGTCCTGCATGACTGTCTTTGATATTAGTATATTACTATGATGATATATTACTATTCATAATATATTACTATGATGGGATAGACAAAAAAAATTAACAAAAGAGTAGGTGTACTCAGCTCTGGACCAACCAAGTGAAAGTAGTCCCCAAACCACTGCTAGTAGAAGAAAGATGTCACTTCCTGTTGCTTGTTGGCAACAATATGAGAGACTAGAAAGTAATTATTATTTAGCACTTCCCTCTTTCAGTGTTCCAAGTCCCTAGCCCAAAGAGCACAGTTTTTCTACAGTACTGCTCCAATCTGAAGCTGTATTTCCAAAACTCAGACTGTGATAGCAGGAGAGAAAAAGGCTAACAAGTAGGCGTTGAATTTGTGCCTTAAAAGATGCACTCATCATTTACTAGAGTGCTCGCAAAACAGTGTTAAGGATATACACTCCCAATTTTGTTGCAGTGTGTAGCTAATGTTCAGAGTGAAAGATGGTTTCAAACACTGAGTGAAGTTCTGAGTTTAGGGTGATGGGGATTCTACTTCTGTGACTGGTTATTTGAAAGTAAATCTCCACATTTTCACTATTTCCTTGCATATCTAGAGGGGAAAGAGTTAGTGCTTCCATGCAATCTCAGATTTAACAAGAAAACTAAACAAGTTTTTAACATTTCCATTTTATATTTTCTCTGACAAGTCCATTTTTCTTTATTTTCTCATGGAGATCTGTTTCCTATTCTATGTAATAAATACATACAATTTTCCTCACAAGTGGATTGTGGCATTGTAGCAAAGAAAAATTGTAGCAATTTTTCATACTGGCATGCTCATTGTAATTCTTCACAATAATTGTGAAGAGACCAGAAATCAATCTCAGTTTCACACAATATTGTTATTAGAACAAGACAAGGAATTATTCAGCTTAACCCCTTAAGGATGCATTCCCGTTAATACAACAAATACTGTTACTCTATTTTGAACAACTTGCTATGTAAAACATGCCTCGTCTTACTCATCTTTTATCCGTCAGAAGAAATCTATTGCATGAAAGTCAAACCACATGAAGTCACAGATGGAATGGATTTGTTTTGGAAAACTGGTAAGCAGATACAACAGCCTACAGATTCATGCTCTATCAGTTACATTGGAGGGAGCATACCTCCCTAACCTAACACAAGTGTGGAAGAACAACATAGCACAGCAACCGAGGAGGAGCTTATCATAGACATAGATACTGAAATATTTTAGAGAAGAAAGATCAGAACTATTAAATAATGACTATCTATACACACCTGCTCCAAACATCATGTGTTATTGGGATCTGTGAGATTATCAATAATGAAAGCAAACTTAGAAGCAGGTTAAAACAAAAACACAGTATGACTGTTGACGTTTGAGAATTTAGTGCTCCCACTGAGACTCTCCAAACCATGCTGCCACTCACTCATTTCCCTTCCCCCTGCAGCGGGCTGGAGAGGAGAACTGGAGGCACAAAAGGTAAGGATCATGGGTTGAGATTACAGCAATTTACTGGAAACAGCAAAAAAAGTGTTGAGTGCTAAAATGACGGTGAGAAGGACTCTGACAAGGCACAATATGCCTTCTTTGTGCTCTGTTCATGCAATGTAGATACACTCTTAAATTCTGACAGCACTTTTTCTTCTGGTTTTCCTCACCACGACAATGGTAGCCTTAGCACTTAACCGAGTTTTAGTATTAGATACCACTGTATGTCAGCTATGTCCTTGCTTATTTGAGAAATGTAACATAGTGAACATTTTAAATTTTGGATTAACTACATGTGTGTAATGAACAAAGACGAATCCAACATCACTTGAATTCAGTTTGGGGGTTATTCATCACTCAGAACAAGCAGAACCAGTAATTCTTCTTGAAGAACTGGAATTACTGGTTCATCAACAAAGTTCTTTATTCTTCTTTCTTTGGCCACTTGACGTGCTTCTACAACAACACTGCATCCCACCTGAGCATGTCAAAGGGGACTTAACAGTTACTTAATTCCAGACCATTATTTTTGGTACAACCCCAACTTCTGCCTTACTCTATAAAAGGGAACAGCACTTCATTTCAGTAAGCTGCCTTTCTCTGACAATTTTTAATATGCCACAGGAAAGTGGGTGCCAATCTTTTTAAGAAAAACTCGATATAGTTGAGTTGATTGAAAATCACAAGTGCAATATTGTTCCTAGGGACATTTTCTATTCTTGGCTAGCAATGTCAACTTGCTCTTCCTAAATACTAGTTTATATTTAACCATTTAATTTAATATCACTTATGCTCTTCCACAGTTTCAGAAAGTAAATAGCCATTCCTTCACTAACAGGACTCCTGTAGACTAAATGCAGTAAAACTCACCGTATTTCTTAAGTACATTGTCATGTTTCCTGTAGAATTATTAAATTGAAAAGTAGGAGTGATATAAATATATACATGCTACTGTGGGCATAACTAATTCAGTCCACACAGTGGTTCAGGATACTGCAGACTGAAACTTTTATTTTGTAACTTTCTTCCTAATGGCACCTTACACAAAGAAGAAGAATAAATTGTTCAGGCAAACTTGCTCCCAGATTTTCCCCTAAATGAGGCTGCACAGAACCTCCCCCATCCTATCTGAAGGGGTGCCCTTCATGGTCCGCTTTTTCCCACATCCAACTCTCTTGATTGCCTCAACAGTTGTTTTCCTTTCTCTTCATCTTAGTGCCACCAGATTTGAAAAGAAAAATTAAGGATTAACTACTTGCAGCTGTCTCATTGTTCATTCTAGCTCTATAAAGTATTTTTAATCTCCTCTTCTTGCTAAACTCCTCTTTTTTTAAGAGTGTGATATCTATTATTCTTTGTGCATAGCCTAGAACAATGGAGTGCATTATTAACTAGCCTGTGAGTAGCTATGTCATCAGCACTATAAGTGTATTTTACGTATAGAGCCCACATTGCATATATACACATACATACGAATTAACACACATCAGAGATACCTAATTAGGTAGCTCAATAAATTTTAAGAACTGGAATTTCAGAACAGCTAATTTATCCTAGCTTACCTCTGCTTTTTTCCTATACATACCAATGACAGTTCATTAATATATTCTTAGCATGTTAACAGGAACAGCTGTTAAATAATAAATGTTGTACTGTATTATTTTCAGTAGGTGCTTCAGCAGTTAAACTCTGGGTGCCTAATTTCTATCTCAGTTAGGAAAAATAACTATATCTTATGCAACCAAGTAAAATACTAGGCATTCCCCAAAGAATAACAGAAACATCAAAATACCCATTGTAGAGAATTATTGTTCTCTGTGAGGAAATGTTGGAAACTCAATGCAAATCAATGCACCAGAACCTCGAGTATTTCTGTTTTATTTAAATCAATCCACGCTCAGGCAGCACAACCCCTAGGTCTGTGCAAGAGAAGTAGAGAACCTAGACAAAAAAGGACCATGAAGTCACATACTCCCAGAATCAGTCTGCAGTATCATTAATCAGATGTAACATGAAATCACATCTACAGCTAACTCTCCAAATATTCACCACTAGTTTGGAAAAATATTCACCAGAAGAAAATCTTCAAAAGCACTCAAGAATGAAAAATATTGCACAAATCAAATTTTAAAATAACTCTTAGCCAAACAGCCTAAAATTAAGAGAAACTCATATCTGATGAGAAAACTCCTACATTTCATTTGGTCTACCTACATAATACATATGGCATTTCCTAAATATGAGAATCAACTTTGACTACAGAAGGTTATTAAGGTACCAAACATAAAAAAACCCAAACCCAATAGCTACCATCTAGCTTTTCCACTTGCAAGGTATCTTGATTGCCTTAAACACAGACAACTGTTCAATTAAAAAAAGAGTATTTAAAAATATGGTTAGGACTGCAAGCATCCCTGTGAAATGTTTATATTATCAGCGAAGTCTGGTTTACATTTTTAGTTTTATATTTTATCAAGTTTCTTAAATGTACTGTACCTCTGACAGTCATTTATCATTTAAGAACAAAAGTAAGAACTATCACCTTTCACAGGTTTTCTTGTTTGAAAAATAGTTATTTTAACTATTAAAGCTACCAGTAACTTAATAAAATAGTACACATAGTGGACTGCAGTATTACCTTGTTCTAGCTTGAAATGTATTTACACGATTTACATCTGATTTACTACACCACCTGATTCATTATTCTGAATAAGATAACTACTTTATCTCTCCCCAAGACCAAAATACATGAAATATTAATTCCCCACAGAAATTATTTCCCCAATAATTGCAAAAAAATTTCAGACTTATATCATGTTTTTAATTTCCTTTTAAAAATAAATGTTAATTTAATATTAAAGAAACATTGAGAATAACTGATTGGGGTGTTTCTGTGTGCAAGTATTAACTTTTCAAACAATCACACTCTGAATGCAAAAGCTTATCACACATCTGTTAGAAGGACCACATTCATTAACATCAGCTATCAATCAGTCACAGCAGAACTCTCCTTAAAACTTGAAATGTGATTTGCATAGAGCCCTGCTCACTGTTACTGAGCACTAGTTAACGAATCATTCCTTTCATTTCAAGCTACAGTACCTCATGAAGTATTATCATGACTTAAAGCATATTTGGAATTAATTACATTTCCTTACTTTGTGGTACATAGGTGAAGGTGGTCAGGCACTGGCACAGGTTGCCCAGAGCAGCTGTGGATGCCGCATCCCTGGAAGTGTCCCAGGCCAGGCTGGACAGGGCTCTGAGCAGCCTGGGATGGTTGAAGGTGTCCCTGCCCATGGCAGGGGGTTGGAACCAGGTGATCTTTAAGGTCCCTTCTACCCCAAACCATTGTGTGATTCTATGATGTGCCATGCATCAATCCTGCAGACCTCCTTTCTTCTCTACAGTTCCTCAGTAATCCTGAGGATTTGCACTAGTATTTTTACATTGACAAGGGCCTACCTGACTGAGGTTGAAACTAGCAAAACTAGAAGTCTGGATAGACTTACTGCATTATGAAATACATTTATTTTAAATGACCTGAAGTTGAAAACAAAGAGCATTTTATACTTGGATGTTAAACATGGCATACTGAAACTACTAAGAACGGCTCACATCTCCTGCTCTCCTGACTCTTATGAGTCAGCCATGAGTCTCATTACATTTCATGGTGACTTTTATGCCACATTTTCAGATTCATAGTACTTTAAACAAATAAGATCCAGATTCTGGGCCTCACGCTTTGGGAGAAAAAAGCCATCAAAAATTAGGCCCAAAGGACGTGGCACAGCAGAACAATAAGGAAAGGCCAAGAATATTAACTTTTAACGATACATAATTTGGAGGGATCTGTTACATGTAATGGAAATAAGGTAAAGAGTCCTCTGAGCCAGCAAGAACCAAGTTAACTTGAAGAACACACAAACCAGCACCAGGCAAGGCAGGTGCACATCCAACACAACACAACACCACCACACGAACGATGCTTCCAGACGCAATCTGCCAGCTCTGCACAGCACAACACCACACCATGCACACAAACCAGCCTGGGTTTGGAAAACAGTGAGATTTTCAACATGGTCATACATTTCCCCATGCACAGCTGATCATGAAATTGCAGTTTCAGGATGTCTGTGAAGTAAGCTAGGTAACCCTGCTTACATCCAGATTACATGTAGTTCTTGCTTTCAAACTTCAGTTCTGCTAGGACTGAAATTATTTTCTTTAGAGGGGGAAACAAAAAAAGCTTAGGTTTTTAATAAATTCCACTGCAACAAGAGGGGTTCATGCAAGTTCCACGACCTGAAACCTAGGCTACGTTTTTCAGTAAAGCAGGTAATAAATTAAAGGTTAGCCCAAGTCCCACATCTTTAAAGAACTTTGACTAATGACATATTATATTTTACATGACAATCACTGTCAGCATAATGTTTCAAGTATTAGGCAGACAAATGAAACTTCATTCAGCTTACCTGATGCACGTCTTGTGAATCGGTTTACTGCTGGAGCTGAAAGAAAAGACAACATTTTGATTATATTTGTAGTAGTCTGACTTGCTTTAAACATAACAGTGTTATACTTCATTCGAGGTGTGACAACTACAGACACCTCATAAGCATTATTTTTCTATCTTTATAGTAGCCCATTTGTATACACCTTAACTTTTAGGTAGCTTTGCAAGAGATAGTACATAGTAACCAAAAAGCATTCAAAACAATTTCCAGCTTTCTAAGAGTTCCTGTTACTTACTGGTGTTCATGACTGGATGTGAAACATTTAGATCTGCATTTCCATTATTTATTAAGCCTGCAGAAATTGGCATCTTGCAAACAATAATGCAAGCAGGGATTAAAAAAATTATGCAAAAAGTTTACTTCTTTTTTACAAAATATACCTATTGGAAATCTGGCACTAAAGATACTCCTATAGAGAAAAAGACTAATTTGTAATCCCATTAAAAAGATCAACTTTTGCTTTGACTAACCTTTAAAACCCCTTGGGTAAGTCAACAACAATGCCAGCCCCCACCAAAACCCCAGTGCAAATGTTTTATAGTGCCATCCTGGCACATCTCCAACTGCATGCTGCAAACATTTGTAATCAGACTCCTGTCTTGTTTCCAACTGGGAGAGATTGTAAAATACAACTAAAAACACATGGCTTTGCCTCTACTTCATTTCTAGGTTGACCAGCTTCTTCAAGAGTTACTAGAGATAAAATAGACAAATAGTTTTATGTTTTGCCTTCCAAATACAACCTTCAGCCTTCTAATTAGTAAAAACCACTGGTCTTGAACTCTACTTTCATGTGATGTATTAACTGCTGGAATAAACAGCGTGAAGAAAATCTGAATGACCTAATTTCAAATGTGGGCAGCAGCCACATTAAAAATGTATGCCCTTACAGTGCTTATTAATATTCAACCTTAAAAACTGTTCTTCATGTTTGCACAGAACTGAAAAATGAAAAATATGAACCTTTTTTATTTTATCCCACTAAATTTTACATGGTGTTATGCATTATGTCTTGAACACCTAAGCCAAGAGAAAAAAAATTGCTGAGAAAAGAGAGGAGACAGTAAAAACAGCCCGAGATACAAAACGACTTCTTATTCCTTTGGGGACAAAAAAACCGGAGCAAAGCTACAATTTCTGAACCACAGTCACAGACAGTTTGTGCGAGCACATACAGGAGTGACAGATCCAAGTGGCAAAAATATACACAGGGAAACCCAGCTACTGAGGTTTGGAGCGCTAGTCACAAGGAAGGAAACCTCTGGTTAATAAGCGGTTACAATCCCCAAACAGATACATATAGATGAGCACAAAAGTAACATAACCAGCAAAGTTATTTTGAAACATGAATTCTAATCCCCTCAACAATTTTTCTTTTAAATAAAAAGACAAAAAATGTAGACACATTTTTATGAAAGCAGACAAAATATTTTATGCAACTGCTGTTTTGTAATACCGGGGCTGTTTGATTCCTCAAAACTTTTTATATTGTCTCAACTGTAATGGGCCAAATTCATTTCAGGACATCAGTCATGACTGTCACCATCAGATGGCTGAGTTGTTTTCTCAAGCAAGTAAATTTGCAGCAGGTCTCAGCAGATGTGCTCATATTAAAAAAAAATTGTAATCTGACATATTTCTAACAAGAAAGCATAAAATAATCTTTTGCTCCATTCAAAAGCTTTCCCCTAACTCAGGGAGGGCTTTGGCTGTCAATTCTGTGCATAATCTGTAGATATGAAGATTTAAGTCCTCTAGACAGCTACCTCAGCACATTAAAAAAAACCACAAAAAAACCACAAAAACAGAACATGTAGCACAAAACTAACATAATTTGAAACAAGTTACTGGGACTGTCAAGTAAGTTCTTTTACAGCTACATAATTCTAAATTCATTCTTTTATTTGGCTGCAAGAAGTTTAATTCATTGTGCAATAGATTTTACAAATTATTTACTATTAGGAAAAAAATTAGCAAGAATGTCAGAACCTTGATTAGCAACTATTTTTGAGCTTATGTGAATAATCAGTGTTTCAGCAGCAACCAGACAAAGCTTTCCTGCCCAGACTGGGATTTCATGGAGGTCATCCAAATGTGTTACTGGGAGATTTAAAAGCAGAACCCACAGTTCTTCGTTATGGAGCAAGTTGAACTACTCTCTATTTTTCTGGTAGCAAATCACAACATACTTCTGTTGTCCAGAAAGGTGGAAGCATTAGCATAGAAGGTGGTCTCAGACAATAATCAGCCCTACAGGAATTTAGCTGGTGTTTTCAGTACAAAGTAGATGAGTGGTCAACCAGGTCACTACAATGTCTGTCAGGATAAGCATAGGAAGGTGGACAAAAGAAAGTCTAAGATGCATTTTGCTTGAGGCATAAAACAAACACGAAATTATCTTTCAAACATGTCACGAGTGGAAAGTCTTGGCTCAGAAACAAATAGACAAATCAATAGCAGAAATATTCAATGAGAGATATTAAATGCTCCTCCTGGAGCCACAAAGCATGAGGAACAGCGAAGAGATTCCCAGGGAAGAAACACTACTTACTCTGCCTGCGATTATCTCCTTCCCTGGGTATCTATTTTTAGCTACCATCCTTACTGAGATCTGAGTTAGGCTGACTCTTAGGTTTTGACTGAGATGACTGTCCTGATTCACATGGCTCAAGTGGAAGTGGTACCCAGAGTGACGGGCATGCCAAGAGGCAGTCTTGGCATCCAGGCTGAATTATGAGGGAAGCTTTGAAATTCCACTCACAGGACACAGGAATATTGTACTTAAATCCACAGGTTCAAGCCCCAAGCTACACACACAGAGAAGTGGTGCTTAGGGATTGTGATTCCCACCCCGCAGCTGCTTCAGCCACTTCCCAACACTCTGCTCCCCTCTGTCCTCTCAGCCATGTCCACAAGCAGATTCTCAGGACCCTCAGTGCCTGCCTGCAGGCACAGCAGAGAGCAGCTGGGTTTGTGCTCTGCAGGCTGCCCAAGGACTGCTCCCTACAATGTGAAACCCAGGAAGCCTTGTGGGAGGGTTACCCCATCCCTAATAACGTGCCAGATGCAACACTGCTGACACACGCCAGCTCACAGCTCCAGTTTTCCAGCAGGGGTGAATGTGGGAAGAGAATGAGTGTGAGGCAATGTCTATGAGGCTATTAAGTTAACTCTATAGCAAAAATAATCTTAAAGGTTATAGTGACATTGTGCTGAGGGCTAGTGCTCAAAATGATTCAATCAAACAACTTGCTAGGAAAAAAACACAGTAGTTTACAGTGACACACACATCCCAACTAACCTGTGCAAAATACAGAAGGAACAAAACTCATGGATTGCAAAACCTCACCATTGCAAAAGTCGGGGATTTTTCACAATAAAAGCCATAAACAGACATGCAGATAAATTCAGAACATGTCCAGTGACATTTAATATTTTTTTTGCATTATCGGAAAGTGCTGCACCACAACAAATAATGTACAGCTGTGCACAGATAATCTTGTTTACAAGCAGGGTGTCACTCCAATATTGAATGTGACTCTTCATGTTCTACTTTGTTTCAACCAAAATCTATTACAAACTTCACACGGGAAAATTATGAAGGGGTCAGGTGGGTGTGTGTGAGAGAAATGACAGAGGTCTGTATCCTGATGAGGTTTCGATTAAACTATCATTTGAAAGTGCACAAACTTACATGACATATTCCAGTAGTTTGATTGTTAGCACTATGTAAAAGAGAATTCCACCATCTGTCACTTTTTAGCAACTGAAATTTATGTTTGAAAATCCTTGCTCAGAGAACTGTATGGAAGTGCAGCTTCTAAAATATTTTGTTAAGAGGATCCCTACGTGGGCATCCTCTAGTTGGTTAACCTGTTCTGATAGCTTTAGCTGTCCCCTTTTGGCAAACACACAATTTAAATGTTTTTGCTTCAGAAACTGCCAGAGATTCTTGTGCCGATAATGTCACCTGGAATAAGAAGCTAAACACATCACAGACATTAGACATGCGGCCTTCCTAAGAAGTCAGGGACTGTAAGCCTGGGATTCAAGATGAGGGTCTGCATATTAGGGGCTGTGAAGGACGTGCCTGAGCACTCTCTGACAACCGGACCTGTAAACTGGTGCTTCCTGCAGGTCTGCAAACCACAGCAAAGACACATCCCCAGGTGTGCTGCAGAGTGCATGGAACCCCACATGTGCCCAAGCCAGGGTGAGCACACCCCACTCCCTGCAGCCACTCTGGGGGACAGAGGCCAACAGGAGACTGCTTAGTCCCCTGCCACACTCACAGCAACTCAAGGTAATGCTCTTCTAGAGAAAAACACGCAAAGCCAAAATGCCTGCTTGGAGTGACAAGGGCTGGCAGGAGATTAGTGATTAATCTTCAGTGTTAGTAAAAATTAGAACACTTTCCACAAGCCTCACTTTGAATTAGCCACTGCAATTTCTTCATATGGCAAAGGACTAAACCCCCATAAAAAAACAAACAAACAAACAAAACCCCTCAACAACTAAACTATTACACGTTTAAAACCTTCAAATTTGGCAGTCCATAGCCCTCCAAACCCCATTCTTATTTACAAAGCAGGAATGCTGCTAATGTAGCTTAATGGATAGACAAAGAGAAACATCCACGCCATAGTGTGTCTTCATTGTGTGGAAAGTGCAAGTGCCCCAGGTGAGCTTAGGAGAAAAATGTCATATCCAAATCGTACATTTTTTTCTATCCTATTGAGGGCAAAACTGTTTTAAAACTCAAGGGCCTCCCTGAGGTCAGGGGGTCAAACCTTGTTCAAATTTGAACAATAGACTGAGAACCTGCCCTCAACATATTGTCTGATTTTATTCCATTTAACTCTAGTGTTCTCAGTAGAGTTATTTCTGATTTACCTATGGTCTTTTCATCATATACATGAAAATCCCAGGCCAAATTTTAACTGATGAGGATCATGGTCAGTATAAGTTCCACCTTTTCAGTTCCAAGCTTACGTACTTCTCAGAGGTCTCAACTTTCAGAAAAACACTGAATTATGCTTACTGCAATCACATTCCTATATTATGTTAATTAATATTCACTTGTCTTCTTTCACAAACAGATTATTAATTAGAATGACCTAATCAGAACAAGAGCAAAATCAAATCTAAATGAATGCCTCTCTAAAATACATGCTTTAGTCAGACTTATGTTTTCATGTCCTAAATTGAGGAAATGCAGTAAACTCCCCATTACCCAGGACAATGATATACTGGGACACCATGGATAAAAACAGTAATTTGGAGCCCCCCTAATTTCCCTCTATCACAGGAAACTTTCATTTTAGTTTAGGATTAATCCAGGTAGAATGATTGTTTCAGAGGCTGAGACCAACACAAGATAATACAGTTATGTTAATATACCTTCACACTGATAAGACCTCACAAAATCTCAAGGAAAGCATGACAAACTCACTGACAGTTTGAAGACTCTGACAAAAAAACGAGTTGTCAGGTCTATGGAGAATGGTTCTTCTCTTTTCTCTGTGAAAGGCTATGACAACTGTGAGGAATGAGAAGAAGGGATGAGCACAGCAAACACACAGCTATTATTTGGAAGACAAACAAACAGTCCTGACAATACAGTAGATAGAGCATAGCTTTCAAAATATTTGTATTTCAATTTCTGGAAATTTAACAGCAACGGTAATATTTTGATGATGAAATATATGAGGTATGTTTCATTATTTCCCTCACCAAGTAAGTCAGTCTCAAAAGATTTTTTTTTTAATTAAAAACAAAATTGAAGAACAGCAGCACATGGGCTTGGCCTTTACACAAAAAGTAAATCATAGCCACAGGTGCATGCTTATGTACCAGTCACCAAAGAACCAAACAGGTTAGACAGCAACACTGCCACCAAATCTCCCAATAAACAAATATTAACATCTCAAGAATATCTGAAGCCCACTCCAAAACTCTGATTAACCTTGGGGAAGAATACCCACAGTTCCTAGAAGGGTAGTATCTGCACACAGAGGGCTCTGGCTCCATCCAAAGAAAGGTGTGTTGCTGGAAGGCATTGCAAGTACACACTTCCAGGAAGAAAGGGTTCCCTAAGGAGCTGACTGCTGTGTAGCCAGGGAGACAGAGTGCACATGGCCACATGCATTCATATACAGAGCAGAATGCAGGCAGTGAGGCATGAAGGCAACGCAGGCTTTCAGTGAATTTTTCAGTGAAAAAGAGAGAATAATTTGGGTGTTGCAAGAAAAGTAAATGTTGGCAAGAAAAAATGGCTTCATCTCATGGGATGCCCTAAAATTTATTTATTTTTTAATTAAAAATTACACCTACAGATTTTAAAACCATCTGTACCAAAACAAATACATACATCATTATTGCTGTCTCTGCAGACATCAATACATCTATAATGGGATTAAAATATACAGAAATCAGAATATCTTGCTAACCCCATTTTTTTAATATGCAAAATAAACTAAATTTACATGAAGTTGTAGTTACAAAATGCAGTTGGCTTTCTGGCCTGCCAGCACATACTGTGGTGTCATGTTGAGTTTTTCATCCACCAACACTCCCAAGTCTTCCTTCTGAGGGTTGCTTTCAATCCATTTCCTGCCCAGCCTGTACTTGTGCTTCAGATTGCCCTGACACAGGTGCAGCACCTT